>CAWUFW010001641.1:2147500-2688720 GCA_963921515.1 Calotriton arnoldi | reverse complement strand
GGGGTCTACAAGCGCTGGATCCGCAACTGCCAGAAGAGGTGGCAGGACCTTCGGGGCTGGACCCGGAGGATTGCACGGGTCCAGCTGAAGCTGTCGCCTCCTCGCAGGAGGGCGGAACATGGACCCTGACCCCCACATGCTCCAGATCCTGGCGGTGGTGTTTCCAGACCTGGATGGGCAGCTGAAGGCCAGACAGCAGCAAGGAGGGGGTGAGTCAAAGACTGCACTGTGAACTCTGTATTACATGCTATGTGCCCTCCTCTGGCCTGGTTAAACTGCCACAGTACAGCAGTCATGTTGTCCAGGAGCCATGTCCCTCTATTGTGCACTGCCCACTCCTCATCTGATACCCAGGTGTGGCCCTTACATTCAGGGAATTGTGTCACTTGGGACTGTGTCCTTGCAGTTTGCTTCACTCAAGGTGGGGGACAGCATCTATTTCCCCTAACTCTGTTGTGGGCATCATGGGTGGGTCCATTGTTCACACAACGCCTGTGTTCGGACATGTAATCTGCGTGTTGCTTTGATATGCGGTCCACTTGCTGAGCTGAGCCACCACATGTGCCTGGGGTATGTGGCACACACCCATGCAGCGGGTGGGAACAATGTTTGGGCCCCAGGAGTGTGCAGATTACGTGTGTCACACATACATAGCCAGCTATCCACTGTCCAGGGCTCATCCCTCATTCATGTGGGGCAGGACAGTCATGCCTACTCCAGGCCATGCAATGCACTCTGTACTCCCACTCCCGTGTATCAGCTGACACATTGTGCGCAGTGATTTGACCCCTCAGGTGTCTGCCTCTGTGTCAGTGTGCTGTGGATTTGTTGCCAGGACTGCTGGGGTGTTTCTCGGTAGGGGCTCAGCATGCCACTGGAGATGTGACCATAGGAGACGATACTTGTGTGTCACATAGGTGTTTGATCAGCTGCCCGTGCAGACTGGGGTATGCGAATGTGAAGTTCAGGCAGCTGTTTCCCATTCACAGCAGATTGTGAGGGCTCAGGTTCAGAGGGTAGTGTCACAGGTCTCCCATATGTCCAATTGGTATGACCTGGACAGATGAGGGTTAAGATGATGTGTTGTGTGGGGGATGTACATGTGCACTTGTGCAGCTCCAGGACTTGCATTCCCCATGACCTACTATTGTGACACAGTGCAGAGTGTTGCTGTCTGGCTGCCAAGTCATACATCACTGAGACAGTGATGTATGACTTAGCAGTCATGCCTCCGCCATGGCACGTGCCTACTTATTGGTGATCCTGCAGGGGAGTGACATGTGCTACATGCACACCATTGTGGCGATGGCTATCAGGACATGGGTGCATCATGGTGTCTGTCGCTGGTATGCATCACATGCATTTCCTATTTGACTCTGGGCATCCCTTTCATCCGGAAACCTGTACTGACTCAGTGGCAAGAGTTGTGATGTGTGCATGTCCACATGCTACACCGTGTCCTCTGCACTGTCCAACTACTGTGTAGGTGGTGCATGTGTCCACACTGGGGTGTTGCTATCCAACAGACACCAGACAGATGGGTGCAAGGCCATGTGGGATGTGAGTGCCATGGTTGGCATCAAACTGACAATTGGCTTCTCCTGTTCAGTTAGGGCACTTTTAGCAATGTTCAACTAATGATGCCAGGGCTTGCTCTGTAATGTGCTGTGCTCACAGTGGTGTGTGCGTTTGGTGCAGGTGACTGATGTCTGTCTGTTTCCCCATTGTTTGCAGATACATCCACGGCCACGGAAGGGGACAGCTCCACGGACCAGGAGGAGCCGGAGAGCCAGGCTGGGTCAGCAGCCGAGAGTGGTCGGAGGGACCCAGTGGCACGGAGGGCGAGGGAGCCACACCGAGGAGTCCTCAGCACCATCCACCTCAGCTGAGGACCAGAGCAACTCGGAGGATGACTCCCTTATGGAGGCGGGTGTCAGCAGCCACCACACCCCAGCTAGTGTTGCTGTCCCCGCCACCACCAGCACCACCACCGCCCTCCCATCGGCTCCCATTCCCCAGGTCCGTGGAGGCTCCCATGTTCGGGAGCGTGTCTCCTTTGGGCCAGGCGCCGCACCCCTGCCCCTGTGTCCCCTGCTGCCCTGAGTGAGGAGTCTGTGTACCTCCTTCGCCAGCTCCATGTAGGGCAGACAGCCATGCTGAGTGTCCTCCATGCGCACACCGCTCTGTTGACTCAGCTGGTGTCGTTCATGGAGGGCATCTCATCGGGCATGTCTGACCTACAGAGGGCAATAGGTCCATGGACTCCTCCCTGGCGGCAGCAGTGTCCCTCCTCAGACAGTCGCTCACCCCTCCTGCCTCTGCTCCATCCACACTCCCCAGCACCTTACCCGTCCCAAGCACACACACACCGGCACAGGCACACACCAGCACACACACGTCCAGCACACAGACACACACGCCACAAACAAAACGCACACGCACGCACAGTCAGGGGACTGAAACCAGACTCACAGGGGATGGGGCCCTGGAACACACACACGCATCCACGAGCACTGCGCAGTCCTCAGTTGCCTCTCCTCCAAAGCACCCTCCCTTACCTCACCTGCAACCCCAAAGACCCAGCGACTCTTCCTCAGTGACCTCGGCCTCTTCCCCTCCGATCCAGCTGATACAGCATTCAGGGGAAGAGGAAGCCCACCCACACGGAGCAGAGTGCCCTCGCCCCCGGACACCCTCCCCAGGCGCAGACAGACTGAGGCCCCCACCCGCAAGTCCCCCGGAGTCGTAAGAGCAAGACCCCCGCCGCCGCCCTGCAGCTCAGGTCTCCTTCCTCCATCCCTCAGGCCCCCACTCCACAGGTGCCCCCACCACACCCAGCCCCAGGTTACCCCCCCCACAGATATACCATCCCCAAGAGGATCCGGCCTTCTCCCCCTGCCACTTGCTCTCCCGGCACCACACCCCCCGCTGCGCTTGTCTGTGCCACTGATGTGGTGAGGGTGTCCTCCCCCTCTGTCCAGCCCACCTTGCCTGTTCCCCATTCTCCTCCCCTGGAGGCACTGCAGTGGAGTCCACTACCACCCTGTCTGACTTGGGCACTGCAGTGGCGGACCTGTCCACTCCATCTGCAGGGTCCACTGCAGTCGTGCCGGCACCCACAACATCTGAGTCATGCCCCCCAGTTGTGCCGGCACACACCATGTCAGACACCTCCACTGCAGTTGTCAGTGGCTCTCCAGCACCCACCACCCCTTCCCTGCTTCCTCCTGGTGAGCCCTGATCCTGTCCCTGCCTGGCCTGCCCCCCCGGTTGCCCCTCCTAGTGGATTGTCCCTGGTTTTGTGCAGTGCAGGCATGCGTAGGGTGACATCTGCCACTGTCACCATGTTTGGACTTTGACAATGGTCTGGCCATTGGCCTTTGTGTTTTTTCTGGACTTTCAGTTTTCAATACACACATATGCTGAATAAAGCAACTTTCTGTTCTCTAGTGCTTATGCTTCTGATGTACATGTTGTTGATGATGCTAACCATGCCCTTGCTGCAGTGATGGTGATATTTGGTCTCATGATAATGAAGTGTTACTGTGCAGGAACCCATGTGGTCCAGGGGGAATGTGTCCTATCCTGTGGTGTATCCATGTCATCCATAGCAGCATCTGAGGGTGTCATGTGTTCAGTATTTGGCAATGGGATTTCCTACTTACATTAGCAATTTCACATCTGTGGCTTCCACCCCTGCACATCTGTTGTGCCTGCCATTGTTCAATTCGTCTACTTCCCTGACCGTGTGGCCATCTCCACTGGACATGCAGGTTTGGGCATCAATGGGGAAGGACTCATCTGTGTTGTCAGTGCAACATTGCTATACAAGTGTGTTGGATCTGTGCTGATGATTTCGTTGGCACTTCCATGACCAGGCTGATGTGACAGGAGCCTTCATTTGGTGCTAATTGTTGATTGTGTGACCAAGTGCTCAGCTGACATGAATGAGCATGTCTGTGTGTTCACTTCCGTTTAGCTGTGCATGCTGTGATCCCTAGTGTTGTACCTGTTTGTGATGCTTGCTGAGTTGACCTATGTTCCCCCAAAGTCTTCTCCCTGGGTTCTCTGTGATGTGGGTGCATGGCACATTACTGGTCATCAGGGTGTCACCCATAGGTGTGTTTGCTGTCAGGGCTGAGTTTGTGTGCAGACGCAGATGGGTCACAGATCAGGTTTCCCCTTGGCACTTGTTGTTTGCCCCTGTCATGTGATTTCCAGTTTGTGTTATCTTTCAGTGATTGTGACACGTTGTGTGTGTGACTGCTGGCACTCCTCAGGGTCCGGGCTGCAATGTTGGTTGTTGTCTATGTGTGTTCTTTGTGGGTGACCTTGGCTTCTTCATTGGTGTGTGACTGTGGCTGGGATCCCATTGGTTGGTGTGGTATTGCCGTCATGTCCATGTACAGCGTAGTGTGCAGTGTGTCAGACATTCAGGAGTCTTGTTGAGTGGCCATGTGTGATGTGTTTCTGCACCTTGGTTCCCACCCACCACCCTGGAATAGTCATGGTTGCATGTGCAATGTCACCAGTGCATGTGTGCTTCACTGCTGCACATTGTTGGAGGTCGAGGGGTGTGGTGTTGAGTGTGTGCAGATGAGAGTTGTTGCCCGGCTAGGCCACTGCCTCCATGTTGGCCTTGGCTTACTGGCCGTGCTGATTGATTTGTGCTTGTGTAGGTGTGATGGTAGTTTGTTGCTCAGGACACATGACTGTGGTTCACAGTGTGAACGACATTTAGCTTTGTCATCACAGTGGGATTGTAATGCAGCCCAGGGTCACCACATTGTGGGGGCCCTGGGGGTAGTGCTGTGGTGTGTCTGTGTCTTGCTGTGTCAGTTGCTGTTCCTACGTGCCTGTGTGACATGTGTGATTTGTGCTCCTCTCATCTGACAATGCCTGCTTGCCCACATAGGGGATTTGGATCCATGAGTTACCTTTGTGTGGCACTGTATGCACATCTGTATGATTGGTATTCAGGTCTCCTCATGTGTTGTGTGGTTGCCTGGGGACACTGGCACCCCCCTCACCTGTTGTGTATGATGTGCAGTGTGGGTCTGCCTGTTTGTGTTTGTGCATCTGCACCACTGCATTGGCATATCTTGGGTGTGCCATTGGCTGTATGTAGTTTGGTGGGTTTCCCCTGCTGTCCCTGGGACTCCTAGGTCATCGGTCAGCACAATGATCATGGTTTGTGTGTCCCATTGCTGCCATGGTATGGTATCTGTTCACCTCACATCTACAGTCTCCACAGGGTATCTGCATTTGTGTGCCCATTGGTGCAAATATGTGGGTCTGCATTCTGATGGTCACTTCTGTCATTGTGTCATTGATGAATGTTGACAGTGTCAGCCCCCATGGGTGTTGTTTGTCTGCACATGGCCAAAGGTATGTCTTATTTGCACTGCAGTATTTGCCTCCCCCAATTTATGTTGCAATGGGACACATGCACTACTTTGCCACTGATGTGTTTTATGTTCTGTGACCAGGAATCATCCATGCAGTTTGGCAGTTGCAGCTTTTTCTTTGTCAACACTTACATTTTGGTCACTGTGATGATGGGGGTTTGGACCCCATTGCCACAATGTTCAAAATGTGCTTCAGCTATGGACCCCACACTTACATTTTGGTCACTGTGATGATGGGGGTTTGGACCCCATTGCCACAATGTTCAAAATGTGCTTCAACTATGGACCCCACACTTACATTTTGGTCACTGTGATGATGGGGGTTTGGACCCCATTGCCACACTGTTCAAAATGTGCTTCAGCTATGGACCCCACACTTACATTTTGGTCACTGTGATGATGGGGGTTTGGACCCCATTGCCACAATGGTCATGGCCTGCTTGCATTGTGGGGGCCACACACATATATGTGTGGCACATGTGATAGGGGGTCACATTGTATGTTCAAAGTCATGTTCAGTGCTGTAGGCATTTGACACAGTCTACACACGCTTGTCATGGTGTTGGGGGATGTCTTTTTCTTGCATTCCCTAGGTTGTGGTGTGCTGGTTGTGTCATGCATTGTCCATCCTATGAGTGGGGGTGGTGTTGGTGGTAGGCATCCAGCCCCCCATGGGTAGAGGTGGTAGTAGTGACAGGCATCCAGCCCCCTGGGTAAGGGTGGTAGTAGTGGTAGGCATCTGGCACCCCCTGGCTAAGGGTGGTAGTAGTGGTAGGCATCCAGCCCCCTGGCTAAGGGTGGTGGTAGTGGTAGGCATCTGGCACCCCCATGGCTAAGGGTGGTAGTAGTGGTAGGCATCCAGCCCCCTGGGTAAGGGTGGTAGTGGTGGTGGGCATCTGGCACCCCCTGGCTAAGGGTGGTAGTAGTGGTAGGCATCCAGCCCCCCTGGGTAAGGTGGTAGTAGTGGTGGGCATCTGGCACCCCCATGGCTAAGGGTGGTAGTAGTGGTAGGCATCCAGCCCCCTGGGTAAGGGTGGTAGTGGTGGTGGGCATCTGGCACCCCCATGGCTAAGGGTGGTAGTAGTGGTAGGCATCCAGCCCCTGGCTAAGGGTGGTAGTAGTGGTAGGCATCTGGCAGCCCCCTGGCTAAGGGTGGTAGTAGTGGTAGGCATCCAGCCCCCTGGCTTAGGGTGGTAGTAGTGGTAGGCATCCAGCCCCCTGGCTTAGGGTGGTAGTAGTGGTAGGCATCTGGCACCCCCATGGCTAAGGGTGGTAGTAGTGGTAGGCATCCAGCCCCCTGGGTAAGGGTGGTAGTAGTGGTGGGCATCTGGCACCCCCTGGCTAAGGGTGGTAGTAGTGGTAGGCATCCAGCCCCCTCTGGGTAAGGGTGGTAGTAGTGGTAGGCATCTGGCACCCCCCTGGCTACGGGTGGTAGTAGTGGTAGGCATCCAGCCCCCTGGGTAAGGGTGGTAGTAGTGGTAGGCATCCAGCCCCCTGGGTAAGGGTGGTAGTAGTGGTAGGCATCTGGCACCCCCATGGCTAAGGGTGGTAGTAGTGGTAGGCATCCAGCCCCCTGGCTAAGGGTGGTAGTAGTGGTAGGCATCCAGCCCCCTGGGTAAGGGTGGTAGTGGGCATCTGGCACCCCCTGGCTAAGGGTGGTAGTAGTGGTAGGCATCCAGCCCCCTGGGTAAGGGTGGTAGTAGTGGTAGGCATCTGGCACCCCCTGGCTAAGGTGGTAGTAGTGGTAGGCATCCAGCCCCCCTGGCTAAGGGTGGTAGTAGTGGTAGGCATCCAGCCCCCTGGCTAAGGGTGGTAGTAGTGGTAGGCATCCAGCCCCCCTGGCTAAGGGTGGTAGTAGTGGTAGGCATCCAGCCCCCCCTGGGTAAGGGTGGTAGTGGTAGGCATCTGGCACCCCCCTGGCTAAGGGTGGTAGTAGTGGTAGGCATCCAGCCCCCCCTGGGTAAGGGTGGTAGTGGTAGGCATCTAGCACCCCCCTGACTAAGGGTGGTGGTAGTGGTGGTTGGCATCCGGCCCCCCCTGGGTAGGGGTGGTGGTGCGCATTCAGGCCCCTGTGTGCATATGTGGCATTGGTGATGGGCGTCCCGCCCCTATGGTGCTGCTGTTGCTGGTGTAAGTAAATTCTGCATCCCTCTGTGTGTGTGTGTGATGTGTACGTGTTGTATGTGTTTTGTGGTTGGTGTCTGACTTACCTTCTGCGCCATACGCGTCCGTGCCTGTTCCGGTAGTAAATGTAGAATATTGGTATGATCGGGACGAAGGGATTCATGGTTGGTTCGTGTCGTTCGTCTTTCTCGTCGCTTCGCGTCGTCCTCGTCGCTGGCGTGTTCGCCTCGTAGCCGTGGATCGTGTTGTGGCGCGAATCGGAGCTTATGTGCGCCTCTCCCGGATGCTTTGACGTGCCGTGCGTAGCGACGGGTTCGGCGCGTACGGAAAGCGCATCGTACTTGTTCGGCCGGACGGGGCTGCATTTTCCCTTCCGTGCGACTCGATTCTGCGTTTCCGGATTCGCCTCGGTCGGAGAACAGGACCTGGATTGGGTGAGTACGACTCGGCCGGATTCTGTGCTGTTGTGCGCATCGTACTTACTCGTTCGGTATGCTGTACGGATCGGTCGGGAAACAGGCATTCGCATGGCTTTTTTCCCGACCGAATGGTATTGGGTGCGCCTCCGACTGAGATCGGAATCGGCCCCGTAATGTTTTTGTTGTGAATAATTCCAACTTGTTGCATTATTGTTCTTTTTGTTTACAGAATCCGCTGAAGGAGGTAGTGAATCCCGAAAAATGCATTGGGCACATCGCTTTTTGAATTGAATATAACACAAGAATTGATTGTTGTGAACAAAGCACATGTTATCAAAAGTAACAGGAGTGGTCTTTGTATTAGAACAGGGACAATGAAATACCTTGGTCAGAGATCATAGAAAAAGATAACATAGAAAACAATTAAAGCAAAAGTATAAAACATGCAAAATGAGTTTTTGAAATTGTATTAGGTTGAATGATAAATTCTTGCAAGCAGTGCTCACTGAGTCCGAGATACCAGTGGCTCTTGGCTAAACTAGAAAATAACCCTTTTGCCAGACCTAACCCTTCCTTTTTAAAGAATGAATTAATAAATTCTTTATTTGTGTGATTAATAAAAACCATTACAAACAATTCACTAGTTCCATATGATAAAAACATTTAAAGGGGCCTGACGCGTTTTACAAATGTATGTCAAAATGCAGGCCCCTTAAAAACTACACAAAGGGACTGACAGTATTATAGATTTAAAAAAGCATTCTATCTGTTCCTCGAAGTTCATTGTATACATCTTATATGAGTGTCTAAAATAGGCGCTAATCTCAATCGCATTAAAAGATACAAATTAAAACATACATGTCCAGGAGTATGCCTCGCTAAAAAGGGATAGAAGGTCCCCCGAAAGTGCATGGAGTAGATGAAGTGCAGATCACAAGTACATTTCACAAGCCTTACCAAAAGGCTAAGTTAGGCCCCTAAGTGCATGAAATAAATGAATTGCTATCTAGACTGCCACATTGTGAATTGTGGGTGCATCTTATATACGAGATATCCCTGTTAGCCCCAGTGGCTTCGGAACCTTGAAACAGAGAAAGATAGAAAGAATTTTGCTTTTAATAGAAGCAACTACTTTATGGTTTGACTCATCTATCTCACCTTGTTCTGCGCCGATAGTTGGTCTGCGAAGATCAGGACTTCGAGCCGGACTGGCCAGGACCCCCCATCTCGCGTGCCAGGCTGGAGGAGGGGATCGTGTTCATCAAACCTCCTCGTCCCACTGCGACTTGGATCTTGTGCATCGGAGGCATCTGCAAGTTTTTCTCGATCGTTGGTCTGTGGGGTGCGGGACCTCGAGCCGGTCAGGCCAGGACCCCCCATCTCGCGTGCCGGGCTGGAGGAGGGGAGCGTGTCCATCAGGGCGTCCTGGACCCACTGCGACTTCGATCTGTGCACCGGAGAAATCTGCAAGTTTTTCCCGACCGTTGGTCTGTGGGCTTCGGGACCTCGAGCCGAACTGGCCGGGACCCCCGTCTCGCGGACCGGGTTGGAGGAAAGGAGTGGATCCATCGAACCTCCTAGACACACTACGATGTAGTTCCTGAGCACCGGAGGCACCTACGACAGGTATCCCAGTGCCGGTTTTTCTGCCGCGATCTCTACCCGACGGGACCTTCGCTCGCCTGCAATGTAGGCTGGGAGACCCAGGGGGGCACACTCCCTGTGTGCGGGACCTTTCCTCGGCTGCGGAGAGGCCCTTGATTGCCGGGAGCTCATCTGCACAGGCGGCGGGAAGCAGGAGGGGCTACGCTCGTCCTCTACAAGGAGCGCCCCGTGATGGTGTACACCGGTGACGCCCTTGCGGACCGGCGCTCACATTAACGAGGCTTGCGTGAGATATGTCATCCCCCCTACCCCCATCACTGGTTACCTAAGTAGTGTAAGAACCGGAGCGAAGCGGCCGCTCGTTCAAGCTCGAGAGAGCGTTTATATGTGAGTTATCGGGGTAAACTGAGAGATCCCTCTGTCATGAGGGTCTCGTACTCACGATGGATGCCGCTTGCCTGCTGACACTGTTGTTTATTTTACTATTTTCTGCCATCTCGATTGCATAAAATAAGGAACCTATTTTGGGATTTCCTTTTAGTGAGGAGGCGACAATTCACCAGCTACCCCTCTACTCGACAAAATGGCAGTATAATATATACCCATGGAGAAAGGACTAATCATGGCATGGTTTTAGGCAGAAAGAGACATAGGACTTTTCCTTAAAACCCACCAAAGAGAAAAGGAAGAAAGGACCAATCAACACTGCGCAGATAGAAATTGAAATAGGACTACACCCCAAGATGACCTACTAATGGAAAGTGTGATAGGACTACCTTTCAGGATCAGTCATCTGCAGTAAACGGTGCGGCCATCTTGGACTACCTTTCAGGATCAGTCACCTGCAGTAAATGGTGCAGCCATCTTGGACTGACTCACTCTCTATCGGTTGGTCCCTAGAGGATCCATACCCCATCCCTCGGTTCCTCACTCTACAAGTACACAGGTGAGAGTTCTCCTTCCTACCTAGCTCTACCTTAACTACAAAGTTCTATCTTGGTGATATCTACGCAGACTTGAGCCAGTCATATTCCACCCCCATCTCCCTCCCCTCATCCCATGACCTGATGCCCTCATCCCCCTGCACCTCCCCCCATTTCACGCTCTACATCAATCTATCCATTCCCATCCCCGCCTACACAGAATATTCCCCCATTAAAGGCCAAAACCCACGACCACGCATTCCTCCCCAACCTTACCTTCACTTAACCTCACCCTTCTCCCATATTCCCCCCTCCTCCCCCTCCCCCACACTCCCTCACCTTACGTCACATTACCTCACTCACTCCCCATACCATTCTCTACCTCCACTAACAAGCGCCAACTACACTATGGAACGCACAGGACTACATACCTATACCATTAAATACCCCCTCAACCTTACAAAAAAAGCAGCCAAATGCTTTACACATAATCTGCTAAAATCACACCCCGAAACACTAATCTCAGATCCTTACTTCTCAACAAACAAAGGATACATAACCAACGACATCTTTTATACTAAGCGAAGAGCCCAATGGAGGAAAGCCTTTCTCACCCTGCTCTCGATCTCCTGCACCAGGAAAACAGCGCATGGCCTCACGATCTCTATCATCCCCTCCCCAATCTACAAAGCCACAGCAACAATCCCCATTCATCATAATGGGATCATCCTCATTCAATCATCGGACTGTAGCTTAAACCTACTAGATAACATCTTTCCTCTCATCAAGGAAAAAGTCGTAAGACCCCATCCCCTCTCCCCAGTTGATCCCAATCTCAGTACGCTTCCTAACTCCCCGCCTGATTCTTCAAGACATTCTCCTCTTATGACCCAACCGGCATTTACACCCACCCCAGACCCAACAGACACCCCTGGAGATGACATACATACTCCTAATTCCAACTCTACACCTAGCACCTTTAACATTCCCATTGTCCCACCCACACCTCACATCCATCCGTTCCACACCCTCTCACCTCCTGCCATTCCACCACCCCCCTCTCCTGATAACCACCCAGGGAGTTCGCAATACAACGACCCAGTTCACAATTTCCCCTCAAACCTCATACATGGCCTAAGCACATCCCCCTTACCCACAGTCCAAACATTAAGCACGCTACCACCCACACCAGACCCCAGACTTGATGAGATATTATCACTACAACAAGTCAAAGAGGACCTCCAAACTCTACGTGACCTGATTCTACTTCAACCCAAGATCAAACAATCTGAACAAGAATTTAAGACAAACTTCCACAGTAACCACTCCAAATTCACCCAACAGCTGCACGCACGCCCTACGAAACATCACCTCCTAAGGTGGAGAACAGTGCCCTACCCCAATGCCTCATCCCGTCCGGTCCAGGGAAAAATCCTTTATCGGATAAAGACATACTCTCCCTACTCCGCTCCTATGATCTTCCGCATTTCACCCTTAACACAGTGCACTCAGACAACTTGCGTACACATTCCCTAATCCAAACCATCCCCTCCAATACTCACAGAGTTTCAAAACACAATTCTAGAGGTATAGTTGAAAATAACCTTATGCGAGTCCCCCTCACACAAGAACCCAGCTCAACCTCCATCAAGGCTCATCTTAAATGTATACTTCTAAACTGTAGATCGGCCTCAAGACATGCAGCGGATATAGCTGACCTCATACTCACTCATGAACCTGACCTACTAATTTTGACCGAAACATGGTTAAATGAATCATCTAAGCCCATCCTCGACATATTGGTACCCCCAAACCATAATATCACCAGACTAGATAGAACTGATAGGCCAGGTGGCGGTATTGCTTGCATACATCGGAACAATCTCTCAGTGAACCGCTCCCACTCACCTGTACTATCCTCTTGTGAATACCTTTGTTTAGACATCACGAGTAATAACAAATCATTGTGTTCACTGCACACATTCTACCACCCACCAGGGGATAACCTCACCTTTATCGAACATCTCATAGATATTGTATCTACAAATGCTGGACAACAAAATATTCAAATATTCCTCGGAGAACTCAATCTCCACTGGAATGACCTTAATGATTCAGCGGTCAATAGCCTCAAAGTTTTCCTCTCGGACCTTGACCTCACCCAAATCTGCAACAGCCCCACACATGATAAAGGCTCAATCCTAGATTTAGTCATCTCCAAGGCTGAATCCATTCAGCTTGAAACGATCCTCCCCTGTGACTGGTCTGACCACCACATCATCACATTCTTCATCAATGAATCATTAAAGCTACACTCTGCTCAACCCACTAGAACTAAAATATGGAAGAGAAACCTAAAAAATGTCGGTGCAGACCTAGTCACAAACTCCAGCCTCAACATCATGCTTCCCCCTGAAGGCCTATCCGATGTTCAAGATCTGACTGACCACTACTTCTACTCCATAAACATGGTTTTAGACAAAGTTGCTCCCTTACAATTGAAAAGAGCCTCCACTAAAGATTCAAAACCATGGTACGATGGTAGACTTACTGAGAACAGAAGATCCCTAAGATTAATTGAACGACGATGGAGACCAGCTCCTTCTTCCGACCACCTCAAGCTGCTAAGAACCACGAGAAACTCCTACTACAGAAAGGTCAGACGATCAAAAACAGACTAAGCCAAGAACTGTCCCAAAAAACTATTTGAACTAATCAAAACACAATCTAAGGGTGTACCTCACCCCCCCAAGCTAGCCCAGGCTCACTACCCAATTGCGAAGAATTTGCCTCCTTCTTCATGATGAAGACAGAAAACATAAAGACGGACCTGCTCAACGACTTAATAACCCATACTGACATTCACATCGACACTTCATCTCCCCCTCCAGGAGCCCTACCTATATGCTCACCAAAGTTTGACCTCAAAAATAACGCCTCATGGTCCTCCTTCAATACATACAGTGAAGAAGCTATTTAAAAATGCTCATGTCTCTGAATCCCTCCAACCACTTCACAGACCTCCTTCCCGCAAACTACATAAAAGACTTCATTCCACTGTTACTGCCTCTATGGACCAAGATTATAAATACCTCTCTCCTGCAAGGAATCATCCCAGAAATCCTTAAATCTGGGCAGGTATCTGGGCAGGTATCCCCCATCTTAAAGAAGCCAACGGTTGACCACTCGGATTTAAATAATTACCGCCCAATATCCAACATCCCTACTCTGGCCAAACTCTTAGAAAAATGTGTTCACACACAGCTTGGCAACCACATAGACCATTTCAACTTGCTTAACCAATACCAATCCGGCTTCCGGGCAGGGCACAGAACTGAAACAGCCATGACCCACATAATAGATGACATACCAAAAATCCTTCACCAAAACGAAGCCTGTTTGCTAATCTTGCTAGACCTATCCTCGGCCTTTGACACCGTCAATCACGACAACTTGCTAGATCTCCTGAAACACAGAATGGGATTATCTGGATCAGTTCTAAACTGGTTCACCTCGTTCCTTCAAAATAATCACAAAGATTCAAGGTTAATCAATCCTTGTCCAAGCCCGTCCCAGTCACTTTAGGAGTCCCGCAAGGATCTTCCCTCTCTCCTACACTTTTCAACCTATTCATGGAACCGCTCACCGAAATTCTCAGCTCCTCTAATGTCCAATATCACATGTACGCAGACGATACACAATTATATTTAAAAATCCACTCACTAGAGGACATCAAATCTCTCAACCTAACGCTACACAAAACTCAGACCTGGCTGGCCGAAAACCATCTGAAACTAAACATCCTCAAAACTGAATTCCTCCTAATCGCTCCTCCCAACCAATCGACCATCATTCAAGATTGGATGCAACACATAACAGCACTAAACTGCCAACCTCTTATCATCGACTCAGCAAAATCACTGGGAGTAACTCTTGATAAAAATCTAAACATGCAGAAACACGTTAGCACCGCAACGAAAGGAGCAAATTTTCAGATGAACACCTTGAGAAGACTAAAACCCTTCCTCCCCGCAAATGAATTCAAACTGGCAGTTCAAGCACTAGTAATCCCAAGAGTGGAATATGAGAGTGCCTCTTTTTGCGGTCTTCCCAGATCGACAACGCCCCCCCTAAGAGCTTCAATCAACTCAGCAGCTAGACTCATCACAGGCTCCAAAAGAAACTGTCACATCTCCCCTGACCTTAGAGCCTTCAACTGGCTACCTTTCGAAGCCAGAATTCAACAAAAAATCGCATGTATGATACACACGGACATACATCACAACACTCCGAGTTATCTGGCACAGAAATTGGTGCTTTCTTGTGGCAACAGATCCTCCAGGAGCGCCAGTAACCTTCTACTGAAACCACAACGATTTGCCAAGAAGAAAACATACAACCGGGCCTTCTCGGGGATGGCTCCCAGGATTTGGAATGCACTGCCCCCAGAAACCAGACTGAATCCCTCTACTGTAGCTTTCAAAAAAGAAGTGAAATCTATTCTCCTGTCTAAATTCACATGAACTATGTATATAGCTTGTAATACTATTGTTGGTTTGCACTGAACATAATTATATCTCTCAAATGTCTGTTTTGTTTCTTATATCTGCCTGTAAAGTGCTCTGATACCCGCAAAGGTCTTGTTTGCGCTATATAAAACCTTCAAAATAAATAAATAAATACAATTGATTAATGCAACTCTAGCTACTGCAGTTCGTGTGTCCGTTAAAAAGGACTGTTTGCAGTCCATTTGAAGGCGTGCTTAACCAGGCACAGGCCTCGTGAAGGAGGTGTTAAGTTGGTGACTGCCTGGTGAGTGTGTTAATCACAATGGGATATGTTGTTCAATGCTTTCTCAAACGCCTGCATGAATTTCACAAATCTCCCTGCCAAAATGGAATGTTCAGCGGAGAGGCAGGCAATTACGACGGGTCTGCAAGAACATATGCCCAGTGCCAGGAATTGAGGTTTCAGAAGGACTTTTTTTTCTTCTAACAAGGGGGGGCAGATACATATGATGTGCACAATTGTTTACCTGTAGGACAGTGGCGGCTGGAGTCAGGGCAGAGTGGTGAGGCGGGGGTAGGGGGAGACGACTGACTACGATGAAAAACAAATTAAAAAAGAAGACCTTACCTTCAACCAGCCACGTTGCACTCTTCTGCTCCTCTGCAGACAGGCTCCCAGAATCCCCTGTGGCCAATCCTGATCCTGCTTTCATGCAGCATGAGAGGAGCATCGGGATTGGCTTGAGTGCCATCCATTTGCGCTCCCAATGAGACTGGGAGCCCGTGCCTGCTGTCTCCAACCAGGCAATGCAGCTCGGGTTGGAGACACCTTCAGTGCGAAAGTCGGTTTGGCCGGCTGTCTCCCACATGTGCACTGAAGTAAGTGCATACCGCTCCCCCTCAGTGCCTGTCATCCCCCTGGCCCCGCCCCCAAGACTCAGCACACTTAGAAGAAAAATGAAACCGGTTTAAAACCTGTTTTATTATAGTTTTATTTTTCAAGTTTTTGAGTTTGCTGGCAGGGGGGATGACGCTCCTCTGCCATAGCGGAGGAGCTGCTGCTGAAGGAATGACAAAGCCTGCATAGTGTGTTTATACTTCCCCTTCGTAGTACAGGTGTACAGTCAAGGGTTGGCAGTCCCCCAAGCATGTATCAAATAAGTTTTTGTTTAACGTGTGGTGATATGCAGACGTTTGTGACTGGTTGCGGTCCTTATTTGGTATAGTTGCTTAAGACTGACTAGGCATGCAAGCATGAAGTCAGTTTTTGTTTGTTGGCTATATCTGGTGTGCCACTTTAGTAATCAGCCTTTTGAAGTTGACAATGGTGGTGGGGGTTTCCCACAACGATGCTGCTTGTAGGTTCTGGACGAATGGGTCCAAATGTGCCCGGGTGGCTGAGTGGCTTTACGTCCTGGATATCTCTAGCCAAAGTTGGTTTTCCAATGTGTCGGGCCAGTGATGCATAGCTTCAAGCATGTTTTCAAGAAGACGGCTTGTCTTTTCAGGACTTGGCTGTACAGGCCGAATTCTAACTGAGTTTGTGCTGGGGAGCAGTGTTTTGGTAGACGAAAAACCCTTTTATAAGTGCTCAACACTAGTTTATCCAGCAAGTGGGAGCCTTTTCCATACATGATTTCTGAGCCATAAGCAACAGTGGGCAGTAGCTTAGCACGGATCACCTTCATAAGGGGTTCAACAGAGGGTCCGTGGAGCTTTTTGGCTAGCTTGAGAAATGCATGAAGCAGGGTGGCTGCTTTCGACTTTATGGCCTCCTTGTGAGATTAGACACTTCCATGATCATGCCCAGGTACTTGTATTCCATGGTAGTGCTGACCACGAGACCATTCAGGTGCCATCAGCCTGGTTTATTTTTCTTTCTGCCTTTAATCCTCATCCTTGTTTTCTCAAGATTGATGGTGCGCCCATTTTTGATTCATGTAGGAGTGTAATACATCCAGGATTCGCTGTAGCCCCACTCTGGTCTTGGATAATAGGAGGGCGTCGTCAGCACAAAGGAGGCAGCAAGTTGGTTTTTCTCCCAGTTCAGAGGTGCATGTGTTCACTTCACCAAGGGCTGTGGAGAGATTTGCCAAGAATATGTTACAGAGAAGGGGAGCAAGGACACAGCCTTGTTTGAGCCCTGTTGATGTCTGTGTTTTTTCCTTCCTCTTTAATACATATAGGGCACCTCCAAGGTAGGCCCTAAACAGCCCTCAGTGTAGGGTGCATTGAATTTAAAAAGCAGGACATGTGTTTTTAAGTTTTACCTGTGCTGGCAGTGAACAATATCCTTAATTTGTTTTTCACAACTGTAAGGCCTCTCTCTCCCATAGTATAGCATTCGGTTACCTTATTACAGTTAATAAGTGCTAACCTTTGATTGGGAACAGGTGGAAATGTTAGGTTTAGGCTCAAAGGAATTGTAATTTAAAATCCTCTTTAGTGGTAAAGTCGGATTTTATGTCACAATTCTGAAAACGCCACTTTTAGAAAGTTGGAATTTTCTTGTCCTAACCATTTGGTGCCTGCAGTCTGTGTCCTGGATCATTTGACTGTAAATAGCTTGGCAGCTGGCCTTTATGTATTCCACCCAGACAGTGTAACAAAGGGGGGGGCTAGGTTTTTGCAGCATAGGTCATCCTGCCAGGATGGATGAGGCACAGCTGTTCCCTGTCCCACTTACATTTCAAAGGGTTGCCTCTAGCACACTCACAAAGGAACTTGACACGAGTCGTTTGTCACCTTCGACTACTTGGAGCCTGGGTAGGGGAAGGTAGGAACTTTCAAGAAGCAGATGTAAGTTTAGCCTAGAAGTTTGCTCCACTTCAAAGGCTGACACCAGGTATAAATATTGGAGCCTCAGACCAACTCTCCAGTACACTTGTGGACCTATGGCGGACCCCCAGAAAGACTGCCTTGTACTCCAAAGGACTGCCCTGCTGCTGAAAGCCTGCTTTGTATCTCAGAGGACTGGCCTGTGGCTACCAAAGGACTGCCCTGCTGCTTAAAGCCTGCTTTGCACCCTCACAGGACTGCCCTGCTACTTGAGGCCCTCCTTACCTCTTGAACCCAAGACTACCAGAGTGACTCCAAGGGCTAGTTGGCTGGCTGCTTTGTTAGCTACAGGAACATAAGCTGCAGAGACCTTGAACCCTGCACCTGGCCTCTGCCTGGAATGAGTACAGACACCCCAGTTGTTGCCCAACCAGTCCTGGACCCTTGAAAGAGGTGCTAAAGCTGTTCCTCCTGCCAAAACCTGAAACTTGGGACAAAAATTTATTTTCACCAAAAAGTGTCCTGTGAACTGACAAAAGACCAGGACCTACCTACTTGCCAATCTGCCTGAGGTGCACCACCGGTTGGCCTGACTTCGTGGTAGCTCCCGCTACGTTCTTCTCCACAGCAGCAAATTCTGTTCAGCGGCTACAGCCTGCAGCTTTCTCCCGCTGGACATTTTTTACTTCCGCAAACTTCGTTTAGCAGCTCCCCAACAACAACGTCTCCTCCTCTGAAAACCGCCCGCTGCCTGGCCCTGCTGATCTTTAACTTCTCAGGAACTTTTCTTCTGAATTTCTTCAAAGTCCGAAGGGAAGCAGAGACTTGGCCCAACCTACCTTGTGTAGCCAAACCTTCCTCAATCGCGGTCTTCCATAACTTTTGACTTTGCCACTGTATCACACGGCTAGATGCCCGTGGTTGACGCTTTGATCTTTTAGTTCCTAGTTTTCACTAAAACCTTTACAAATGTATAGCTCTGGTTCTACTGATTGGAAATAATTTATTTTAGTATCATTTTATTTATTACATTCTACTATATTTTTCAAAACTGGTGTGGGATTTTAATTGTGTTCTGTTTTCACTTTATTATTGTTTGTGTGCTGCTTAAATACTTAACACAGTGCCTCTCAGTGAAGCCTGATTGCTTTTGTGCCAAGCTACAAGTGAGTTAAGCACAGGTAAATTTTGTGGCTTTTGTGGGTCACCCTGACAAGGATTGTGGTTGTTGCTTGAGAAGGGTTTTCACCCCCCTCAACCAATAAACCAATTTCTTACAGTTGTGTTTCATGTCTCTTGCCCTTTATGTAGTATGTTACATGAAAGATTACATGTACTTATTTTGTTTTCAGGTACAGAAGGAAAACAAAATATGGCGAGCATTACAAAAGTTCCTAGCTTTCACGTCTGAAAGTTTTCAATTCTGTTGAAGACACGGAAGTGAGGATTATACCTTATTTTCTTTATTTTAGCAACTCAGAAGCTATTTAAAGACTTATACAAATATATAATTGTTATACAAAAGACTAGAATTCACATGAGTCTTTAAAACATTATGACATAACATCCAACAGCACAACCAATCTGGATGTGCCACAGCACATAAAGGGGCTTCTAGACAACCAATCACCCTCTTTTCTCTGTGAACAGCCAAATGCTGAAGAAGTGATGACACTATTCTTGTTAACTGTCCAAACATAGGAAAGAATACATTTTTAAACATGAAAAACCAGTCATCATAACATCTATTAAAAAAAAAACGTATCCAATAATATAAAAAGGCAGTTAGCATTCTTGCCAGAGAAATATACTACTTCCATATCAAGTCCTGGGATTGGAAGGGTCTGTAGTCAGTTCCTTCAAGAATAAGGACCATTGGGAGAGATAATCCTCGCCTCTATGTCCTTAGTAGAATTGAAAACTGTCTTAAAAGCTAGGAAATTGTGCATTCTATGTTAGTATGGGAGGCATGGATGATGTCCATTTAAAGCTTTTCAATAACCAATCTGGCTATACTTGTAAATGGCTTCAAGTAGGAATGTTTGACCACAGACTCAGAAGACCAATCTGCACATTTCAGGAGTTCCTGTAGGCGAATAGTAGAAATCATAGATTTCGAAACCATGACGCCATTAACTGAGTGTGCTCCATAAACAAAAGTGTCAATACCTGCTTCAGACATAAACCATCTTACCCACCTGGCTAGTGTGGCTGCCGACACTGGACAGAAAGGTTTGAAGAAGGATATCAACAACTGAGTTGCCTGTGCATTTATCACACTATAATGCTGACAACTTTTATAATTGGTGTGGTGGGGAGTCCTTTTCAAGATCAGCTTTTTACTCCAGAAAAATCATAAACAAATTGAGCATCAGCAGTGTGGGCCTTAATGGCGCACTAGTGTATTGTTATTGCTATCTTCAATTCTAATACGCTCTACTTTTTGTAGCCCCACTGCTTAGAAGCCACAGTCCTTAAACAATAAACTAAGCAACTGAAAAGGAGCTTAAATTATAATAATGTAATTTTATAAAATCTATTTCTCAACAAAATCCAAGCATTGTAATGTCCAAAACATATCTGATATTGATAGTTCGATGAAATTCAATTATTCAGGAGTCTTGCGTGTAAGTTCAGATTCCAACTTTATTCTTTATTTCAAAACACTTTTTCCATTCAGCCCAGCCAATGTGCCTTAGGACTTTATCAGGACTGTAAATTAAAAAACATACATCACCAATGTGTAATGTATATATACAAAATATTTACATTAATACGGTATCAACATAAATTATTTACGAGATACATTGACAACACAAGGCTCCCTATCTATATACGATCTTGAGAAAACCTCCTCTCCCATTAAAAACTTCCCTATTCACATTTGTTGGTACATACCAGACAAAATAATTGTAAAATGTGAAAACTATTTCAACAATTTATTTTAGCAACACATTAATAAGAAACAATACAATTTATTAATATCATAAATCTTTTACATTTGCTTACAGCGCAAAAACTTTTTCTTAAACATATTAATCTCTATTTTATTAATAACACATCATAGGTATCAAAGTCCTCTCCAGAAATCTTCCAGAATAAACAGCAAAAGAGGGACATTGGGTTACACAAAACAGCCAACTTGTTTGCTGGGGGAATCTTGGCAATCGGGAGACAGAGGGATGCTCTCACTAAATCAATCTGGAAACCCAAGGAGAACAGTTTTTGTGTCAGTGATAAATGTAATTTATGAACATTGGTTAGAAAGCCCAGGTCCTGCAAAGGGTTAATTGTCATGGAAAGGTGATGGATGAGGAGACGACAATCGGGTGGCATCAGAAAAATCCACATAGAGGATCATACAAGCCCTTTTTGCTCTCAAAGCTTTGACTACCAGCTTTGCCAATTTGGATAAAGGTCAGGGGCAGAGAAGAGGCCAAACAGGAGAGCTGAGAATTTGGAAGATTGATTCTGCCATTGAATCTACAGCAACCTGCAGTGGGGCTCGAAAATAGGTATGATCAGATAAGCATCTTTTACGTTGAGAGAAACCATCGAGTTGTCTTGATGCAGAATGTCCCCAAGGAAGTGAATCCCCTCCATTATGAAATGCCAGTATCTTATCCAGAAGTTGAATTCCTTCAGGTTCATGACCACTCTGTGGCCGCCTGCTTTTTTGTCCATGAAAAAATATTGCTGAGGAAGCCTGATGGATGAGCACATTTCTACTGGATATCTCCCTTGAGCAGGAGCTGATTGACCTCATAAGAAATGATAGTTTCCGGGGAAGCAGCAAACTTTATTGGTTTTGGCTTGTAAACTGCTCTGGAGAACCAAAAAATCCAGCTGAAAACCTGGTGTTTAGACTAAATATTGAGTTTAAAATATTGTGAGACATAAATGTCGGAAATTAAATATCCTGACACACAAATATTGTGATGCAGAAATATCATTGACAAGAATAGCATTTTTTGAGGTAATATAATTTTAAAGAATATTGATGTTTTTAATATTTTTTCAGTAATATAGTTAAAAATATAATTTTTGTATTATTTTAATGTGTTTTAGCTGATGTATTAATTTTATGTTACTAATGTTTATATAAATGTTATACATTTTTCTGAATATAGCTTGTAATTGTAAGTGATTTTGAATTTTTTATTTAATTATTAATAGTAATTTATAGTGTCATAGCGGATTGTTGAGTTTGTAGGGAGAGGGTGGGAAGTTAATTAGGTAATAATTAATCACGAAATATTTAATACCTTTTATTTAATTATATGATTGATATTTATTATATAAATTATGTAATACTGATTTATTTTTGGTATATGTTAATTGTGGGCTGTTAGGTTTGTAGGGGTAAAGGGTGGGAAGTTAATTAAGTAATAATTAACAATTTATTATTAATGATTTAATTGGTTTTTTTAATTATGTAATTTATACAATACTTATTTATTTTACTTATATTTTAGTTGTGGGCTGCTAGGTTTGTATGGTAATAAGGTGGAAGTAAATTAAGTAATAATTAATTAACAATGAATTATTAATTGTAAATTAATCATGTAATTAATTTTTCGTTATGTAAATTATGGAATACTGATTTATTTCACTTATATTTTACTTGCAGGCTGCTGGGCTTGTAGGGTATGGGGCGGTTAATTAAGTAATAATGAATTAACTATTAATTATTATTTGTAAATCAAATATTGAATTGAATTTCAAATGTGGAATACTTATTTTAGTTATATTTTAGGTACAGGCTGCTAGGTTTGTAGGGGTATAATGTGGGAATGTACATAACTAATTAAATAACAATTATTTATTAATTGATAATTAATTGATTGGTAATTATGTAAATTGATTGTTTTTAGTTTTTTTAAATATATATATATATTATTGTAAATTAATAACTTTTATATTCAGAGTTTGATATTTTTTCTACATTCATAGAGTTACTCATTTATGTAATGTGTTTGAAGTGATGTAATTGCCCTACTCTTGCTTAGATTGCAGTAGGAATAGTAAAATTAGTAAAATTAACCTCTTTGCAGTTCAAATCTTTCCCTACTGTTGCGCTGTTTGGAGTGGGAATAGTCACTTTTCCTACTGTTGCGCTGTTTGGAGTGGGAATAGTAAATGTAGCCCCTTCAAAATCCAACGCTTTCTCTGCTATTGCACAGGCTCGAGTGGGAATAGTAAATTTTACCCCTCAAAGTCAAACACTTTCCCTACTGTTGCGCTGTTTGGAGTGGGAATAGTAAATTTTACTCCTCCGAAATCCAGCGCTTTCCCTACTATTGCGCTGTTTGGAGTGGGAACAGTGGATTTCACCCCTCTGAAGTCCAACGCTTTCCCTACTGTTGCACTGACTAGAGAAGAAATAGTAAATGTAACTCCTCCGAAGTCCAAAACCTTTCCTACTATTGCGGTGACTGGAGTAGGAATAGTAAATCTGACCCCTCCAAAGTCCAAAAATGTCCCTACTGTTGCATAAACTAGAGTGTGAATAGTATATTTAATATTCGTAGACTACAATAGTTTTCATAATATTGGTTAAATAGATTTTATAGCATTGCTTTTTTTATATTTTATATTATTTGTTTGCATTTTAAAATCTATTTTACTGCTTATAGAATTTTTAGTAAATGTGTTTTTGGGGTTTTACATTTTTAATATTGTATTTATTGCCTAAATTAATGAACATATTTTTTGTTATTGAATTGTTTAATTTATTATGGTTTTATTGTGTATATATACTCTGGGTAGTTCCCGAGTTTAGGTGGAGAGCAGCTCCTGTATAGAGTACCCTGCAACACCGGTGACACTGAATTTTCTCACCTCAAATGTCTGTTTTTCTAGCAAAGTGTGTAGGAATAGGATTAGCACAGTGCTATCCATGACAAGCTAGAAAGGGGCAATGTCCTTTGCCATTTCTACAGCAAAGTCTTTAAGCATAAGATTAGCATAGAGCCATCCACACCGAGCTGTAAAATGACAAAAGCATTTTACCACTCCAGGCACAGTATTACAGCATTGGATTGGTAAAATACCATCAAAGCCAACATGGAATGAATAAAAGCAACCTCTAACACCTGTTTCTCTATCATTATAGCTCTTCAGAGAGGTTTAGCTTTGTCCAGACACAAGGGAGCACCTGCACAGAGGCATCAATAGCATCATACAAATGCTTGTTGACTAAATAATTATGCTCTACCTCCACTATTCCACTCTAAATGACACTAAAACCTGCTCTGACAGTCATGCCCAGGAGAGTACACAATAAAGGAACTTGGGAGAATGAATAAATCACAGACTGAGATGTCCCCCTAAGGTAAATGGTGCTTGTGGCGCTGCGGAGAAGAGTAACAGGCGTCAAGGAGAACAGAGGCCCTGAGTGGCCAAGAAACTCAGTCCACCCAGCACCCCCTGAACACCTCCACTGAGTAGAATGGGCGGAGCAGCCCTAGTGGTAAGATGCAGGAACTTCCCTGCTTTGCGGGGGTGCTGATTACAGCTGATGGTAGAATTATCGGGTTGTCAAGCACCTGAAGAAATAAAAAGGTTAATCTGCCAATCAACAGGGTCAGCGAGGGGCATACATTAACACTCCAATAATCACAAAACAATCAATATTAATGAATAGTGATAATGTAAAACAAGGGAAGCACTTATCTCGGCTGCTGAGCAACTAGAAAAGAAGATGATGGACTTGGCTATATGGAAACTCCTTTATGTGTCATGTTGCATCCTAATTGGTTGTTGGATGTTATATCATAATGTTTTAAAGACTTGTTGAAATTATTGTCTTTTTTTACAAAATGTTCTATTTTTATGGCTCTTTAAATGGCTGCTGAGTTGCTAAAATAAAGAAAAGAAGGCATAATCCTCTGCTCTGATCCTGGCAATGAATTGAAGTTGAAGCATAGGATCAAGAAAGAAGGCAAGATGGCTGTCTGTCGGACAATTATTTATGGAGAAGCAGTTGATTAACACCTTAGGCGCTATGGACAAGACTATCATGTCCACAGTACTCCCAGTCTGGCGCTGTGGACATATGGGTCACGTCTATATGCCCACCACCAGAGCAGCAGCTGCTATATGCTGCTTTGGTGCCCCCGTCTTGTCACACCATCCCTGAGTAGGAGTGGGCGACTCTCCAGCTCCGGCCCAGCGGGGTGTCACTCTCCTGCCAATGATGCCAATTGAGAAAGTGATGCGATCACATCATTGGCAGACTGGCACCCAAGAAACCACTTCCTGGTTTACCTGGGAGCACAGAGGGGCCTGAAAACAGTCCAGTACAGTTCTCTGCACACCCAAAGAATTGTGCTCTCCAGATCGCCAGGCGATCATTGTAGGATGCGATCACCTGGGGCTAATCCTGGACACCAAGGATATTTGTAGGGGCAGTGGCCCCTAGGGCAAGAGTCTGTGCTTTCCCCACCACCCTTAACACCATTAGTGTTTCTGCCCACCCCTAGGGGGTGAATGGGGTGATTAACCCCAGTCTGCCCCACCTAGGGGCAGAAAGCACTCTAAACACCAGGGATTCGCATAAAAAACAAAGGGGCGAGGCTCCCCACCATGGGCAGGACGTTGCCCCCACCCCAAAAAAAGGCACAACAGTCTTTCTGCTCCACTGGAAGGCAGTATGGAAGTTTGCCCCAATCTGCGCACTCTAGAACCAATGGACAATAAAAAATAAAATAAAGGGATGGGGTGGCCTCCACCAAAAAAAAGGGCATTGCAGTCTCTCTGTTGAGGGGTTCACCCAAATCAGCCTTCCCCAGGGGAAAAGAAAGCCCACAACAGGGATTATTAGAAAAAGAAACAAAGGTAACGTGGCAGCCCACCATGGGCAGGGCCATGCCCCCTCCCACAAAAAGGACACAGCAATCTTTCTGGCCGCCACCCTGGACTCCCCAGATGTCTAATGTTCAGAAATGTTTGGGTTTGGGAGGTTTCCCTGGGTGCCAGCTGAGCTAGTGTGCAAAATCCTCAGCTACCCAAATTGCAAAAAAGTTGGTTTTATGTGGAAATATTTGATGTGTCCATGTTGTGTTTTGTGCCTTTCACCCAGCGCAGGTGCTACTACCACCCAGAAACGTGGACTGCCCTTTATAATCAAAGATGTGTGAAAATACTGGGTGGTCGGAAATATGTGGATCCTCCCAGATTCTGAAACTTTCCTTCACAGAAATGTGAGGAAAATGGCTATTTTTAACTAAAGCTTGAGGTCTGCAAGGGCTTCTGGGTTAGAAAACCTTGTGAAATCAAGCAAGTTGATCCACCCTGGACTTCCCCTGGTACCTAGTTTTAAGAAAAGTCCAGGTTTGGTAGTTTTTCATGGGTGCTAGCCGAGGTAGGGCACAAAGATATGGTGGTGGCCCACCATGGGCATGACCATGCCCCAACCCAAAAATAAGGACATAACAATCTTTCTGTCCACCACCCTGGACTCCCCCAGATGTCTAATGTTCAGAAATGTCTAGGTTTGGAAGGTTTCCCTGGGTGCCGGCTGAGCTAGGGTGCAAAATCTGCAGCTACCCAAATTGCAAAAAAGTTGGTTTTAAGTGGAAATATTTTATGTTTCCATGTTGCGTTTTGTGTCTTTCCCTAGCACAGGTGCTACTACTACCCACAAAAGTGAAATCAATGCAAGTCAATCCACCCTGGAATTACCCTGGTGTTTACTTTTAAGAAATGTCTGGGTTTGGTATTTTCCATGGGTGCTAGCTGAGGAAGGGCCCAAAGTCAACAGCTATCCCAAATTGCAAAAAAAGGGTTGGCTTTGAAAGGAAAGATTATTCTGTCTGTGTTGCGTTTTGTGCTCTTTCCTATAGCTGGCACAAGGCCCACTCACACAAATGGGGTACCATTTTTATCAGGAGTCATGTGGAAACACTGGGTGGTACGAAATTTGTGGATCCTTGCAGATTCTGGAACTTTCCTTCACAGAAATGTGAGGGAAATTTGTTTTTTAGCCAAAGTATGAGGTTTGCAAGGGCTTTTGGGTAAGAAAACGTGTGAGATTCATGCAAGTTACACCACCTTGGACTCTCCTGGTGTCTAGTTTTTAGAAATGACCGGGTTTGGTAGGCCATCCTGGAAGCCAGCTTAACTGGGGCCAAAAGTCCACAGCTACCTAAATTGCACAAAATGGGACGGTTTTGAGTAGAAAACTTTGATGTGTCTGTGTTGAGTTTTGGGCCTTTTCCTATTGCGAACACTAGACCCACCCACACAAGTAGGCTACATTTTTAATCTGGAGAAGTATGAGAATCCTGGTCAGTAGAAAATTTGTGGATCCCCATAGATTTAGAAATTTTGCTTCGCAGAAATGTGAGGAAAATTTGTGTTTCAGTCAAAGTTTGAGGTTTGCAAGGGCTCCTGGGTAAGAAAATTGTTTAAGATCCGCAACAGTCACGCCACCCTGGTCTATGCCGGATGTCAAGTTTTCAGAAATGTCTGGGTTTTGTAGGTTTCTCTGGGTTAGGGCCTAAAATCCACAGCTACCCAAATTGGAAAAAGGCCCGTTTTTGAGTGGAAAAAATTGATGTGCCCAGTTTGCATTTTGGGCACATTCATATTGGTGGCGCTAGGCCCACCCACACAAGTGTGGTATCACTCTTATCGGGAAACATGTGGGAAGACATGGTGGTAGGAAATTGTTGGATCCACGCAGATTTTGGAACTTTCCCTCACAGAAATCTGAGGAAAATGTGTGTTTAAGCCAAAGTTTGAGGTTTACAACGGCTTCTTGTTAAGAAAACCTAGTGAGCTCCACGCATGTCACAGCACAATGCACTCCCTCCCAGTGTTTAGTTTTCAAATGTCTAGTTTTGGTAGGTTTCCAAGGTTCCAGCTGAGCTAGGGCCAAAAATCCACAGCAAACCAAATTGCAAAAAACAGGATTGGTTTTGAGTGGGAAATTTGATCTGTCCATGTTGCGTTTTGTTCCCTTTTCTATCACGGGCGCTAGGCTCATCCACACAAGTGGGATACCATTTTTAACGGGAGATGTGAAAACGCCAGGTGGTAGAAAATCTGTGGCTATCTGCAGATTCTGTAACTTTCCTTTAGAAATGTGAGGAAAATGTGCATTTTTAGCCAGCATTTGAGGTCTGCAGGCGTATCTAAGTAAGAAAACCTTGTGAGATTCACACAAGTTACACAACCCTGGACTTCACTGGGTGTCTAGTTTTCAGAAATGTCTGGGCTTGGTAGGCTTTCCTGGGTTAGGGCTCAAAATCCACAGCTTCTCAAATTGTAAAAAAGGGTTGGTTTTGAGTTGAAAAATGTGATTTGTCTATTTGCATTCTCCTGACCCTTTTCTTTTGTGAGCGCTAGGCCCACCCACACATTAAGGGATACCATTTTTATTGGAGACGTGAAGGTATGGTAAGTGGTAGGAAATCTGTGGATCTCTGCAGTCTCCAAAACCTTCCTTCTCAGAAATGTGAGGTCAATTTGTGCTTTTATCCAACATTTGAGGTTTGCAAGGGCCTTTGTGTATGAAACCTTTGTGAGATTTATACAAGTTACACCACCTTGGACTGCCACTTGTATCTAGTTTTCAGAAATTTTCAGGTTTTGTAGGTTTCCCTGGGTGCCAGCTGAGCTAGGGCCCAAAATCCACAGCTACCTTAATATAAAGGCTGTTTTTGAGTGGAAAAAATTGATGTGACTGTTTTGTGTTTTGGGCAGTTTCCAATTGTGAATGCTAGGCTCACCCACACAAGTGGAGTACCATTTTTAGGTCTCGCCTAGCGATGCAGCGCCATGCGCTGCTCGCATAGGCGAGATCTATTGTTGTCGACTTTTTAGCGATGCGGGACAGGACATGTGCACGCGTATGGCAAGACAGGAGATGTGCACGCGTACGGCTCGCGGCGTTGTCACAACTCCTGCTCGCACCATACGCGTGCACATCTCACGGCGCCCGGACAGGCCATGTGCACGCTCACGGCGTCTCTTTCAGACAGCCGATGTGCACGCTCATGGCGTGTCCTTCAGCGTGCGCCTTACATGTCTCACCGGGGCTCAGAAGGTCTACAAAATTGCCCCCATGATGGAGCGGCCCGCTGTCTAGCGGGTCTGCTAAAACAATGGGTGCCGGCAATGCACCCAGCCAAGCCCTCACTCACCGCTGGTTCAGGAGGGCGTCTCTCCTCGGTCTGCAGGTTCCCTAGCCGTCTCCTCGGCACGCCGCGGGGGCTCTCCTCACCACTCGGGAGCCCCGTCTTGCCTCTGGTGCCATACAGTCTGCCTCGCTCTTCGTCCGGTCCCAAGCCCAGCTCCGCCGGCCCGACCAAGCCCCCCGCCAAGAGGAAACATGGGCACTCGCACGCTCACGGCGTTGGACAGCTGATGTGCATGCTCGCACGCTCACGGCGTCGGACAGCCGATGTGCACGCTCACGGCGTCGGACAGCCGATGTGCACGCTCGCACGCTCACGGCGTCGGACAGCCGATGTGCACGCTCTGGCTGTGGGCTTATGTGTCTTGGCGATTTAAGTTTGCTTGTGCTGCCACCCTCGGGTGGAGCACAGAGGCGCTCTATGACGAGGCTCATCTATATAGGTTCTCACAACACACAGACGTAGGTACTCACTACCTCCGGCTGGTTCCTCCTCCCACCTCAGCTCCTCCTTCAGCAGAAGCATGAACCAGGGGCTGGGCCGGGCTTCTCTGTAGGCTGCAGCGCCTCTCCTTCTGTTAGGCTCCGTGGAGTGAGTGCCCGACCCGGAGCTGTGAGCACTAACTGCCTAGGAGCCCTTGCACCCCAAGAAATAAACCTGCGCATCTGGGCACCAAGGAGCCCCTGTACCCCGAAAGTTACACCTCTGCAAGAAGTCCCTGTAACATACAGACAGGCACGCCGTCGCCAAGAAGAACAGGTAAGGCTCGCCTGAGTAAGGATTTGTGCTTATTTTATGTCCGAAAAACAGTTACTTTACTGTGTCTTAAACTACAACACCTTTAGCAGGAAGGCAGCTATGTGCCTTACAGCGAGGTCATGCTTTGTGGCGCTATATAAACGCACTGATAAAGTAATTAACATCCGGATCATATCTACTTACTTTCTGTAACTGATCTCGGTATACTATCAGCATGTGGTCTCAGAGCTGGAATACAATGGGGGTGCTGCAGGTACAGTGGGGCGTTGTATATAATGGAATGGCGGGGTGGGGCAAGTTTTGAAGGAGGTGCATTGGAAAAGCAGCGTGTTGTCTCAGAGCTGCAGGTGCACTAGGGGAGCTGTATGTGGTGGAATGGCAGGGGTGGTGAAGTTAGGGAAGGAGGTGCCTCAAAGAACAGCGTGTTGTCTCAGAGCTGCAGGTACACTGGGGGAGCTCTATCTGATTGAATGGCAGGGTGGGGTAAGTTTGGAAGAAGGTGCATTGGAGGAGTAGCGTGTGGGGTCCAATTTGCAGGTAGACTGGGGGAGCTGTATGTGATGGAATGGCGGGGCTGGTGTAAGTTAGGAAGGAGGTGCATTGGAGAAGCAGCGTGTGGTCTCAGAGCTGCAGGTAGACTGGGGGAGCTGTATTTAATCTAGGTGGAATGGAGGGGTGGTGTAAGTTAGGAGTGAGGTGCATTGGAAGAGCAGCGTATGGGTTCACAGCTGCAGGTACACGTGGGGAGCTGTATATAATGGAACGGCAGGGGTGTACGTTTTGGAAGGAGGTGCATTAGAAGAACAGTGTGTGGTATCAGAGCTGGAATCAAATAGGGGCTGCAGTCCAGGATTGAGATGCACTGGGAGAGCTGCGTGTGGGTCTTTGTGGCATGGCAGGGATGGCGCAGATCAGGATTCAGTCACACTGGCAGAGCTGTAAATTAGCCTCACAAGTACAATAGCAAGGCTCAGGATTGAGGGGCACTGGCAGAGCACACAGTGGGTCTTCAGCACTATGATACAACGGTGTTCTTGTTTCATTACTGGAATTGTAGGAGTGTTGCAACAGTGGACTCAGGTGCTCGTTCCAGTACAAGAATAATAGGGTAAGATCGAGGCGCACTGGCGGAGCTCTACGTGTCTCTCTCCTGCAATGGTATTGAGCTACTGGCATTGTAAATAACAAACCTTTTATCTATGTGTTAGTTTTGAAAACAGATAAATAAAAGGCATTGCCATTTACAATGCCTTTACAATGCCATTTACAATGGCAATAGCTTAAAACTTTGCTAATGCGAGACCTATTGCATTGCAAATGCTTGTTATTAGATGTGTGGGAATGTAGGCAGTAGGAAATCTGTGGATTCCTGCAGATTCAAGAACCTTCCCTTTCAGAAATGTGAGATCAATTTGTGCTTTTATCCAGAGGTTGAGGTTTGCAAGAGCTTCTGGGTAAAAAAAAAAACCTCATGCGATTCACGCAAGTCACACCACCTTGGACTCTACCGGGTGTCCCGTGGACTCCCCCGGTATCTAGTTTTCAGAAAAGTCTGGGTTTGTTAGGTTTCGCTGAGTCACGGCTCAGCATGGGCCCAAAATCCACTGCTATGCAAATTGTAAAAAAAGCATTTATTTTGCTGGTGAAATGTAAAGTCACCAGCACAAGTAGGGTACCATTTTTTAACGAGAGAAGTGTGGGAACACAGAATAGTAGGACATTCGCCATTATCAATTGGATTTCTCTGCATTTGTGACTTCCAAATGTAAGTCAGTGTGCAAGCCAGAAGACATTTTGCAGAACGCCCTCTGAATCACATGTTAATATGGCTTACCACAAATTCACAGCTGTACAATAATCACTGTTGCTAAACTCAGTGTCTTGTGTTTATCAAAAAATACAAAGGTTTCCTTCATACCATTTTTCATTCTTTAAATGTTACCATAAGAATTGCTTTCTAGTTGGCACACAATGAAAAATCATGGGTATCGCGTGTTTGTGGAGAACCTATAAACCATATATATCCCCGCAGCTAGAAGGGTCTGTTGGATGTAATGGTGTATCGCTTTTGTAAATCGGCCATCATGACAAGATGTTAACAGATTGGCTATTTTCCCTACACATTTTCATTATTTCTATTTAAAAACAGTTCTTTTTTGGGGGAAACTTTGAAGTATCAACATAAACGTCCCCTTACTGAATTCAGAATTTTGTCTATTTTTCTGAAATGTATAGCTTTTCAGGATCATCAGTGGTTTTCATACCTGTCTCCACCACAGACTGCAAGTAGGTTAAAAGCACAAAAAAATAGGAAAAATTGACTACTAACTTCTAGAAAAATGCGAAACTAGTGGTAGAAATTTTTGTTTTGATACAACTCTGCTTGTTAGAGGATGGTGATTCTAGCACAGCAAACCTATTGCCGAAGCCATTTTTAGAAAAAAAACATTCACTTTCTAGTACAGTTTTAGTTATATTTTGGCAATTTTCTTGGTTCCTTCCGGGAGAATCTACTTTAGGATGTTGTCAAAAAGGACACAAATGTGATATTGATACCTTTTGTGGCAAAAAAGTTATGAAGGTTTAACATCCAATAAAGGGCTTAGCGCCAGGGGGTGAGAAAGCCCTAGCAGTCAAAAGGTTAACCTATTGGGGTTACACCATGCCTCATACTTATTTTTTACTACGGTTATTGTAGTTTTTTAGTATGTTATGATGTTGAGACTGACCTGTTGTTAAAAGAAAGTGAAGGACAGTGTAGCACAATCTTCTCCAAGTCACAGCCAGTGGAATTAAAACTCCCAGACGCGAAAAGCTAGAACATTTTAATTTGATGGCAGCCTTCTCCTGTGTTGTCAGTCCTTCTATGTTCACAGATCTTTACCAAACCATCAATAGGCTAAGGGGACTCTTAGAGGTAGAAACGTCTTGTGTATGTGGTGATCCAGCGCAACCCCTAATTCATGGACCAGGGAAATATCATCACACATAAATTGCTTACCAAACAACGGGGCCCATCACACATTACCCATAAATGATCCCTGAAGACGGGCGCTGGATTTGGGGGGTTTAATTTGTCAGTTTTATTATGCACAATACTACACTTCACATTAATAACATTTATATATACTTCTAACTATTCGTAATCTCAACTGTCTTCTTCCTTTGGTCGATGGACCATTAGTTGAAGAGTTGATGGTGACTATGATTAACTAAACAATTTAATACTTTAACTAAATAACCACAGATTCATTTATTCGGTTAATAATTTTATCTTATTAAATGCTCATAATTCAGATTGTCAGTGCACACACAAGATCACATATAAGAGAACAAATTATCAAGCAATGTAATCAAAATGAATCAATTGTATCGACATCAAAGCGTGCATAGGAATGGGGAAAGAGAAGGTACATCATAAACACTTGCAGAAAATGATTGCAAAATTAAAGCATTTAAGGAGGGTGATACCCACCAAAGAATCAGGAAAACCACTTCCTTGGCCGAGGTTGTGGCAAGAGGTCCCCAGAGATAGGCTCAGAGGACAAAGTTAATAGGACAGATGCAGCTAAGTTTTGCCATCAACTGGCGAACAAATATAATCTCCCAATTCAATCTACCTTAATCTAGTTCTCCTCGGACGCAGTCTCCTCCCCAGCACTCCCCCAACGTTCTCGTACCTAAAGTGTTCTCTGGCTTATTGCTGGTCTGCTCTCTCTGTCTTGGTGCGCTTCTTTCTCGATATTCTGTGCGTTCTGATCGTCTCTTCTCTCTGATTTGCCACACCGGACTGCACTGCTATACCGGACCGCACTGAACCGCCACACCCCAATTGGGATATCAATTATACTTTCATGCCTAACTTACTATCTTACAATGTTGCAGTATCAGTAGAAACTCGGTCTGTGATTGGTTGTCATAAATCATGCTAGGGTGGCCTCATCCAGTTCTCCTCACAAATCCATCCTATACCGGTTTTAACAAAGGAAGGATTAAGGACCAATACATTCGTATACCAATAACATTCATAGTTATACATTTTGCAACAATTGTACATTATGATATCCGCTTCACATTCAAATTGCACGTAGTGATGGCTGTTCCCACAGTCGCTGTCGCGTCTTGGCACATAAACAATAGGACACAGGTCAACATGGCCTTCACACGGATTACATCAGCTGGTACACTCTGCAGTCTGCAAGCAGGCAACCCAACTTTGCGCATGCGTTCTTCGTATCGACCAAGACAACCACATGCTGGTTCAAACAAGAAGCCATTTTCATGCAGGCCCAATCTCGTACTAAAGTAAATAAACACAAGAGAATATTAATTCATGAAATAAAACCCATTATGGTTACCTCCCACCATACTAATACCTTGTGTTAATTAATTCCTAGCAAAAGCTATTAATTTAATGCAACCTTTTCGTTATTTGTGCACAACATGCAAAATGTGCAATGTACAACATAGCATAAACATGCATTAGTACGATTTTTCAAAACGCAAACAGTTAATACGTACTCATACCAACATGTTTTAGTGTATTATGTAAAATGCGTTTGTCCCATGTGTAAATGTTTGCATTCAGGGTTGATTAGTCCATGCAGTCAATACATTATTATGGGGTTACTTAATTTCATGAGGATGTATTTTTACAAACCTCACTCCATCAGTGGTGACAAGCTTTAAATGGAACACTAAGAAGAGATAATGCAGAAAACAAATAGGTAAAAAAATGACTTATTGTTTCCTTTATTGAATAAACATATTAATTTTTAGGAGATGATAGTTACTTTGAGAGACTTATTTTAAGCCAGTTAAAATAATTATACTATTATTTTGTGCACTATTGCTTGTGAAAATATCACTGTTTCTAACAAGTTGGTCACTATTTTTGCTAGAGGTCGGCGAGACACTTAAAAAGCTAGAGGCAGGCTCGATCCTGAAGCCTGTCTCTGGCTCAGCTGGAGGTCCTGTTGAAACCTCGAGACCCTTCTGCATGCCTCCCTTCCTTCCCCTACCCAGGATGTGGCATTACTACCAGAGCTGTCGACTGTGGAACTGGGGAACCAGGTTTGAATCTTGGTGTCGGCACATCTTGTGATTTTGGGCACATCACTTAATTTTCCCATTGCCTATAAACAATGCATGTGTCCTTGTGTAATGTAACTGGTACTCATGTAAAGTGCTCCATTACCTTTGGGTTGAGTTTGCGCTGTATTTAAAAACTGCAGGAAATGAACTAAGAGGTAAAACCAAAGCCTTAATATAAGGAAAGACAAATAGTGACCCATTTCTTGGCTGATATGTAAAAAGTAAAACAAGACAACTTGGATAAATCGCAGCTTCTCCGCTTAAATTGTGTGATCTTAAATGCTTTGGTGCTGATTACGAATTTGGTGGTGCGGGGCGGCACGCCACCGCCCCACCAAAGTCGACAACTGGCCGACCGCCAGATTAGGAGTTTTCTCTTGGTCTGGCGGGTGGACCTTTGGCATTCCCACTGCAGTGCCTTTGAAAAAGATACTACAATGGGAACGCCAAAGCAAGTTCCTGCACGGCATAGACTGCTTAGTCCATGCTGTGCAGAGATGGGGTTTGCATGCACACAGGGGCGCACACCATCTGTCCGTCCCCCCCAACCCCCCGTTGCCCAGTGTACAGGGGCAACAGGTTTCTCCACTGCCAGCCTTTTCATGGTGGGTGCACCGCCATGAAAAGGCTGGCGGTGGGGAAACTCAGAATATGCTTGGCAATGCCGCCAACCATATTGCTGCCCTAGAACGCCGTGCCACTGCCAGAGAACGCGGTTCCCTGTCAGTTGCAGCTGTCCCAAAACAGTCCGACCGCCGTACTTGTAGTATGGCAGTTGGATCACTGGTGCGGAGGTTCCTGACCACCAACGTACCTCCCCCATGGGTTCGAACTCGGAATCAGACCCTTTATTTCACTAAAACCTTTTTTCCCGTTATTGTGTATGAAAACACTTTCAAATATGTGAGTTTAGACTACCAGTTGTACAAAACTAGTACTGACAATAAGTACTTCTAAATGCAGTGCTATAATGTGCCTTATTAATGTTAAAGCATCCATGTGTTAAGTACACTTTTTGAAGATAATTTACCATATTTTTCATGGTGTTTGTTGTATGATTTACATAGCACATATTTTTAGGGTTTGGCTCGTGCACAGGCTCTAAGACCCAAGCCAGAACCTTGGCTCGGCTCTCCCGGTTAATTTGTTGGTTCGCCCGCCTCTAATTTATTCAATAATACTCCCAAACCGCGGCACTCATTGCCTTTCCGCTCCATCAAAAGATGGCCACTGAGTTTGCGCCCCGGAATTCGATGCGTGACAGTTTCCGTCCAAGAAGCGCGTGCGCAGAACGCAGCGCGGCTTCTGGTTGTCAGGGACTACGCAGTGGCTTGGCATCGGCGGGAGCACTAGCCAGAGGCTGCCAGGAACAGAAGAGGGAAGGGGGCACCCCCCTGTGTATCTGACAGCTCCCCAAGATGGTATGCTCCCCGGCTCCAAGTACGCACTGCCACTACTGCGCTCTACCCCCTAAATGAAAGACTGAATCAAGGCGGCTACGAAAGACACGAGATCGGGACTGAACAGGGTTATGCAGCTTGGGATCCGCAGGGGGCGCCTTGCTGGAATATATCCATGGTTGGGGTGGGTTAATCCTGAGATCCATAATTGGGAGTGGCGTTTTGCACGCCCGGATCTAGAGTTGAATGCGTCGTTAGGGCGGAGGACACCTTTGGATCTATGGTGTGGGGCGCAGACGGGGACGTTCAGCCTGTTATCCAAAGGTGAGGTCTACACTTTGGGACGTGAGCAAGTATTCTAAGATCGGGAGTGGGAATGGGCTGGGAGTCTGGGACAGGTGTATCCATGAGGTCTTGATGTGGAGGGTCTTTACCCTGTCATAGATTGGAGGCTGACGCGCTAGAGGAGTCTAGGAGTGAGGTCCGAATCACGGGGCTAATAATGGTCCCAGGTCTAGTCGCCTTTATCCTGGGATCGAAGGGGTTACATGCCACATGCTGATATCTCGGGAAGGTATATTTGAGAGATAAATGGAACTATCTTGGGATGTTCTAGTTCTAAACTCTGTCTTTAGAGAGGTGGACGACACGCAGTGAGAGAGGTCTATTTGGGGCATCATTGTCTCCAGAAAATATTCAAAACCGGCATAATCGGAATTATGTGTCCCAGCAAAGCCTTTTACTGGTGTGACGTTGTCCGCCTCCATCTGCCCCAGTTGTCAACATCAGAACCTTCAGCGCACTCTAGCCCTCGTGACATCACACACGGCACCTCGCTATGCATTCCACTCAAGCTCGCTAACCTGATACAGTTGTCGATGGCACTTTTAGTTGCTCTTTTCCTGTAAATGTATTATTTGGAATATTAAACAGAGACTTGCTGGAAGGTGGCTAGTTAATAGTTCTAGCTTTAGGATGGAGGTTCCACCTGCAAGCAGGTAGGGTTCAGTTAGAAGAGTTTGTTTTCCTCTCAGACTGTTGTATAACCTGTCTTTCAGCTTTGAATGATTTGATGAAACCTGATTACATTTTTTTAGTTGTGCTATAGCACAATTATGTTATTTTAGTTCTATATTTTTATTTATATAACTAGTTATTCTGTAATGATGCTGAAATGGTCTGTAATTCAAAGAGCTTTAAAGCAATTTAAACTTTTGAACCTGATACAGCTCCATCAGGCCACTTAACTTATAGACTTTAAACCGATTATTGCAATGTAACGGCATTTAATTTGGTACAGTAGACATATATTTCATAGGTGGCATTGTGTTTTACAATAAACGACCTCACCTGCATCTTAACTGCTACACATAGGTAGCGTACCACGTGTATCTAGAAGTCTAACTTCTTTCCGCGCCAGAGACACCCAACACGAAATTCAGCTTGCCTTTTACATCATATTTATTGTTAAGTGCCATTTGGCATTAGGGACAGATAATCTGCTACTCTCTACCTAGACCCAAGTACATGTTCTACATTGTATTCAGCATCATGGCATTTATGTAGCACACTCTACCCAACGTTTGCGCTGGTAATTGTACTCTTGTAAAAGTGAAGGTGCACGACGCCAGGTATAGTTGACCGTCCAGAGAACCCACTAATGTAAATGATTTCTGGTCCCTGTGAAATGTGAGTTCAGTTCCATCTGCATAGTTGTTAAATAAAGGTGAGCACTCCAACCCCAATGTCGCAGTGTCCAGCATAGTTCCATGAGGGTTGATCAATGACAGCTTGTCAGGCTAACTAATTGACTTATGTAAATTAGTTTTATGTGACAGTTTTGAAAATCTGGCATTGATTGGCCTACCACCAGGGCTTCAATTAAGGAAGATGAAAAAGTGGGGTATCTCTGAAAAGGGGTGTAGCCTAAGAAATGTAACCCGGAATCCTTTTTAAGAGGAGCGGCTTATATAATTAAGGGTGTGACTTAAAACACGCAAGCCTTCTGTTATTGTATCCAAATATTTCACACAGTAACTGACATGCACCTAAAACAAAGCCAAACGCATTGGTTTTGCCAGTGCTTGTCATCCGTATCAGATAAATGAGTAACAAAAATGTGATGTGAAAAAATTAGAATTGAAAATATCTCAATTCAAAAAACATGAGGCAGTGAATTAAACAATACTAAGGTCTGTGGAAGGGGTCGTACTCTAGGGAGTGTCTAAATCACTCATGGTTTTTATTTCACACCAGTTTTTCTATTACACTTATGCCCTTTTCTCCCCACAACTTTCTGAAATCGTCCATCTGCATATATCTGAAATCTTCCATCAGCATATCACACACCTCATCTCTTTCCTCATCTGCACCCTCTTTTCACACACTTCTGGATGTAAGTACATCTCTTTCACTTGCCCAATGCGCTACATACTCACAAAGCACCCACTCACCTGTAAGCATTGTATTTTGTTTTACTTTAATCCTGTTATTATTTCGACAGCTGTGTACCTCCTTCACACACTTTCGCAAAGAAAGACAATCACATATGGCACACATGGCCATTGCTCTGTGCGATTCAAGGACTGGGTGAGCAGGTATTCTGAACACCTTTATGACCCACTGACAGGCACTGTGAGAGACTCACCCTTAAATCAGTCTCAGTTCCAGTGCTCTCAATCGTGGCCCAATATAAGCCCAGCCTCAGCTCACACAGACACCTAGGCGACTCAGTTCACAGTACACACTATACAAGAGTAATATGCTGCATTAAAAAAAACAGAAATAAAACATCCTATATATAAATTTTTATTGGTTTTTATTTACTTTTATACTAGAGGCTGATTACAGCATGCTTTGAGCAATGCAAGTTGAGAAGAAAGTGTCCTGCCATGATGTTCCAACAATGAAGAGAAGTAAAAAGGGAAATAACGGATACAGACATGCACATAAGCAAGCAAGGATCAATAAACTTATTAAACAAGTATTGTTAGCAGACTGGTATCATCGTGGCTTGAGTAATAAGTTCCGTAATATGTATCCATTTGGAGTGAGTTGGGTAAGGATTCAGAATTTAGCATCTGAAGCGCTTTGTAGGAACGGACGGAATATAGAGATGAGGAGGAGAAAGCCCTTCCTCAATATAGGTAACAAGACAACTGGGGGGAGAATGTGGTTGGCAACGGGGGTAGGGGGACATTAGCGAGATCAGCAGATAACTATCTAGGAGAGAGGAGTGTAGTATGGGCTTGGGGATACAGGGATAGGGGATGACCAATGTGGTGCCCATAGAAGCTCTCAGACTCACATATTCTAGTAGTGCGGTGGGGGGGGGGCACTGGATCAATCAATCAGGAGTTTGTATAGTGCGGCTACTCACCTGTGAGAGTCTCAAGGCTCTGTCGAATCTGTGATCCACCTGCATCATGGAGGGCTAGGGAGTGGGGAGGGTGGGAGGGTCATCGGAAGTCAGCTCTTTGAAGTGGGTGAGCATGGTGTCCAAGGCTGCTACTATGGGGCGCATCTGGGGTCCCCGGGCTTCCTCCTAGTGTAGCGTGGTACTCTCTGCCTCCCCCAACTCAGAAGTGCTCTGTGTCACTGGGGAAGGGACAGGGGCTGTTGGGCTCTCCAGTGGAGGGTGAGAAATTGTTTAGCCAGCAGGAGGACAAGATTGGCAAAGCGCGTCCACACTCTATGATTCTTACCCCTAGGAAAGACACCCAGGGATGTGGCCTCCCAGAAATTCAACATCGTGAGTTCTGTAACAGTGTGCAATGTGGCGTGTATGGCCTGCTAATAGCTAGCTATGCTGAAGCAAGACCAGAACATGTGCTGGATGTCGGCAAACGGAGCATGGCATCTGGGGCCTCATCCTCCCCTTCTTATAGTTCTTTTCAGACACCAAATGTGATTTAGGGTCTGAGTCTTTGAAGTTTTATGTTGGGGCTCTGATTCTTTTGAAGTGTACATTTCTCCTTCTCTTCTTCCCTCCTTAAATGATGTCTGTCACAGCAGGCAAGACTCCGAAGCTGATTGCCCCACAACACAATTCATGGGTATGACCAGAGTTCACACCTGGATGTCAGTGACTGTGATATGTGCATCAAAAAGTTAATCCCAGCCCTACTCTATAATTCCTCATCAGCCCCAGCTCCCTTCCTGAGATGTGTCCAGGCCCCTTTCATGTGATCTATCACTGAATCAAAGAACAATCTTTTGAAGTGTAAAGGGAGTTTTTTCCCTCCAGTGTGTGTCCGACCCAGCTCACAGGACTGCAGCAATAAATAAATCTGTCTGGGGAGATTCCTCTCCTCCTCATGTCTTCACCAGGCAGGCCTGGACTTTGCAAAATGGAATCCAGGGTCCTCCATGTAATACACCATTGCAGGCACACCTTCTCAGTGTACATTCACAGCACACTACCTGTCCTGAATTTTTCCCATGTATGTATTACTTGACTGCTATATGTACAGCGCCCTGATAACCGGATGGGTCATGTTCGTGCTTTATAAAAGTCTACATATAAATAAATAAATTACCTCCATGCATTGTGCCCTTACATGTACACATGAATTCAGCACACACACTCAGTCTGCATTCACTGTTCAGCACTGAAGCTTTCTATATTTAACCAGGGTGTTCTATTTACAAACACACACACTGCCAGTACACACACTCACCTGGTGCGCGCTGCACAACACTTCATCCTTCATATATTGTACTTTATGCAAGCACACATTCACCCAGCACATGCTTTCATCGCGCACGTACTGCACAGCACTACATCTCTCTTGTAATGCATACATACACCCAGCACATGCGCTAACCACACATGCGCTAACCACACATGCACTGCACTGCCCTATCCCTGTACTGTACTCTTCCCAGGCACACATACCTGAAACACAGAGTCACTACTCCTGCATTGTGTAGCACTCTACATTTACCCTATGTAGGCCAACGGGTTAATCACACAGCAGCCAAACTTTTAAAAAGATGAGTGAACCTATAGGCCTCACTCTAGTGACACAGGGTAAAAAGATCCTGTTCACTACTACTGATCACTGCACAGTAGGCTGCCACTAACGCGCTTGTTTTGCTTACCTCCTGGTGAAGGCGGCATTAGGGATCCAGACAACAGTACACTTGGCCACTCAGTGCAGGGCTGCATGTCTCTTACCATGCAGAGGACTTTTCCATTCCAGCAATGTTGTATGTTACTGAGAGGCAGAGGAGGATTAGCTCATTGGTCTTTTTTAAGTGCGACATGTAGCTCCTCCTCCCTTATGATTGACAGTGATTGATTGTAAGCAATTGTTTTGTGCCTTTGCAAGGTCTGAATCTAGATTGGCAATAGTTTAGGATGAGGTCCTGGTCTGTATACTTTTGTAGTTGTCCGGTGACTTCTCTTTATGGGATTTGCATTTGGAATGGGAGGTTTGAGATTAGTCGACAGTTGTACAGCATCTAAGGATCTGCCGAAAGGTTTCTTCAGGAGAGAGCTGATGATTGCATCATTTAAAAGAGAGACACTTAGGCTTGTGAGGTCATCTGCGGGGCATTCATTTCTGCTTGAATACGCATGGGCACAGTTTCATTTTCTGCTTGAATACAGATGGGCAACGTTTCAATGAGAGGTAGGAAGCTTTGGTTTCCTTGCTGAAATATATCACTTCATTTTCTGACAAGGGGTTGATAAAAGAGGAAGAGGAGGAGGGATGGAATGGCAGAGGAATCAGTTGAAAAGTAGAATACACCTAATTTTTGGAGATGGGCATAATGAGTTTCAAAATCTCTGCCTTATGAAGACTAGCAGATCCCCACAGCATTGCTGGGAGGTACAGATTATAGTTTTCATAATTTTCAAAAGGTAAGTGGTGTGAAGAGCAATAGCCCCATTCGGCATGATCCTTTTTCTTCATGTGGTGGAAGGTGTGAAGATTCCTCATTAGAAGAAACGCAATACAAAAGTTTCTTTCAAACGTATGTATGCCCCACCAAACGCTCATTTTTCGCACCAGGTGGCTGAACATCACATTAGAAAATGAAATAATAAGTTACCTCTGGAATATAATGGTATACAGCAACTCTGAATCTGCCTGGAGGGTCCCAATCAGGACTTCCTCGGATCTTGATCGGGCTCTTCCGGGTACTAGATTGAGAAACAACTTGTGGCTTAATTGGGGCAGATCTCAGCCTGCTGGGGCTAGATATAACTCTGCAGGGGAGATGTTAGAGTGACTCTCCAGGGAAGACCTCGGAGTCTCTGGTGGCAATATGTTGAGACCAAAGGTGGGATCTCTTGGGTAGCCATCAGATGCATGCTTCTTTTTACCTAAGGACGTCATGTTTCTTTTTTAAAAATCTCTTTGTCTTTTACGCTTCATGTTCCTTTCTTGTTTTCTCTGGCACATGTATGGTATTGCATTATAGTTGCATTTATTTAGCACTTACTACCGCTGATGAGGCGTTGAAGTGCTTTTTTGTGGCTAGCATGCTACTCTGTAGCCCAAAGTTGTGGTCAATTCACTGGTTAATAATTATTGTTGATTCTTGGATTTTCTTGTGCTCTGTGGAAATTGCAGAAAGTTAATAGGAGGTAGGTGTAATTATTATAGTGAGTTAATGCAAGTGGAAAAAAGAAGGGTGAGTAAATAGAGTGGAGGAGGTTAGATATTGTGAGACAGCAAGGCGAGGTTAGGACAGAATGATAAATTGTGATTTATGGGAGCAGGATGAGTAGATTGGTTAGAAAGGTTTTGATATTGCAGGCATGGTTATTCAGAAGGAAAGTTTATGATTTGTAAGGAGGGGTATGGTTAGTTTACTGAAGTTTAGTAGAGAATAAGGCAGCAGGCATATAAAAGGATTGGGTTAATTTGGAGGCACTAAGGCAGGCAAAGAATGGGTGTAAGGAGAGAATTAATCACATAGAGCGGCAGGAGAGAAAATAATCCCTAACTATAAATCGTTATTTTCATGGTGAGTTTTTTCATTTGCATAATACCTGAACTGTCCTAACTCTGCTCACCTCACCTTTCCCTTTCTTATCTCTTCAGATGCTCTCACGAGCAAAGCCTGCTGTGGGCGCCGACCTGCAGCAGAGCGACCGTCGCAAGAAAAAGGGACGCAAGATTCCCAAATTGGAAGAGCTGTTGGTTCAACGGGACTTCACTGGAGCCATCACTTTGTTGGAGGTGAGGAAGTGGATACTTATCGCATGTGTTAGGATTGATACAGGTGACCTCTTTCAGCTTTAGTGGTTGGTGCTATGGGTTGGGGACTCCATAGGGTGGTCAAGTGGGTTTAAGAAGAGCTCTTGTGTACTTCATTCTGCTTTATTGTGCTAAGGACAGGGTTACGGAAATGTTCATTTTCTTTGAATAAATTTTTTTTCCCACTAAAGTGGGGTCCATAAACTCTTAATGCAGGGTGTCTGATCTATCTGTGCGCACATGCCTTTCTGTATGCAAGGACGGAATCTCAAATGCATCTAGAGGCGAAGGTATCTCTTCAGCAGAGCTCCAGAATGTGATGGCAGCTGGAAATTTTTAATTTTGTGTGTCACAATTCACTGCATGTTTATTATTTGGATTTTCACACAACATTCACAACATGGGGGATCCAAGTGTTGGACAAAAGCGAGACGATTGTAAGAGGGTGGACAGGGGATAGTACAAGGTACCGACACTCATTGTAAATTCACCTGAGCACTACCTAATAATAGTGCTGAGCAATATGTCTGTGTGTGCTTTTCGCATTACTTGCTCTAGGACAGATGCCCAATTTTTTAAGTCCACCTTTAGAATCTGATTGTTTGAGACACAGCTTCTCCTATGAGGGGTTCCCAGCTGCCCACCTGGCAATCTGTTCACATAAGTCAGGTAAATAACGAAGTTGGAGCAGACAAAGCATCTTGGCATCTCAGTCCCATCAGTCTTATAAACAGGAAGTCCTTTCTTAGGACTTTATTGGAGAGCAGGCACCGAGCACATTAAGGGCTTAGAAAACAAAGCTGTAAAGCCTGAGCGTGACTGTCTCACCGCACTTCCAGGCTCTGCTCCCCCTGTCGCCTAGCCACCCTAGTTCCCATTTGTCTGCCTTGTGGAATGGATGCCAGTCTCATCTGCCGATGTTTTTTTTTTTTTTTTTAGCAAGTTGCTTTTTCTTTTTTTATTCCTCACAGGTGGCTGATAATTTCTCCATCCTTGCCCCAACTTTCTGATGCTTTAAATGATGACATTCGCAACATACTAATATCAATCAATCTCCCACACAAGGGACTTGTAAGAATCTGCGTTTTTTCAACATGGACACCTTGTTGTCTTCAACTGGATTTGCTGTTATTTTTCCATAGTGTTCCTGGAAAACTGCTGAATAGCTCACAGTGCAAGTGCTCTGACCCCTTAAAAATGGTAACACTGGTTTAATTTTAATAGCATGCTTGATTCTTCAATAAGGCCACAGTAACATGGTGCAGGAAAATGCTCTAGTTGGATAAAGGCCAGATATCCCAAGTGGGCTGAAGTGAGGCTTTCCACCGTCCATATGAGTGATGTTAAACACAAGGCTCCTGGACTACCATTGCAGCCCTGAATGGCTGTGCCCAGAAGCTGCAAGCAATAAACAACTAGATGATTGTTGGGCTGGTCAAATTAATTTCAGCCACTGGCGATCACTGGCGACCCTATTTCAGTCCATCGTTTTTTTGCCCACCATTCACAGTAGACAAAGGCCTGCCTTAAGCAAATCAGTACTGACCCTGCACCTCATTCGAGCAGTCCATCCCAACTGCGATTTGTGTGGCCCCCTTCAGACGGGACCTTAGGCAACCACAGAACGGTTTTGCCCATTTACTTATGCCCAGGTCTAGGTTCTCAAAAGTAGCATACAATTGAACGTAATACCTTCATTAATTATGCACAAGCATGTAATTAAACATCTTTTTTTCCCTTTCTTTCCTCCAAATTATACAAAATGTAATGGGATCCACAAAATACATGCAAAAATGGAGTGCAAGGAGTCTTGAGATTGCTTATTTTCAATTATTCTTTATTTGTAGTCAAATGCATCAACCCAGCCAACGCGTTTCGTCCAACATGGACTTCATCAGGGTTGGAATTGTCTTTTTGAAGATCACCAAGATGGTACTCTATTATAACGACCGTAGCGTCTGTTAGATAAAGACTTTGAAGGAATTAATGCCTTCGATTCATATTGAGATTATCGTATTGATGATCACCCAGAAGCTTAATTTATTGCCAGATGTAGTGTCAATGCGCTGGTGATCACCGTCGCGTCCGTTCAATAAAATCTTAAAAGGATAATTGCCTTAGATCATTGCTAGCATGTTATCCGCTCAGGTGTGTGAGGCCCTCTGTCCATCTAATCGGAAGTGGCACACTGGGCAAAAAACGATGGATTGGGATGTGGCCTGAGTAATTACTAGTGGCTGAGATTAGTTCAGGCATTCATTCCATACATCAGTTTTTTGTATTACTCCATTGCGACACCCTAAGTGCAACGGATATGCCTGGGTCCTGTGCTCACTGTAACCAAGCTACACCCAACTAAAGAGGCCCAACTAAACCAAAACCGGTCTTGGGTTGCTTGTGTTCTAGTTCAGAGAGGACTTGACATGGCATTACGGGCTTGACTGTTCCTGTTAGAGCAAGACAAAGGCCGACTTGCATATGGCTGGGTCTAATCTGAGGTGGCACAGTGGGCAAAAAACTATTGATTGGGATTGCTACCTAAGTAGTTACAGGTGGCTGAGATTAGTTAAAGCATTCAATGTATCACTTTTTTCTATTCCTCAGAAAGTGCAAGCATTACAAGTCCAAGTAAACCGTTTTGACATTCTTTCAACATTAGCCTGCCTTTGCTCTTGCTTTGGAAGATAGAATGGCACCCTTAGAGAAGAATAAAGTGGGCATGCTGGCTTATGAGGAGAACAAGAGAAGAAAGGACCAGAAGGCAATGCGGTCCTCAGACACCAGCATTTATGGTGGCAGCAAATAGTCTGTGAAGCACCAGGGTTGGGCAATTCAAAGACTCACGTACCAGAGGAAGTTGTCCCTGGCTATGTGCCAGGTGATGTATAGAGATGTGGTTCTTTATTTTGAATTGGCATTGGTAGTGCATGAGGCAGAACATTGAGGAACAATACACCTAGGGGGGTTATAAACACATAATGGATGGATGGACACAGTTCTTTCCCTAGATCTGAAAGATCATAAAAATGCACTCATATGAAAGGAACTCTGAAGAGGGGTTTGGGCTGATCCATGAGAAGTATTCTAGGCAATTTTGGGGCACGACCAAAGAGTCTCAGCAGTCATGGGAGGATTATGTGTATGCCTCATCAGTCACAGGATGCCAGGGTCAAGGGCAGCAAAGTATCAACATGTAATAGGCTTTATGATCTGATTGTAAAGGAGCACTTCTTAAATAATGTTTTACCGAGCTGCACCAGTAGCTAGTAAATACCAAGATAATTGACCTCAAAGAGTATGGATGGGAGGCCACTTGTCTAGGAAGACACAGGTGAAGAACACAAGTAGGGTGGACAGGCCAATAGCTGAAAATAAAAATGAGCCCCCCCTAACATAGGTCCCCTAAGTACAAAGAAGGTGTGAGGTCCTGCACCACTTCAAAGAGGATGGTGAGAGCGCACCAAGGGGTGTGCAAGGGTCTTGTGAGAAGAGCCAGTGCTTTGCCTGCCGCCAGCCAGGACTAAGAGAGGAGACTTCAGGAACCCAAGAAGGCCAACTAAAAGGCAGCCTGCAGGGATTTCAAGTGTGGAGCCGGGGAGGTGGGTTTCAGCAGAGAAAAGCAGAGCACACGCTAGTGTCCCTTAGTTGGAAGGTGGACTCTCGCGGTAAGGTAGTGGGTCTTGTGGGTGCTGGACAGTCCTTTGAGGGGGCATCAGTGAACATGGTCCCTGTATCTGCACTCTGGGATACCTGTGCGAGCTAGACTGTGGAAGTGAATAACTGTCTTGTGGCCCTTGTCACTTTAGACTACAGGGGTTCTTTCCCAGAGGAGGGTAGCTGTATGCCCAAGCTTACTTATAGACTGCATTCAGGGCACTGTGTGGCAACAGCCAGGGAGGGAACCTGCCAGTGTGAGCACCAAGTTGCTCCACTGGAGGTCCATCAGGGTATTGACTCTGAGGATGGTGTTCATGGGACTCAGAGAAGACGAAGGGGTAGGAGGCAGGTGCAGCCTGCCGTACTGAAACCAGTAAGCCAGGGCTTCAACAGAACAGGACAAGACTGGCTCAGGTGAGGCCACATCTGCCCTGCGGGTGCTGATGTGCTCTTAGCGAGACTGTTAATAGGAAACCTGAATCAGGCAGACCCTTGCAAAGCACAGTGTGTGCCATCCTTCATAGGGACTGTGTGTCTAGGCTGAAAGTTTTGGATTGCCTGGCAAGAGGTTTTTCATTTCAGGTTACAAACCCTAAGCTGAAACACTAGTTTCAGGTTGTACAATGTCAGAGATGCAGCTGAAAGAAGGCTGTCTGTCACTTGAGGTTGCTGCCCCCCACTCTGAGAGCATCCGGGTTCCTGAGAAGCCTAAGAAGAGTCCCTTAGGAAGTGGAGTAAGGACAAGAGAGTGGTGTGCTTTATCCTCAGAGGATATTTCAGAGATTTCTGTGAACTATCTAGACTATGGACAGGTGTGCCAGATCCTGACATCTCAGAAGAGAGACAGGATGGAGTACAATGGGTGGGCAAATTAGGGAGTGACAGCTTAGAGGACGGTGCTGATAGGAACTGTCATTCCTCAGGCCACTGCAGTGTCTGAACGTACCCTGAGGGTTGGGGTGACTACCTCAGGTCCTAGTAACTGGTCTAAGAGTATGTCCTTGACATACAGTGATACCCAAAGGAAGATGGAGAGTCCCACTTAATTAAGTGCAAGGTTTTCCTGAGAGACTAATCTACAGAATTCCTGTATGGGCTCATAGTGGCGACCCAAAAATTAGCTATTTAGGCAAGTGAGACCCTGTGCCTAACTCTGGCCTGAGATGCACGGCACTGGTACATATGATTCACCAAGCAGTGCATAGCTAAGGCACTCCTAAGTAGCGTCTTGAAGGCCTCAAGGCCAAGGTGCTTAATGTGTGAAAGTGAGAAAGGCTAAATATTAAAATTGTCATGCCTCTGTAGCGACAAGATTAAAAGTGCTACTCTACTGTGTAACTGGAGCGGAGTTTCACTTTTTGTAAAAGCCTACTTCTGAATAAGTCAGCTTTTTTCTAGGACAACTTAGGGAAACTCTACAGAGTCCATCGGGCACACTGATGGAATATTTCACAAAAATCTAATTCCGCAGTGAATATGTTTTTTGGTAATTCCACTCCATTGAGACTTTATAAAATGTTTTTGATTCTGCTGGAGTCATGACAGCTTCATGAATTGAGCCGACCCAGCTGCACCCCTCCTGCAGAGACTGCGATCAGGCTTTTCCTTTTCATAGCTGAGGATAAGTAAAAACCATGGATGTTAACTGACACCAGAAGGAACCTTGGAAGGTTTATACTAAAACTGATGTATAAAGTGCACATGTCTTTGGTGACGGCTTGGCCTCCACCAAGTTGGCTTCTATTACTCCAGCTAGGGTGTCAGATGAGTACAGACTCAGTTTAGATGGGGTTGCAAACTTATATACAGAGGGAGAGGTACATCATTTTAATAGACTCACCTGTGGACAGATTGGTGGAGTACCTACATTGTAAGTAGCCTTTTGCCATCTTGGAAAAACCCTCAAATGGTGCCTCTTGAGATTGTTTTTACCTAAAGTTGAAAAGTTGGGAGGGGCCATAGATGTGGATAGGCCCACCATCAAACATTGCAGAGGTATCACTATTTCTTGGGGCTCAAAGCAGTCTGAAAACAGCTGGATGAAAAGGACTGGGGCCTGGCAATCTTTCTGCTTGAAGCGATTCTCAAGTGTGAGACCAGCTGACCTGCTGTCATCCTGTGACCATAACGGAAGAGACATGGCACCTTCGAAAAAAGACTCACAAATCCAGGGGAACTGGACTCTTGACTATGGCACTGAATAAAAGGGCCCCTGAGAAGAAGGACTCGGCCGTCGTAAGGAAGCAGTGGCAAAAGTTTGTCTCCCCATTAGATCTGTGGCTGGAGTTTCCCAGCAGAGGCTTGCACGCACTTCGGTTGACCCGATCCCAAATATGGCAGTCAACTACCACCACAAATGTTCATCTTTTTTTAGACCATATTTCCTCATTTCACATATCTGTGTTTTTGGACCTTCCCTGTCCAAAAAGATCACCTACCCTTTTCATCAGGATAAGTATTGGAATGGAGGATGGTAGGGCACCTGCTGTTATATGTTGCATTTCTCTATATTTTTCCCTTCCTCTTGTAAGTCTGTGTCAGCAAAGACACATTTTGATAAAATGCCATCAGAATCACCTGACGTTATAGTTACTGCAAAATGCAGAGAGATACAAATACCTCATTCCTAAACTTGCTTTCTTGGAAACATTTAAAAAATGCATAACTGTTATTCATACCCAATTTTGTATTCATTAGATTTTTTTGTTATCAGGTGAAAAATCATCATAACCCGTGGCTAGTTCGTTGGTTGGTTATTGCAGATATATCACTATAAATGGAAGAGTTTCTCCTGTTTGCTTTGGAGATGGCTGCATTATTCGGCCAGAAAGACTGTTTGGGCTTAGGAGGAAAGGGTGTTGCCTGCTGCTAAAACAGACTTTCCTCCAACCCATAATAAAAAATAAAAAAAATACTCGTCCTGAATTACACTTCATATCCATTGTCCCCGTTTGCGCTTTGGTGCACCCTTAATTAGGTGCGCCCATCATAGGGAGGAGCAGTGCGCCTAATTAGAAAAACAAAATTGTGTCATTCTCACACACCCAAACTTTGACAGTTGACACCAGCGCTGAAGACAGGGCAATGGTGAAGCACATGGCCGTGGACAGAAACAATGACTCCATCTTTCACTGGAGAAGGACTGGCCACTCTTTGAAGAAGAGGATGCCTGGGGGTCTGTAGGACCTCTGGGACCCTCTTCTAAGGGGCCACACTGACTGTGCACCACTTCTATGTTGAGCATAGTCAGTGTGCCTCCCGCAGTTTTTTCTTGCCTCTGCACCCAGGTCTGTAATAGGGCTCAAAGGCAAAGTGTTCCCTCAAATGCATGGAACTAACCCCCCATGCAAGTAAGAGAACATCCCCTTGTGATCGCTCCACAGCAAGATGGGTGCTGGCATCATCCATAATTTAGAAGGAGCTGAAGCCCCTTCTACATTGCCTGGGGTGGGAGGGCTTGCTGGGGTGGGGTTGGAGGTGGAGATGGAGCTGGAGCAGGTGCAAAGGCTTTGGCACCCCTGCACGCTTTCTGTAACACGACCCTTGCTGTCTAGTGTGCTTTCTGTCTGCAGGGCAGTTTGAGGAAAAAATACCCAAGCAATTGCCCATGTCCGTGGGCTGCTCCCCCACCTTGCAAACTCCCAGTTGGTTTACTAGGTGGATCCTCGAGCAAGGATCTTCTAGGGAGAGGTATCATTGGATAGGCAGTCTATTCCCTTTCCAGTGGTACATATCCTGTTGTGATAGGTGCTCAGAGGGTTGAGCGGTGCTCCATTTACTTTCACTTTCTATAGTGATGATGTTAGTGTGCATTGTGCGTTGATTGTCATTCACAATAAAAAAGCCTCAGGCTGCTGGTAAAGTTCTTCCTCAACAGGTCGAGGTGGGGACTTTAAAATAGAATCCCTCGGATGCAAGCGCCAGAGGGATTCCCTACCCATAGTGTGGGGATGTCCCGTTCACGGTCGCTGCACTAGAGAGGTAGTGTGAAAGACATGAACATCCCATTGCCCACATTTAGGGGGTTCATGTCCTCACATTGTCGTGTCGTTTACATAGTGTTAGGACCAGTTTATCCTGCTAGTAAGCGTAACTGGTTATACACTGCCAATACAATCTGTGCCTCCAATAATTTCTGACTAACTGTACATTGATCCAACTGTAAGCCAGTTTTGGGCTGTAGACTGCGAAACCATCTGTCAGTGACAGTTGGGTAGGATCACTCCTTGTTGACATTCCAAGGAACGTTTAAAATGCTGCTAATTTATTCATTAGTTGAGCCATGATGTTCCATTCCCTCCTTACTTCGTTTGATAGTCTGTCGAGTACAGTATATGAATAAAGTGCCTAAATAATTAAATAAATGCAATTCAGTTCCCACCCAAACTGGCAGCAAGTGACGTGTGTGAGGAGATGGCGTGACATGAGTCTATTCTGACGGAGGTTGCTGCTCTTGCTACTGAATATTGCAGAGTTTGATGCTTTATAATTTTTTTTGTGCTAACAGAAAATCATTAGAACAATCAATGTCTGAGCCAGAGGTGTCCCTATCCCTAACTATGACGTCCTGGTGATATTCATACATAAAGGATGCCCTGCTGCAAGCTTTTTAACCTTATCTGACAGCTTTATTCTAGACCTGATTTCTGGTATAATTTGGTTGACAGGCCTGATCTTACTCTGTTTTATTGAGGTAATCTAATTGAGATTGTTAAAGACTTTGCCCTCAATAAAGACTGTGTATGACACCGGTTTTCATTTGAGGATCAGAACTTCTGAATACTACTTGGATATTGGATAATTGTGGAAATGAACCCCAGGGACATTTACTGTTGATGTTATGGCTACCCATAGATATTCAGCAAAGGGGTTCTTGTACGATCCCTTGGGGTCTCCCTCAGTCTTTAGGCACATTTAACACTCCTTTTCCTCAACTACATCTAGACCAGAAAATAATACCACTCTAGGTAGAGAAGAGAGATTTGAGGTGCTGGAGACTAGCTGAACGGTAGAGGTGATGGTAGATGTGAAGCCTGTGAGGGGGTGCAGTCATTCTTAATGCGCCACTGTTGAAGGTTCTCAGTCCTTCAGGTGCCCAGGTGAAGACTTTTGATTCTGAGGACTAAAGGGACAGAATCACCAGAATAAAGGAGGTATGGTGAGCAACTTTCATTTCATTCACCAGAAATGACTAAATTAGTATTAGTTTGTAGGCAGCACCACTTGATATAATAGAGGTGAGTACATGTTTTTCTCCCATTATTTATCACCTCGAATTTCACTGACATAGCAGTGTGGGTGTTGACTTCAAGCTACTACTGTATGTGCTGTACCCTCTGGCCCCTCAAGCACACATTTCTATCTCACTCTCTCCTGTCTCAGTTCTCTCTCTCTCCCTCTCTCCCCCTTCCCCTTCGTTCTCTGTCGCGGACACATCCCCTTTCAGATGTTTAATGTTTGTTTTACATTCTTTCTTTCTCTCTCACACCGTCCTTTCTCTTGTCTTCTAGTTCCAGCGCCAGGCAGGAGAAGGGGATGAGGATTCTGATTTGTGGATTGGCTACTGCGCTTTCCATCTGGGAGACTACAAACGGGCACTTGAGGTGAGTCAGGTTTTTTATAGGGGGAGTCATTATTCTGGCTAGGGTTGTGCATAATCTGCCTCTCCTGTCCCCACACGTTCAAGGTAAGGAGATTTTGGGACATATGCATTCCACACAATATTTTCTTTATAGCAAAATATATTTTTTGCATATATTGTATTCCTTCAGGGTAAAACATTTGAAGAAACTTTGAAAAATGTTACTATGTTGAGTGTACTGTTTTCCTTGGTTGTATTTTTGATCTCAAGGTGATAGTTTTGAGCATCCAAGTAACATTTTCCTGCATTTTTTTCTTACAAAGTTTGTTGCATACAATTCTATTTTGGAGCCAACATGTGTTTCACCCCTTACAGTGCCTGCGTGGTTGGGGCTTTCACAAGGCTTTTCGAAAAAAGATTACACTTCGTGGGTCTGAAAAGTCTCCTGGTTTTAGTCAGGTCTATATCCTGCGTAATTCCTGGTTGAACACACATGTTTTCCTTGTGGGACCGCAGAGACTGATTCCCTGATACCAACCAGGAATTACCCAGGATATAGACCTGACCTAAATCAGGAGGCTTTCAAAACCACAATGTGTGATATTTTTTCAAAAAGCCTTGAGAATGCCCCCACCATACAGGCACTGTAAGGGGTGAAACACGTGTTGGCTGCATAACAGAATTGTATGCAACAATCTTAGCATGAAAAAAATGCAGGACAATCTGCATAACTATGCGCATAATAAAATAAAAAATACACACAGCTGTGCAGAAGTGGTTTTCTTTCTACTTAAATGCTCAAAACTATCACCTTGAGATCAAAAATAAAACCAAGGAAAACAGCACACTCAACATAGTACCAGTTTGCCCATGAGGAGGAGTTGGCCCAACCCCTAAGGAGTTTCAAAGAGTTTTCCAGCAACAGTCGTAAATACATTGTGGGTAAGGAAGGAGAGGGTCGGGACTGCAGGTCTGCACCAATCTCACTTTGAAAAATGTTTACATGCCACTGAGAAAGTATACTTAAAATAAATATGGTGCAAAATGTGTTCTATACAGGGGGCATTGTTAGGAGAACTAATCTAATAAATTCAGTTACCTGGAAAAAAAATTCTACACCTGCTACATTAAAACAAAATGTTGCCATCTTTCTGTCCAGAATGGATTTTTTTTACTATACTCCTTCTGCACATAAACCATGTGTACAATTATTTTTAGGCAAAGTGAATGAGTTACATACTGCTGATGTGTACAGTTGAAGGCTCTGGGTGAGAATACCATACAGTGGTCATGTTATCTTTCACTTTTGCTTATACCAGTAGTTTTCCTCTAGGGCTATGCCTTTAGCATGCTTTTTTCATGCCCAACATTATAAGCCAATATTACTGTATATTTTTTTGCCGGAAGGCAGAAAGTAGTGGTATCGGCTAGCACAGATGGCTTATAGAAAGTTACTGTGCTTAAGACTGTGTAAAATCCTAGTATAACAACTACAAACCATTTAAGATCTGGCAGCCACATTAACCTTGGGCCTACAAATGGTTGCAAGTAGCCTCTTGGAAGACACGGCCTCTCATATTTGTGGAAAGGATAGTCCTAATCAAAATGGTGATTCTGCCATGCTTCTTGAATTATTTTGCCAATCTACCGCTAGTAAGACATCAGCAACCTGTTAGAAAACTTAATATGAAACCCAGAGAGACACAGAGTTTTGCTGGGAACGATGAAATGGCAGGTTGGTCACGGCGGCATGGGAGTTCCAGACTTTGAGATGTACTGTGTGGTGGCGCAGACCCAGTGGATCGCTAAATGGTTGGGTGGGCGAAATCTATAAAAACGTTTTGAAGAGCTGCATGCCGACGGAGGATTACTGATGCTGAGACGGCTACACCCCATTGCCAAGTTACAGTGTTCCCTGCCACATGTAGAACTTGTATCCCAACACTGCAGAGAACCCAGGGCAAGGTGCCCTATGCCTCTGAAGTCCATTTGATTATCGTAATGTGTAGAAAAGTGCCCTTTTTGACCTGATCATTCCCACTTTTTGCCTGGTATATGATGTGATTTCGACTGGAAGTGCACTGGGTTCCTGCTAACCAGGTCCCCAGTGCCAGATCTCTTTCCCAAAAAATTGCAATCGTTTACCAAATTGGCAATACCTTTACTATCCTTTATAAGTCCCTAGTAAATGGTACCCCTAGTACCTAGCGCCTGAGGTACTAAAGAGGGTCCCTAAGGACTGCAGCACGAAATGTGCCACCCTAAGGGACCCCATATCAAGCTCATGCAAACTGCCACTGCAGGCTGCGTGCCTTGGTGCAGACAAAAGTGAAAACACGACATGGCACACAGCCTGTGTGCCATGCCTGCAGACACTGCATGCAGTATAGGTAAGTCACCCCTACAGCAGGCCTTACCCCCCTAAGGCGGGGTGCACTATACTACATGTGAGGACATAACTGCAGGAGCAGATATGCCCCGTGCTAGTCAGTTCCATTACTGCCAGTACAAGTGATCGGGGAAGCCATTTTAAAGCAGGTGCTAGATAATGATGAAAACAAGTTCCCCAGCTACATGATGGCTTCACTGAAAATAGGGATGTTTGGTACCAAACCTCTCTTATTAATAAACCCACACTGATGCCAGTGTCTGATTTAGTGATACATGCACACCGAGGGCCTCTTACAGATGCCCCTTGAAAACCTACCATTTACTGGTGTGCTGACCGACTGGTTTTCGCCAGCCTGCCTCCAGAGACGGGTTTCTGATCCCCAAGGGCAAGGGCCTTTGCTCTCAGTGGGCCATTAACCAAGCCTGCTCGGTACGAGGGTGCTTCGCACCCCCGCCCACAGGATGACCTGTGGATTAGCATTCCAAGGCCGGGGAGCTTCAAAGAGGCCCACTGCCTTTGTTATGCAAATCTGGCTTCTCTCACAGGAGAGGAAACAGACTCCCTTTGTCCAGAGCCCTTTGGTACCTGGACAGGTGGGGAAATTAGCTTGGCAAGACAGGCGTGTCCACCCTCAGACGAGCACCACCCCTGAACTGGGCTACCTGAAGTGGATGCAACTCTTTAGAAGTGACCATCTTGGTGATGGCAAATTTGGGTTCTCTGGGACAGGGTTATGCCCACTTCGGCCAGGAAGTAGTCCTATAGGGGGCGCATTGACCCCAGCGGTAAGTAGCTCAGTGGCTACTAACTTATACTCCCCTAACACCACTAAATTCAGTATGTAGGAGAGCCCTGGCACCAGGAAAGCAGATTCCTGGCAACCTACGAAGAAGTAGGACACTGAAGAGCCGCAGAAGCACAGACTGTGGAAGAAGCAACTGACCGAGTGCCAGCCACGCCAGCCTGCCTGCTATTCCCGACCGAGTGTGCCAAAAGTCATCTCGTCCTGCAGCTGCTGTGCCTCCAAAGTAGAGGAGGCCTGCCTGCCTTCAACAAAGAACCAGGGACTCCCGTGGAGCAGCATAGCTGCTTCACTGCATCCTCCAGTCACCCTAAATAAGACTGTGAGACTCCGGAACTGCAAAAACCAGATGCCGCAAAGCACACTGCACCCGCGCTTCCTAGCCCAAGCTGAAGTGGGCCAATGGTGCCAGCGAGGTCCCCCGGCCCTCCAGAGACAAAGACCACCTTGAAGATGCCCACTGTGGACTTCCCAACACCGCCTGCCGCCTTTGTTTGCAGGCCCCTTCTAACATAAGTGCTCCCGGTGATGAAAATCCAACTCCTAAAGACACTTCTGCACCCGTCGCCCCTGAAGAACAGGGCTAAAGGTGTCCCTGTGCCTCGCAAGAGTTGAGCCCCACCGTTGGTTCAGCCCGACTGGTTCCCCAGTCCGAGCCTGCAGCCTCTTTTCTAACAGACCGATCTCCATAGACTTGAATGGGGCACCCAACACTGTAAGGCAGCTCTGCACCCCAGTGCTGCCCGAAGTGGACTGTTGGTGCTGCCTTGGACTTGCCCCATACCCACATTAAGTCCAGAAGATTGGTCCCGTAAGTTGCTGTTGAGTGCCCGTATGCAATACATGTTTTTCCTCCATAGGTTAACAGCACGAAGTGCTTCAATTACGAAAGTATCAAAGTCACCCGATGCTGGAAAAAACACCTCTGCACCCGGACACCCCTGTGCCTCCCAAGGTGACCTGTTGGTGCTGCCTTGGACTTTGCTCCATACTCACTTAAGTCCCGGGGAAAGGTCCGTATGCTGCAGATGTTAACCAAGGAAGAAAACATTGCTGCAAAGCACTTCAATTACAAATTAAAGTATCAAAAACCTGTTTTCTTCAGGCCTGCTATTTTAAAAAGTACTTACCTTATTTTGATGATCTTAGTGCTTAAAGTTATGTAAAGAAAATTGTTATTTTTATAGATTGGTGTGGATCTCCTCATTGAGTCGTGTGTATCATTTATTGGCTATGTATGCGCAGCAGATGTCTAACACTCCTCTTTGATAAGCCTAAGGCTGTTCGATCACACTACCCTCTAGAAGAGCACCTTGGGATTGCTAGAGCAAGCCCCTGTCCGCTAGTAAGGGAATACCTGGACTCTTTGCACGGTATGGCTCTTTTCGGTATACCATGTAGAGAGCCAGCTTCCTACATATTGACACATGTAAGGTTCCACAGCAACAAAGAATCAAATGGCTGGTAGCAGGTGAGGCTAGATACGATGGGGGATCTGTTTGAAGATTTGGCTCTAATAATGTTTGACTCTTTAATGGAGACACTGGACTCCCTCCAGGTTATTTGTTTTCAATACAGGGCCATGACAGCTTTGTGCACATGCTATGGGGTATTACAGACTTAGAGCGGCAGACACATGGATACGTGTAAGCTTTGTTCATGATGGGCTGTGGCTGAAGAGTAATTACCTGGATTTATAGGGCCCTACTGGGTTTGAGAGGGGCACCTCTGGCCAGGTTAAGCGATAGGTGGGAAGCCAACATTGCCCCACTCCACTTCATGAAAAGGTCTGCCAAAGTTTTGGAATGCCCCAGGAAAGTATCTGGAAACGTTGGACTGTTATATATCCAATACAACCTATAGCATAGGGTCTCTTTGACTCAGAAAGCACTCAGCAAAATGAACCTTGGTATGACATTGACCTGTTTCCGCTGCCACGCTGAACAGGAGTGATTCATTCATATGATGTGAGAATGCCCAATTGTGGAGCATTCTGGCATGTTGTCAACACTCGCATTAAGAGCACAGTGGGGAGGCATTATTTAAAGACTGTGGATGGCTGTATTTTTTGCCTAACCTTGCCTCAAAAATAGGTAAAGCCAATGCGAGATTTGCTGACCTGCTGCTGGCAGGGGGCGTCAACGATATTGCCATGCATTGGAAGGCCAGCTCAGGCCCTCTCATAAAACAGTGGTACAATGCTGTCACAGAAAAATTATGGTTAGCGAAAGCACAGCGTTGCATAGAGAAGAGGCAGGGGGTTTGGTCATTCCTAATTGCTCATGCCTGGAACAAACTCCCGGTCACATTCTCTCAGCTGGTTAAAAAAGACGACAAACTGCCCTAGAGGGTATCTGCGGTGAAAACATAAAATAAAAGCCCTAACAAATATGTATAACTTCACCACGTCTGTGCAGCACAGCCATGCCCCGCAACAATCGTTTTAAGAGCTAACAGATCTGCACAAACTCATTGGCAAGATCTCCATTGACCCCCACAATCTTGAAATCTGCACAGTGGTCCCTGCCCCTCCTTCTTAGTTCGCTCCACTTATCCTTTATTGAGTGTAGCATCACGCTGTCAAAGTATGGTCCATTTCCAGACTGGTTTGAGTGGATGTTACATTGTTGGATATGCATTTGTAAACGCATTACTTACCTGCCCAGGCACATACATTGGTACATCCACATGATACAGCAGTAGAATATGAAAGCACAAATTCAATTGTTGAACACGAGTTGCAAGTGTATAATTGATGCACGCCTTGTGGGAGATACCCACAGGGAATGTTCGTAATGTAACCGATTGTTGTGTTTGAAATGCCAATACAAATGTTTAAAAATAAAAACCTTGGGCCTCCAAAGTTCAGCCTAGCAACCCTACTCCTACATTGTCTGCAATGGCTGTTGGTTGAGGGCAGAATATCGTTCAAGACTCTGGGCCATATTCAGAATTTGGCAGATGCGGAACAATCACCAAAAAGCATCACATATCCTACCTGCCCTATTTACAGTGCATAGATGTCCTATACACTCTAAATAAGGCAGACGGGGCATCACCCACTTTTTGGCGGGTATCCTGCATCAGCCAAACTCTAAATAAGCCCTTTCCCTTCTTTCCCTTGTGTCTCCGAATAGAAGATACTCCATTTCTCAGTTCTTAGAGCTAAAATATATCCCATTTTATGAAATTAAACACACCTTGTAGGTGAGCAGGATTCTTTCACTTGGGTCTTTCATGGAAGATACCCCATTTCTCAGTCCTTGGGGCGAAAAAACATCCCATTTCATGAAATTAAACTCCCCATGTAGCATGAATGTTCCTTCACTGCTTCACCTAATGTTTTTGTCAAAAGTCTGTTCCTCACTTTTCTAGCGCATCATAGCCCTTCACCCTTGGATACCATTCCAGATATTGTTCTCTCTAACCTTCCCCTGCTTGTCCACTCCTGGAAGCACAGTGTAACGCACATCCCTGCTACTCCATGTCTAATAGCCTTCCAAGAACCCTGGTTCCATAAATAACATTGGTAAACGGTTCTGTTTCTTTTTTGTTATCTCTTTCTGGGTGTTTTATCCTTTCTTTTTCCCTTTTCTGCTCCTCATATCCCACAGAGGTATGCCTTACTTTGACACTCACTCTTCCCTTATAGGAGTTCACCTTTGTCAGTAAGCAAGAGGCCTGTAACCCTGATGTCTGGGTGAACCTGGCCTGCACCTACTTCTTTTTGGGGATGTACAAGGAGTCTGAGGAGGCAGCCATGAAAGGTGAGTGATGCATGGTGTGAGTGGCGCCCCTAGTTATAGAACACTCTCCTGTATGAACAAAAGCTGTACTGGCCTCATAGTTTGTGCATTGCGCTGAAACATATTATTTAGGTCAGCTCTGTGTGGTGTTTGAGGGTTCTTGTATTTTCCATACTTTTCTGAATGTCTCATTTGGGCACTTACTTCGCTTATTCATATTTTTGCCTTCCCGTTCATTACTTATCCCAGGAAAACCCATGTACTGTCAAGTTTCAACATGAGTACAAACAGGCACCTTACCCACCTTTGATAATTTAGTCTGGGTATCAGCAAGTGGATGAGATGACACTGGCTCACGTTGAATACCTTGAAGTCTGATGGTTTTAGGTTAACAGCCCATTTCCTGTTTAGATGCAGATCTTGTCAGTGTTGCAGGCTCCATAGTCACCTCCTCTTTTATATTTCAGCCGTAAAGCATGAGGAGTATTTTTCTAGTTCTCTCCTCCCTTTATAGTCTTGGAATCAGCTCACTTGGAGTTTACCTGCCTTAAATTGTTGGGACGTCCACCATACCATGTTCACGGTTCTCCTGTCTCATTTAGAGTTAGTGGAATCCCCAGGTTTCTGATGGCCGGGCCGCAGCTTCCTTTACTGTGGTGACCTATGAACCGGCAACCCACCAAAGGGTCACTGCATCAATCATCTGAAAATTCACACTTTCTGATGCAAGTCTTGCAATGCATATTTTTCTTGCCTGACACTTCCATGCCTTTCATGGATGACCCAAGCAGGCAAATCAATCAGTTAGCCCGATGCTCAGGGAGAAAACTCCCTGCACATTAGTGCTATTGACGTTCTGTATTTCAGAAACAAATCCTAGTTTGGGTCATGAAATGTCAGCCGGCTGGCATCAAAGCTTTGCCGAAAGGGCTCCCACCATGTTGATGAAAGCAGTTTCATCAAAATGGTCCTCTACAAGCTGGCAGAAATCTCTGGATTGGGTGGGAGGTTCTTTACCAGGCAGTCGACTGCCATTTTGACAGCCCACCCAAGTTAAAATCTCTTTAATGCACTTGTTGATTCATGATTGGATTATGGCAGCCACCTGTTTCTAGGCCTACCTTCTTAATACAGAGATCTTAGCATATCCAGCCAGTAGTCACCTGCCTGCTCCTGAGCCTCAGAAGAAATGGAACTACATCTGACTCTGCTTCCAAGACTTTTCCTGACTCGCAGATGCTCGGAATTATTTACTCATCTCTGTACATTGTGTACAAGCAGTCAGAAGGACTTGGCCTCTTATTCCTGCTGAAGATGTTCAGCAGTTCTTTATTAGTGGATCTTTTTCATCGTTCATAACCGGCAGGGACTTCCATTAGTGTTGAGTGCAATCTGGAACACTTTTAGAAATCATCAGTAAAAAAAACTATCTTTGTGGGTTGCAGTGGTTGAGATGGGCAAGATATAGAAGTGAAAATCCACTGTCATTTGCTAGGTGTGGTTACCTTCACCAGCTCAATCCTTCCAGTCCCCAGATCATTCTTCTTTAAATTATAGTTTGCCAGTAGGTGCATTATAATTCCAGTGGCGATGATAACTGTAACTGGCCAATTTCAGTCATCCTTAGTTTCTGTTTCTCAATCATACCTTCACTTAACATGAGGTTTTTTTTTGTGAATGTTTGTGGTGTTTTTATTATATTTGTGTTCTTAATTTACTTTTTGAGTTGCAAACCACAACCTATAGCAAACACTTTAAAGAGGCTTTTGCTTCATGAACCTGGTTTCCTTTATCTTTAACCACCAGTTATTGAAATCTCGATTTAATATGGTGGTTCTTAAACCGAAACAATCAGTTTGTGAAGGTGCATGGTCACAAACAGTATTTAGCTTGTGAACCACTGACTTGGATTTGTGAAGCATATATTTGTTCGGACTATGGTTCCTAAAAAGGTTTAGACTTTCTGAGATGTCATCAGCCTATTTTCAGAAACTGTTGCTTGGGTTTACAAACCCTGTTCTGTTTTCAGATTTCTTTTTTGTAGAATTTGTGGGAATTTTCCACCCATTTGAGCTTGTTCTGTGAGTAGCTTGTTCCTGCAGTTTTGGTGTACTTGGTTCCTGAACGACCTATCCTGTGTCACAATCCGATTAATGACAAAGGGAAACGAGAACTTCATTGTCCAATTAGACCAGGTTTGGTTCGTTGTGAGTTTGTGAACTGCATCTCTTCTCAGTCTCTCAGTTAAAAATGTTCTTCAAATCATATAAACTGGTTCACAACCTTCAAGGGACAGCTATGCAAAAGATTAATCCAAATTGCAAATACCTGAAACATATACACCAAGCCATATAACCACCAAGCTGCATATTCTGACACAAGCACTGTGTTCATGCCAAGTTAGCAGTAAATATGGGTATTAGTTATTGCTGTAGCAGAAATCAAGAATTACCACAAAGGATTTATTACACACACCTCAAAAATTGTTTATTTTCTTAAATAACTCTTGAACCTCTACCAATTTCTGTCAAATTTGGAATGAACAATCAAATCTGAATTGGCCTGCCTCATTAGGTAAATATTCTTCAAACTGTCAAAAGTTAGAAAAAACAGCATTTTCTTTGGACTCAGTGTCTCTTCTTTAACTATGGAGGAACTATTAAAACACGATTTAAGACTGAAACAAAAGAAATAGTTTTCTGGTTTTTTTTGTTAATGAAAACACTAATGGAATGGCATCATTGTGAAATGGGTCCTGCCACTTTTTTATTTTAAGTATTTTGTTTTTAGGTCTCGCGCCTAGCGTTGCAGTGCGAAGCACTGCTCGCGCTGCGCAGCGCGAGTCCTCTAGAAAGGGCTTCTGAAAGCTACCCACACGCTCGTGCGTGTGGTTTTGCTTTCGGAAGCCCACATTGGCTGGAGCGTGCGTTTTTTTTGCTGAGACGGCACGCGATTGGTCAAAGGCGGGCACATGTCCCGCCTTTGCCGCGCCCATTCCCGACGGTGGCCAGAACGCGCAGGAGCGCGCGTTCGTCTGCTGCCGCTGCGGCGCTCCCTCCCCCCGCTCCTCTGTGTTGCGCGCGCACCACTAGCTTACTCGTTGCTCCTCGCAGCTGCCTGGGCCCAGGACAGAGTCTGGTCTCTGCAGAGAATGGCAGGTTATTTCTACTATATTTATCAGCAGGCTCTATTTATCAACGCGGTGCCCTTTCAAGAACGCCGCGCTGGTTTCGCTTTCATTCTCCTGCCCCCCCTCCTCCACCCCACTCTTTCTGCTCTCTCTCCCTTGCAAATTGTCAGGGAGCTCCGGCTTGCCTCCTAGCAGAGCCAGGGGACGAGAGAGAGGGCTGTGTTGCAGGCTGCCTCAGAGCAGGGACACTGCTGCCTGTGCCTGCCCTGCTCCTCGCAGCTGCCACGGCCGTGGCGTGGACTGACTCTGATCTTTGTTCGTGGTTGTTTCCAAGCAATGTGACCCCCATCAAACAGGATGCGAAAACCAGAGCAGCTGTTGCTGATAAGTATCCCTGCTCGAGGATCGGCTTGTTTTATTTGGTTCCCTGCAACCAGTTGTGGGTTTAAAGTGCAGTGTGACCTTGCCGTTGAAAATGCTGGTTTTTCTCCTTTATGTGTGCCTTAATTTATATGCCCACTAAGCGGTTTTAGTATGGCACGCTGTCTCTACCACACATACAGATAAAGTAAACACTGCACTGTCATATGCACTGTGCTGCCGCACACAACATCGCGTCATTGCTAAGCTCTTCCTACTGCGCCCGCACTGCTCTTTGAAACAGGTACACCGTACTGTTCCACAGCGGTTAGATCTAGGCCACCAGAAAATATAGCTTCCATCTCTACCCTGGCAAACTTGTAGTTAACAGCTCTACTCTCTCTCATCTTGCCCTTCTTTGCTGATTTTCATCACAGTGCGTACGTCCACCCCAATGCTTTCACAGTATCCGTGACAACCATGTCGTCCTCCTCTTCATTAAATGTCGTGTAACATTTGAAGTGGATGGTTCGCATCTTGAGACTGCAGAGGCACTCTGGCACCACGATGAAATGTGGGTTAAGGGAAAGACGGCAGGGCCCAAGGGGTGGGTTGTATTTATATTCTTCAGAATTCTGTTGCCGCCTGGTGAGTGCGATTTTTACCATCAGCTGTAGCTGTTTCCTACGTCTCACCATTCGGACCAGTGTTTACCTATGATACGTACCATTCCTCCCACACGATATACACTTTGGTTGCATATTCTACGATGTACTGGTATGTTATATAACGCTTGTAGGTTATGTGTGTGTTAACACTCCCCTGATTTGCATTGTTGCATGTGGGACGTCGGTATAAGTCTGCATGTACTTAATAAGACATGTTTATTTTTTGCTGGTTACTTATTCATACACATTCGCACAGACCTACTTATTCCTGTGCATACAGAACACGAGGCAGGTAACCAGTGCGCTTTGTATTTTACTTGGCTCAAAATAGCACCACTTAAAGCCATAATATTTTTACATTCACACAAGGAAAAAACAGATTTGCCCAATAACACTTAATATTAGGCCAGGACAAAACTGCATTTTCATCCCCAAATCCGGCACATTTCTTCCTTACACCTCATCCTCTCCACAATAGCCTTTGCCTGTCCGATTCTGATCCTTCTTTCCAGCACATTCTTTTACCTATTTCATCGGCTCCCTTTCTCTTCTGCTCTTACCCCCTCTCATACTTTTCTGTTCTTCCCTGTTTCTCCTTCTCTCCTCCACTTCTCTCCTTATCTCTTCCTAATATATGTCACGAATTTGAGGATTTAAACTACTACTTACTTTGAGCCAGAGTCTTCCAGTGCGCACCAAAGCACTTGATTATTAGCACCTGCTCTTTGCCCTCACTTCCTCCATTTCTCCACACCACTCAACTTTTCTACACACCACTCAGCTTTACTCTCCTCCCAAAACCATTACTCCACTCTGCTCAGCTTTACTCCAATCCACTCTGCTTTACTACACTCCACTGCGCACAACATTCTGCTTTATTCCACGCCATTCTGCTTTACTCTGGCATTACTACACTCAACTCCACTCTTCTTTACGCCACTCCACACTACTTTCCACCACTCCACTCTACTTTAATACACAACACTCAAATTTATTCCACCTCACCCCACTCAGCGTTACTCCACTCCATTCTGTTTACTCCAGTCCAGTCTACTCCACTACACTTGACGCCACTCCGCTTACTACACACCACGCTGCTTTACTCCAGTCCAATCCACTCTACTTCACTCCACACCACTCCCTACAATGCCACTCTGCTTCAGTCCACGACACTCTCCTTTACTCCACTCCGCTCAATGCAACTCTACTTTAATTCACTTTACTTTACTCACCCACACCCTACTTTACTCCACTGCACTCCACTCTGCTTTACTCCCCACCACTCTGCTTTACTCCCCACCACTCAGCTTTACTCCCCACCACTCAGCTTTACTCCCCACCACTCAGCTTTACTCCACACCACTCTGCTTTACTATACTCCACACAACTCCATGCAGCTTTACTCCACCCCACTCTGATTTACTCCACTCAACACCACTCTGCTTTACTCCACACCACTCTGCTTTATTCCACTCCAGTCCACTTTACTCCACACCACCCTGCTTCACTCCACACCACTCTGCTTCACTCCACACCATTCTGCTTTACTCCATGCCACTATCCTTTACTCTATACCACTCTCCTTTACTCTATACCACTCTCCTTTACTCAAACCAATCTCCTTTACTCCATGCCACTCCACTCAATTCCACTCAATTCCACTCTACTTTACTCTACTTTACTCTACTTTACTCTGCTTTACTCTGCTTTACTCCACGCCAATCTGCTTTAATCCACGCCACTACGCTCAACACCACTCAGCTTTACTCCACGCAACTGTGCTTTACTCCACGCAATAACACTCTGCTTTACTCCACGCCACTCTACTCCACGCCACTCTGCTTTTCTTCATGCCACTCTGCTTCACGCCACGCTGCTTTACTCAATTCCACGACACTCCACCCACTGCACTCCACACCACTGCACTACATGCAACTACACTCCACACAAACTCACTCCACTCAACTGCACTCCACTCTACGCCACGCCACTCCATACAACTCAGCTCTCCGCAATACCACTACACGCAACACCACTCAATACAAAACCAATACTTGCAACGCCACTCTACTCTATGCCACTTCACTCTATGCCAATCCACACAGCGCCACTCTACGCCACTCCACACAATGCCACTCCACACAACTACGCTTCACTCTATGCCATTCTGCCCCACTCTACGCAACTGCACTCCACTCTGCACCACACCAATGTATGCAGCGTCAATCAATGCAGCACCACCCACACAATTCCACTTCTTGTAATATCACCCCACTCTACACAACACCACTCCACGCAACCCCACTCCTCTCCACACAATGCCACTGCAACCAACTGCGCTCCACAAATTACTACACAACTGCACTCCACTTTACACCACTCCACTCAACGCCACACCACTCTACTCAATGCCATTCCACGTAACACTACTCAATACAATGCAAATTCATCCAACCAAACCACATAACATAATTACAATCCACATAATACCACTTAACACCACATAATTCAACTACACCTAATTACACACTTCTCAATATCATATAAATACACCCCACATAAATCCACTCTATACCACATAACAATCCACATAAAAACACTTCACGCCATGCCATATAATTCCACTCAAAATGTCACTCTATACCAAACTATTCCATGCCAAACTATTCAACTTCACACAAATCCATTCCACACCACATATTTAATTTAAAAAATTCCACCCACAACACAATTCCACTACACACCATATATATCCAATTACAACACATCCATATAATTCCACAGCACACCATTCCACATAATTCCTCTATAAAAATCTAATCAACGCCACACAATTACACAACTAATCCAATCCAACACACATAATTCCATTACACACCACATACATACATTCCATAACACATATGTAAAACACATTCTCATTTAGAATGCCAATAGCTCTAACTCAAACAAATGCGAGACCTATTGCATTTTCAATGCTTTTACTCTTACTTTTCCCCCTACTTCCTTCCTCGCCCTCACCATCTTTTGCTATCCCGTCCCACCAAACAGATGTGCACTCCCGGCTGCTCGGGCAAATCTGTGGGCATCTCATCCAGACCACATCTGGAAAAATAGCAAGGAGAAATAGGGGATGGACAGACACTTTTGTTTTTTAGTGGCTAGCATTCATCTTTCATTTTGGATTAATATTCACACAAAAGGATGTTTGCACTCATCTCTGGGCAAACCAAAGCGGAATCCCAAGTAATAATTGTAATGATTCATTATCAATATTTAGTCCGGTCTAAATAATAATAATGAATTATTACAATTACTACTTGGGATTAGGTTTTGAGCCACAGATCATCCATCACTTGCTGTTGTTGATAGGAATCTTACAGTTCCTAAAACCTTGGTAGAACAGTGAAACAAAGCAGACCGGCTACCTCACCAGGCTCAGGCCCTCACAAATTAAAGGTGGGAGTTACCTCTCAACCCCCACCAACAGCCCCCATCTTTATTGTGCTTTAAAAAAACAGAACATTCCAAAACCTCAATATAGGAAACTTATTGTAGGTTTGTATATCTGTGAATGCCTGTAAGACCATCTGGCATGGCATGATTGTTGTTTTCCACAAAGAGTGGTTCTACTACGCAATAAGAAAACGAGCATTTGCTGTGCAATAGGTGTCGCATTTGCGAGAGTTTGAGCTATTGGCATTGTAAATACCAATGCCTTTTATTTCTGTATTTTTAAAACCTGCAAGCGGTGCGTAAACAGGCACTTTGTACTTGCAGTCGTTGCTTACGAGAAGCAACGCTGGCAGTAACTATGCCTCTTTTACTGCCAGCCTTCCTTTTCGTAAGCAAGGACTATAAGTACAAAGGGCGTGTTTATGCACCGCATACAGCTTTTCGAAACACATAAATAAAAGGCATTGGCGTTTACAATGGCAGTAGCTCAAACTCTTGCAAATGCAACACCAATAGCTCAAACTTTAATAATGCGAGACCTGTTGCATTGCAAATGCTTGTTCTTAAGTGTCTTGAGCTTGTGTTTAAAATGGGCTCATTCTTTTTTCTAAAATGCCCCGCATTGAAAGATTTTACTAACTATTGTAGAACAGTAGGGAAGCATCATGAACTCCAAGTGACCTTTTGCCTAACTGTGACCACAACAAGGGCAATTTCAAACATTGTAAGCGAACCATATAGGATTCATCGTGTCAGAATGAGCCACCTTTCTCTTAGAACACCCTCTGCTTCAGATAAGGGTTACAGGGCACTTACGTTGGATGCTGCAGTTCAGCCTTCAGCCACAACCTTCTTTTCAGACCAACTTCACCACCAAGAACCTAGCAGACATCATCATGAACATCTCGACACTAATTACTTGCCATTGAGAGACTCTTTTACCTTGAAAAGACATTTGATGTCAAAGGCAAGTACCAGTGATTTCTTCTCCTGCATTAGTTCCCATGAGATCCCTTGATATTTGAGGATCTAGACACCATACATATCTGTCTGGGACTCTAAACATTATAACTAATATGTTTGCCTGCATTGAGAAGAAACAACACTGTTAATCTTTCCCTTCTACTACTAAAGTATCAACGTGGACTGGCTGTTCACTTTCAAAAGTCCTAGATTATACTTCTGCTTATAATTCTGAATTGGGGATGCTAGACCCGTTGTCCTCCCCTAGTTAAACAACAGCTCAATCTTCTGGTATCCTTGCTTCTGATGACATTTCATTTATTGAAATCACTTGAAAAAAAGATGCTTAATATCAGATCTTCATCTAATAACATCCAGACATCCACCATGTTTGAGACCCTGGAGCTTACCTCTGCACCTGAAGTAAAATGCCATTGTTGCTGGGATTTCTAGAAGCAGTGATGCAAGATCTTGTCAACAGTGAAAAGAGATGAACCATAAGGTTTCTCCTAAATAAGCATTTTTCTTCATGGACCATCCATCTTTGGACTCAATGGAAATATCCAGTGCTAAAACAATGAGTCTTTATGCTTCCAGATTGTTGATTCGTCTCACTGGACCTTCTAGAAGGATAGTAAGAAAAAATGGACCTCATAGGCAAGAAAGTCAGTTCTACTAGTGGTTTATCCATACATATGGCAATTCAGATGCATTCCTAGGGAGGTATGACAGGTCCCAACAGTGTAAGTTTGGAAACCTAATCCAGCATGGCCCGTGATTAAGACTCAAGCACATCTGATCTTGTTAACAGTGGATTAGATTGTTTCCAGCCACAGTGTTAGGACTTCATCATGCGTGGCTGGACAAGATATGGTGGACGGTGTAACCCTAAGGAGGTTCCTGACTTTTCACTCTCATGGAATACTTTGGCACACTTCAGCCAATATCGAAGTCAGCAGATTTAAGGTGGAATCTGACACAATTAGATTGTAAGGAGACATGGCTTTACCACTTATGGCACTGAGGCATAATACTCCAAACCTTCTTGTGCCAAGTTAATTTCAGAGAAAGAAAGTCTAGCAGTCTTCACAGTTGGAGCTGCTTAGTGTGGGGCTTTGCAAAGTTGGTGCTGTTTAGTCTGAGGCTTTGCACGTGCGGAGAACATACTCCAAGACGGCGCCCTAATGGCAAATTACATTTCTCACTCTCTTGTTTGGAGGTGATGTGCCCATCTTAGATCCTTGGGTAAAACTTCCCTCCTGTTTCATGGTGTCCACACTAGGAAATAATGCTACTGTGTTCCTGCAGCCAAGACCTCATACTTGAATGCAGAGTTTCATATTTACAAACTACAGTTGCTTCCTAGAGAGTTCATTGGAAGACAGTTTGTTAATACAAAGAAATATTCTGAAAATCAAGATGTGTTGAGGTATGAACTTTGAACTACTTTGAGCATTTGACTTTAGGCATTACTGTTTGCTCATTACTTTTACAGTGACACACGAGTCGAGTAGAAATTAAGCTTAACATCATCAGTAGAGCACATATTTATGCATTTTGAGGTAGTTATCGTACCAATAGGAGGGAAGTGTTGATGAAAGTATGTAAAGTTACTCATCTATTGTTATGCTTCAGTTTCAGAAATAGCAAGCTTCATACGAGAACACAGAGAGTTGGTTACATAGACCTACAGTTAAGGTGTATCATTTTCAGTGCTAAAAATAGATGCAGGAACTTCCTGTCCGATTATTAAGATATCTCCTATGCCTTTAGATACCCACTACGACCTGCAGTTATCAGTGCCCAGCATAGTGTTGAGTCAAAGTGGTGGTGTCCAGTGTCTTGGTTTTCTCTCTTGTCACATTCCCCTTACCCTGTTTCTACTACAGGGCCTCAGATGGAAAAGACAGCAATCCTTTTAAATCTGTGCACCCAAGATATGTAATTAAACAGTACACCCCAACAATGCTTCAAATTATGAAAGAGTTGAAGACACACCTTTTTAAAGAACATTACATCACAATGGAATAACAATCCAATAACCCGCTATCTTTCCTATCACTCATTTACTGTTTGATTGCCTTTAACCCTGTACAGTGTTCCGCTGCCTTCTTGGCTAGATTTGTGCTATAAAAATAACACACAAATATTCTCATTGTGTGTGGTCATTGAGGGAGGTGGTAAGAGACTGAAGGTGCATTGTTCCCTTCAGATCCCGAGTAATAAGGTTTTTGCTTTCTGACAAAGATCTCATCTACTGGCTTAGAAAGGACAAAGCCAACTTCTAAATATATCCATTGCCTCTTGCAGGAATTTTGCTTTTGGTAACTAGGGTCTTGAATCCTGTGGGAGCCCTGTTTTTGCCATGCTCCTGATTTGAAGGAAAATGTACAGTCTGTTTTTTCTTTTTTTTACTTTCTGAACCAACAGGTTGTCAGACTTTGCCTTCATCCTAGTTTTCTCAGAAACACATAGAGGTTAAACTCCCCTAATGCAACCCTGGGAAAAGCACCAGCTCAGCTTCCCAAACCCCAGTGACAGTTTTTCCCATTTCTTACTTTCTGGCACCCGTGGTAAGAAGAGTATCCAAAATCTACAAATTTAGGGGGAAATCACTATAAACGCATAGGTGCTCAATATCATACAAATCAGATTCATGCTACAGTTTCAAGTATCTTCGCTTGAAGGGCATTCATTGCATCAGCCGCATATACTTCAGTTTAAGAATTCAGAATACAGCTACTGCACCAGCTGGGTCTTTCTGTGAATTGGGAAAAGTCACCTCTGGTTCCTTTAAAGAGAATTGTTTCCTGACTAACATATTAGACACAGAAACTGGACAACTGATATTTTTTTCCAGAGAACAGATCATTATCCCTTCTTTAGGGGAGCCCCTTTTTCTGCCAGCATCATTTTTGTTCAGTGAGGACACCACAATCAATGCTGGGAGCAATTCTTTGATCCACCATGCAGGGAGCCAAATATGAGGCTTCTGCAGAAATGCCTTATACTTGGGGGGGATTGGGAAGAATATTTCAAAATCGTCTAGAAAGGCCAAAACTCAGAAGTGTTAGTCATCTCTGGTGCATCCTTTCTGGCCTGGGGAGTCCATATGTGGAAAACTATGGTCCCAGAGAAAACATTGTTGGAACTTAGAGCACTCATGTTTGCTCTAAAAAGCCTTCCTACCTTTCATTTCACAACACATCTGTAATGTATTACATCAGGAAGCAGTGAGGACCAAGATAGTGTTGTCATCCTAGTGATTCCCAGAGCCACTGGGCTGTGAAGCAATGATTGTCTTTTGACTGTAACACATGCCACAGGGGAACACAACACCATTGTGGCCATTCTATGTAACATGCCCTGGGAAGATCAGAAAAGATTTCTGATCTCAGAAAGCATCCCAGCGGTTTTCAAGGAAAAAGTCTATGTTTTGAATTCCTTTTAAGATGTTACTGAGACAGCACTTGGGTTGCTCTGGTCCTAGGATCCTCTTTGCAGGCTACATGTCAAGATATTCCTGCACATCCTCACTGTTGACTTTGACAGCCTTACACACAAAGGGATTCTGTATGGAGATCCAGACTTTCCTCCAACCTACATGTAGGCAGATCCAGGATGAATACAGAAAGAAAGGATCCACTCTAATGTCCTGATGTTTCTAATCCTCCATTTCAGCGTAAGTTGTAAAAATGTGGTCTTCAACATTTTCTTTGCAAGTTAATTCAACTGTCATTCATGCTCATTGAAATAACTCTTCCAGGAGCTCTTTCTTCAAAACACCCAAAGTCAAAGACCTTTTAAAAGGGCTTCTAAAATTTCTCCTCTGCTTTGGAAACCAGATCTTACATGGGTGCGTAATGTGAATTTCAGAGAACATGCATCTTCTTTCAAACGCCTGTATCTGTCAGACATTATGTACATCCTACGTTTTTCTTGGCACTCTCTGGAGGGGGCTGACCTGAAGAGCCCTACAACACCCATGCAGACTCCAAGTACCAGCCCCCAACACGCCAGGAGGCGAGCATGCCAACCTGTCATCGTGAGTGAACGGGGCCTCTGGCCAGGACTCTCTGAAAAGTGCTTTCGAATTCCCGCAGCGCGGGATGCGCCCGGGATAAGGCGGGCCCATCTGCGTCTGGAAGAGGCTGGCCCCACTCTCTTTTGTTTGTCGTTTTGGACTACGTTCCACGAACCAAGTAAGCCTTTTTTATCTATATCATATCACTACAGTACCTGGCACTTTACCGCATTGTGAACAAAAATAGGGAAGCAGAAAGCTGGGGATCCGGCGAAATTAGCATCTCATGCAAAGAAACCACGGATGCCTATTGAGAGTAACCCGAGCACCCACCGACTAGCACCAGTGACTGTACGCTTACAGATATTGAGGCGGTAGAGTCACTTTTCATTGTAAAAGCCCCGAAGCCCCATGAGAAATCAACAAGGGTTCCAGATGTGTTCAAGAAGGCTAAGATTCCACAATTAACTACTTCTGTCACTAATACCAAACCCATGGACAAAACCATAATTGTTGCTCTTGATGCTCTGGAACACACTGAGATCTCAGATCCTGGCCTATTACAACAAGGGCAATTACCACCCAGTGATCCACCTGACATACTGCGACAACCTTTATCTCCCAAAATCACTATTGTTTCTAATGTGCTTTGTTCCTCTAGATTTGCATCTTTAGCTACTGTTGGTGATAGTGATCAGCTTTCCTCACATCCCTCTCCTTCGAATAGTTCTGCTCAAACTGACAATGCTACTCACTAAGCTGTAGTGGGTGCTAATGATATGCAAATACTCCATCCTAAGCTGGATCATCTTAAGGGTCTCTTTACTTCCTTAATTGATCATGTTGCTACCTTTTAAAGCAAAATTTTGATGCTGCGGTTGCTTGTGCACTGCAGGGCCTTCGGGATCTCAACAAAAGGTCCATACAAAATCTACTATAAGGGAACCCGCTCAGTCGAGCTCACAATGCTCCAAACAGAGGCCTGATGTAGTGGCCTCCAAGAATTTATCTCCCCTGGAGGCGATGACCAATTCCCCTAGAAATGCCTTTGATTCAACATCTTCCATTGGGGCCCATTCTCTGCATCCATCGATCAGTATTTTTAACAGTACACAGGTCATTCACTGGTCCCAAAGTAATAATACATCACTCTCCGGTCATACTTTGGGCCAGGGTAATCATGCTGGTAGAAAGAACATAAATCTGCAGAATCACTTGAGTGTTCCAGTACTTCAACCTGGAGGTTCAGCGCCATTCAAACCTTCAAGCTCAACCATTACCAGTTACCCCTGAGGCTAATTCAAGGAGAAAGATTTATATGACTCTGGCACCAAAATTAAAACCAGGATCCTTTGAGGACACTGATGCTCTGACAAAGTCATACACTGGTTTCGGATGAAGCGTAACTGTTTATCTATAATAAGATCAGACATTACTTATGTGAAGAGATGCTCGTTCAATTCATCTGTTAATGACTACATTTTGGTTATGTTGTGCTCAAATTTGCTGGCCAAAAAACTCATTAATTTTGAACTGCGGAACTGCCATCTCAAAGGCGGACATATGTCTGCAATAAGGCTAAAGTCATCTCCCCCTCCCACTAGTCCAACTGTGAGTCTTATTCTAATCTAGTCCGGCAGGGAACAAACTCTCCTGAGCTTACAGATGCTTCTAACCTCAATGCAGTCGATTGACTGAGCTCTCGTGTTATAACTGATGCAACCGACATATATATAACCCTAGAAAAACACATCACGTTATTATTGGCGGTGCTGCCATAACCCCTATTCCTGGTAGCCCTCTGATCGACTTGTTGGGTTCAGGTGGTAGTATTGCTGCCACGAGAGGGAGTTCCTTGTATCTTGAATACATTCGATCTCAAGGGTGGTAGGGAGAATTGACTTGCCCTAGAAAACACACACCCTGTAACAGCAGTGGTTTTGCCAAGAGTTCAACCTATGGTAGCTATACGGTTAACCTGCAGGGTGTAGTTGTTAGCCCTGCTGGTATACCTGTCTCCCAATTACAGCTGTTTCCAAGGGTGGTGGGGACCCTCAAGCTAGCATTACCAAGCTATCTTGGAATTTGGCTGGTATTAAGTCAAAGCTGGTAGACCATGAGTGGATGGCATATATTGGTGATTGCGATGTCTGCTTGTTCCAAGAGACCTGGGCCACTGAAAAAGTGTACATAAATGGGTTCACTTCTTTCAGTGTGGAACCTAAACCCCTAGAGAAGTCCGGGGGGGGGGGGGGCATTGGTGGGCGTTTGTCTCTGATTTAAGAATGAGCTTTTTAATTCCTACACCTTATTACAGGTAGATTGCCCTGATTTAATGGGGATTATTGTTACCTTCCCTTCCCTTCATGCATTCAGCTGGCACTTATGAATGCCTATGTAAGATCATTCTTGGCCAGCAAAGAGTCACCCACTTTACCTCTCCTAGACGAGGTCCTAGAATCTATCCATTCGAATGTAAAGATAGTTCTAGCAGGAGATTTCAATACCTCCTATAAACCCTCTTCAAACATCAATGAGTTAACAGATATGGACGATGAGATGTGTAGTATTCCCTCCCTGACAGGGAAATTGAGTAATTTCTCTGCCACTGCTCTTAAATTCGCATCTATGACGGTTGGCAGAGGATTAAGAACATGCAATGAACGTACTATCTCAGATCCAGAGAGGGGCAGCCCCTTTTTAAGAGAGGCTCTCAATCCAGTGTCATCGATTATGTCCTCCTGGATGTGAGATTGTGGCCTTTACTGGTCATTATGAGAGTGGATCCGCGTTTGGATTGTGACCATAATTCTTTGGTTTTAACTCTAGCTGGGGAAGCCTTAAGAAGGCCTTGGGATGTTCGTTATACCACAGTTCCTGAGCCAATTCTGTCTAATAATTGTCGTTGTGTTTCCTGGCCTAATGTGATGCCTAACTAAAGGTTGTATTCAGAGTTATATGGCTGGTTTTTAACTTTTCTATTTAACTATGTAGGGTGCAATGGACCAGACATTCCTATACTCAATATTCACAACTCATTCTTTAATGAGAAGTAGAAGATCTTTTACAAAGAGGTCTGTCACAAGAAATCCTATCGGGGCAAAGTAAAGTGGTATGACAATGAGTGCAAACTGGCCAAACATTCTCTTAGGTCAGTTGTAAAGGATGCAGTAGGGTCGCAATTGTAGAAGCCAGGTGTAACTATAACCTAACTGAGTAAAGCTAAAAAGAACTGGGATGATAAAATCTGGCACAATTTGCTTATAGCTGCGAAAATGAAAGACAGCAGGTCGTTTTGGCATATAGCAGCATAGACTGACACTGAAAATGTGAGAACTTATCACCGTCATATTCAACCAGATAGTTGGGTTTCCCACTTCTCCAAGCTATACGCTGATGACAATCCTAGTGACTCTTCCTTAAGTTCCAATCAGGCGGCCCCTATCGAGGTGCCACCCGTAGTCTGTGCAGAGGACTCTGGCTCAGTATTTTTCAGCCTTGAAGATACAGCTAGAGCCATTGATTCTCTAAAATCAGCCAAGGCCCCTGGGACTGATAAAATTCCTGGTGATTTTATATAAAACAGAGCCCCTAGTTTAAACTAGCTATATAAACATATTGTCCAACGTCATCTCGGCTGGTGGGGAGATCCCCGATACTTGGCGAGCAGCCAGAATTATTACAATATACAAGAAGGGTGATGCGTGTGCCCACTCTAATTACAGGCCAATCAGTCTTATTGACAACTTACAAAAGATTTTTGCAAGGCAAGTCCTGGACAAACTTCTGGATTGGGTTTAAGATGTGAAATTTATGTCACCACTTCAGGCTGGTTTTTGTCCAAAGACCAGCACCTCTGACCAGATTTTCAGGTTTGCCACCATTTACTGGAAATATGCTCTATTATCTAAACAAAAGCTCTTTGTGGTTTTTGTTGACCTTAGAGCCGCTTTCGATCTTATTCAACGTAATAACTTGTGGCGTGTCTTGGCTAACATGGGTGTCCCGGGAAACCTGCTTCAGCTCCTGGTAAAACTCCATACAAAGAACTTTGCCCAAGTTTGCTGTGGCAGTAAGGAAGAATGAACAGTACTCATCCCTATCGAACGCGGCGTGCGTCAAGGGTGCGTTGTAGCCCCGACATCATTTACCTTTTATATGAACAATGTAGTGGAAGTATTGCTCGACTGTAGAAATGACTCACCCGTTTTGAACAAAAGAAAGGTTCCCATTCTTTTGTTCGCAGATGATTCGCTCCTCATCTCCAAAACACCTACGGAACTCCAGCTTCTGATAAACAAGTTTCTGGGGTTCTGTAGGTCTAGGGTTCTGGAGCTTAATGTAAATAAAACCAAGTACATGGTTTTTGGAACAGGTGGGGTTAGGAATTCGATCATCTATGTTGGTGGTGAAGTACTCGAGAGGGTTCATAGTTTTGATTATTTAGGGGTAAAATTAAGGGAAAAATTCAACTAGGATGCACAGCATACTAAGAACACATTGCTAATTGAGCATCAATCTAGTGCTATTATAAGATTGTGTAAAAGAACATGCTGTCGCTCCATATCACCAGCCCTAGAGGTTTATCGAGCAAAGGCACCAAGTGCTGCACTCTATGATGCAGAGGTCTGGGGTTGCACTGACTCATCAACTGGCTACTGCAGAGAACAATTTTGTGTGGAAGCTGGTCTCCGTACCGACTAGCACCCCTCTTTTTCCTCTCTTTTTCGACCTAGGACTCAAGAGAATAACTAGACTGGCTGCACTTAAAAGTCTTGAGTATTGGGTCCGCCTTTGGTCCACTCCTGAACTCAGCGACTATAGAGATTCCCTTAGCGACCTAGTTAACACCATTAATGCGAAGAGAGTACCATGGATCAAATTCTTCTCTGACTGGTTGCAAAAGTTGGGTTTACAGTGATTGTGGGATGAGCCGTACTCCCTTTGTAAAGCGGAGCTTAATGGCTTGAAATCTCGCTACTGGGCGTACATTCATGAGCAATATACAAATAATGGGGCTAAGGGCCAATTGACCAACAAGTTCCTAGAGTGTAAGCTTTAACCATGTTTTAAGCCATTCCTGGACATATTATCTCCGCCATTAGCTAAAAGTTTGTAAGTTTGCTTTCGGCTAGGCACTGTCTCGTTGAGATCACTAAAACACAAATGGAAAAAAGAGCTGGTTCCTAGCCTGTACCCTGCTTGTAGCCTGAATTCTAAAACTGAGGTGCACATATTATTTTTTTTGCCCGGAGTAGCTTGTGTCCTGTCGGAAGTGGATCCGACCAATTTGTTTGAATCTGGGGGTCACACTGTATCTTGTAGCTCAGAGAATCTTAAAGAGTGATACATCTCCTCTAATTGTGTTTGCTGTCAGCAATTTTTTGCTGAACGTCTGGTATAAACGCAGCAAACTTCTGCTAGCAGAGATTCTGTGATGTTTAGTTTATATTGTATTTTACTATGGCTTCTATGTAGTGTACATATTAGTTATTTCTTCTAGACTACATTTGTGCTTATAGTGGAATGTGTTTTGCACCTGGCATAAAGATTTAGGATGCTTTTGCACTGTCACTTTTCAAGTTAGACCTCTTGTGTATAAAATGGTTATCATATTCTTAAACGTCTGTGTATATATTATGAATTTTATGGTGGTATGAATAGTTTTTAAAGTTATCAATTCAATCAGAATGTAATTGATTTTTATATTTTTATTCAAGTGGAATGTAATTGTTTCTATATTTTTACATTTGTATTTTTTATGTATACTTTGATGGTTCTTGGTTAACCGAATTAAGTATTATTATTATTATTATTAAGTACCTCCTATGTGAGTTCGTATTTTTGATAGCCAAATCTTCAGCTAGGGGGGTCAGTAAAAGATCAACTTTATCTTGATTAGCCTTACCGAATTTTTAAATCCAGTGAGGCTTGTCCTTCTTTTCTTGATAAAATAATTTCTTATTCTTATTTAAACCAGATGGTGAGGTTACCTTTTTTTCTGGTAACATTAGCGCCACAGAAGAGCAATCTTTGCATATGCACTACAGCATTACGTTGCTGAAACAATTAAAACATATCCTTTACAATTCCTTGCCGAGGGGAGTCTGTGTATAAAGAGACTAAAGCTTCTTGAATAGTCTCTTTTATACGAGTGGTATGAGCTTGTAGGAAAGTGCTCCTTTTTGTATGTTCACCCACACTTTTTGCTCAATGCTTCTGGTTAAGACTCCGATAGTGCACTGGAGTCTGCTGCCCAGGCCACAGTGCCTGTGCTCTCTCCCAAAACTGTTATATTTGACTTGGTAATCCCAAATTTACAAAATCTTTACCCCTTTTTAAGTCCTAGTATATGGTACCAGAGGTACCCTGGGCATAGGCGGTAAAGGGGTCCCAGGGCTGCAGCACAAGATTGTGCCACCCTGGGCGACTCATGTAACCTACTGACAGCAGACCTGCCATTGCAGGCTGCAGGAGCAGTGAAAACTGTTCGAACTTGACTGTGACCATACCATGTATGACACAGTTGCCTACACTACCTTTAAGGTATGCAAGGCACCCCTAAGGAAGGCCTCCTCAGCCCAGGAGACAGGCTGCATTATATTTAAGGTGTGCACATTTAAGTGCAAGCCTATATGCCCCTATAGTGGCGTTCACCATTGGAAACCACTATATGTGTTAGCAGTCCATAGGATTACATAGGCTGCCAACCGGGCACCCTCTAGATTGGCAGCTCCATTATGGTACCACTAAAATAAGTCATGTTTGGTATCAAACAACGTGCTTTCTCACCCCTGACACAATTCTTGTGCCCTGGGTGACGTGGCATGCACCCAGAGGGCACCTTAGAGGTTACCCCATGGTTGCCCCCAGCTTTACTGTGTTCTGGCTGACCAGCCCACATTTTCCTGCACCTGCTTGCCGCCAAGACAAGATTCAGACCTCTTGCCAGGCAGTGTGATCACTCTCAGCAGTCGGAGACAAAGGCTGGGCAGGAAGGAGGTCACACCTCCGTCCTCCCCAGATAGCTAGTGAATAGGCACATCAGAGTGGTGAGCTTCAAAGGCTGCACCACCTCTGATATGCATCTGGGCTGCCCCCCTGAAGAGGAACCAGCCCTCCCATTGCCCCAGACGTGCTTGCAACTGGGCAAGGCAGGAAATCAGCTATGTAGGAGGTGTACACCCCCGGGCAGGCTGGCCACAACTCTAGGGTAAGCAGCCGGTGTGTACACCTACAATTGCATTCTGCCATTTTTAGCAGGGTAGAAATAGTGAGCTCTGGGTAGGTGACCTACACCCCCTGACACCAGAACCTCTGAACAGTTTTCTTCAAAGAAGGACCAAGAGGAGACCCGTGTTGCCGACAATAGGACGTTGCCCACCAGCACAAAGAAGAAGAGGGATACTTTGTCCCTGAGGCAACAGACTTGGAACTGAGCGAACAACCCTAGTCCTTGGCCAAAGCTCAACACTCCCGAAGAGAGGGACCCTTGTGACAGCCTAAAGCACCCTCCGTCTCCCCTGGACTGGTGGCACTAGCCCCTACAAGCTGCAGGTAAAAATGATCACCGGATCTTAAGAATCGCTGGCCATCGGGTCTTCCGAGGGATCGTTCATATCCAGGTGGTCCAGTGCATTGTGGGAGTTGTAGGCTCGCCTGCCCCGAAGTCTCAGGCTGCTAAGTTACTCCCCTGGACCCAGTGAAGTTCCCAAAGCTTTTTGTTATGCTTACCGCTGCCAAGGCTTGTTGGTTGCCAGTCCAGTAACGGACCCCTACACTTTACGCTGCCGCTACAGAGCGCATCGTGCAACCATCATCCGACGTCAGCAGCTGTGTACCTGTTGTGTTTTTGCATTTGGTTTCTTGCAGCACTGTGTAAGTGGTAAAAACAACACCACCTGTGGCTCCAGTTCAGCACCAAGGACAGCCAGAACAACTCTGCACCCGGACTCCATGGGCTAGGTAAAATTGATCTGACTGTTGTTACCTGGTCCTGGGGCCCGCATGACCTTATCCCTTTAAGGATTCCAAGTAACTCGACCTGCAAGTGACCGATTGTCACTAGTGGATTTTGCCATTGACTGCAATGTTATTTTGTCTATGTATTTTACTGCACCGATTATTGCTTAAAAAATATCTAACTAAGATTATTTGTATGATATCTTGTTCGTTTTGGTGTCTAAATTAAGATAAAATACACTCCATTTTTATAAATTGGTGTCAGATTTCTCTTGAGGCATGTCAATTACTTATCGTCCATGTTGCTACTCTGAAATGCTTAACACGTTCCTCTACTAAAGCCTGACTGCTCTTTTCCACTCTACCAGGACTGAGCTAAGGATTTATTAGCGTGAATCCAAGGACCATCTTTGGGGTATTGTGATAAAATTACATGGTAAGGCCACCCAGCCATACCACATAATTTTCCACTTACCTACAGAGCTCACTCTTCAAGAACTAAAGGATGCCATCAAGAATCTATTATGTCAGGATGTGCTTGTTGTCATTACATTAGCCACTACACTGGCATTGGCTACACTCCTAACCTTTGTGAATGATTAGCCCATGCTCAAGAAGGCAATTAATCTTACCTGTTCTTGTAGTTAAAGGTAAAAAAATGTAACCATATGTGGCTAGATGACATTTGCAATCTACTCCACGTGATTATTAATACATTACCGAAGATCTGGCGGGGGAGGCGGACATTTTGCTGTGTTTGACCGTAGCCTTGTCAAACTCCATCCTGTATCCTGCCACTTTGTCATGCTTTGTATAAACTGATGTTGCATTTCATGCTGTTCTCTTGTACACAGTATTGCTGGTCAATAATGACTTCCTTTGTTTTTGTTCTAGCTCCTAAAAGTCGCCTACAGAACCGCCTCCTTTTCCACTTGGCACACAAGGTACACCACGCTCTCCAGTCCTGCTCCATCCTCTATCTTGGTTTTAGTTGACTTGCCTCACTTTGTTGAGATCTGTGCCACTTTCGATTTTTCCTTTCATTTTAATCATCAAGCCTATGCAACACTAAAGGCAAAAGGCTTGTAATCTTGTGTCAATGATCAGAGTCTTTTCAGCCCTAGGAGCAGGGCTACTGAAATTACATAGCAACAGAGGATCAAATTCAGTTGTAGAATTGAACAAATTGCTTTGGAAGAAATGGCAAAATTGGGAAGATTTATGTGGCACATTCACCAGCAATATTACTTTGCTATTTTGAATTTTTAACTCTCAATATTGTCAGGGCAACAGCTTTATCTCCTTAGTAGCAGTTTAACCCTTGTATACAGCAATCAGCAACTGAAAGAACACCAGTTAATCTTTGTAAAAATTCTGCCGGTGCATAGTATTACATTTGGCACACTTTTCTTTTCAGAACATTTAGTAACTTTTGATCATTTGAGCTAGAAACATTTATTTAATCTACAAATTATGCAGCAGATGGATTATGTGGCAAGTGTGGTAAACCAAAAATGCAGAGGATGAAGAATCACATAATTCCAGTAACCTTGCCTATTGGAGACCGGCTTGTATCACCTCTGTCTGTCCTCAGAGCCTGTCCGACCCTGGGCAGTGACTTTCTTTGTACCTCTTTGCCTGTCCCCTAAGCCTACTTGCCCTCAAGGTGACTGCCTTTGTTACCCTTGGGTGTCTGAAATGTTTCAGCACTCCGTCCATCATCTCCTTGTGTTTGCTTTGTTCGCCCTAAGTTGGCAGGGTATGCCCAGACGTGGGTTCCTTGCTCACTTTGCCACTGGATTTAAGCTAGCCTGGCTGATGAGGGGTGTAACCCCGAAACCGGTCCCAGGATGCTTGTTTCCGGTTCAGGGAAGACCTGGCTTGGCAGTTCGAGCTGGACTGTTTCCATGAGGCGCAGGGTCAATACTGATTTGCATATAGCTGGGTCTGAACTGAGGTGGCGAAGTGAGCTAAAGAACACTGACGGATTCAACCCAGATCTGTGACTGGGGGTGAGTGTCTGAAAAGTTTCAGCACTCCGTCCATCATCTCCTTGTGTTTCCCTCTTGTCATTCCCATGAGTCCATCAAGCCATACAGGTGACTGCCGCGTAACCCTCTGCCAATCCAGTCTTAAATGCAACTAATTGCGCATTCCTGTATCGACTTTTGGAAGTGACAGTCCTCAGGGTTTATAGAAGGTTAAGGTTCATTCAGCTTTAGGGGTCAACACAAATCTTTGTGGTGTACAACACGTTACATTGGCAGTACGGGCTGAAAGGTTCTGCTTTCTTCAGACAGATGGGTGAGGGTGCTCTGGCTTCTGCATATACGTTCTTGGCAAATAACTACATTCTGTGTGTACTTGTGCTTCTGGAGCGCTCCAGATTCCCCTCTTATTAGTTTTAGTGGTGACTCAGTGCCTCACCTACTGTAGTCACTGACCTCTTCCTCTTTTTCTTTTTTCCTCAGTTCAACGATGAGAAGAAGTTGATGACATATCACCAGAGCCTACAAGATATCACTGAGGACCAACTGAGCTTGGCGTCAATCCACTACATGAGATCTCACTACCAAGAGGCCATCGACATATACAAACGAATCCTGCTGGACAACCGGTGTGTACTGCACTGAAAAAACTTCTGTGACTATTACCTTCCTCATGCTTTCTGTTGAGTTCCAGTTTGGCTCCAGTGAACCCCCTCCCAGATCTCCTAGTACACCATGACATAACTAGATCTGCACAAGGAAGCCCTTGAAGATAAAAGGGCCAGTCTCGGAAAATGACAAGCATTGGCATAGCTAATGGGTCTCGCCTTTGGGACCTTATAACTGTTAAGCCATGCAGCACATTACCCTGGTCTGTGTAATGATCAAAGAGTGGTTTAGCAATAAGGAGATAGCAGTCAAATATACAAACACGTTCCCAGCATGCAGTGCAATGCTACAGCATGCCCTGCTCATAGAAGGGAATGGTAATTCGGGTAAAATGTTATATGGCACAAACAGCCTTCCCTGATGTTGCTCACTCACTGTTGTCCTTAGATGAAGCAAGTTAGACCTCAGTATGTGGCATTCACTACTTTAAAGCCAATGTGGCAATGCTATCTGAGCAGAATGAAAATATGGAGATTTTACGGGTGTAGGTGTGAGCATGGCAGGGGCAGGAGAGACAGCCTGGCTACATCTGTGCAGGAGGAAGAGTGAACAAGGCAGGAGAGACAGCCTAGTTACACTGGCCTGTGCAGGTAGCAGAGAAAGAGACGTGAGCAGGGAGAGACGTGAGCAAGGCAAGAGGCAGGAGAGACAGCCTGGCTACACTGGCCTGTGAAGGGAGTGGGGAGAGGACTGAGCAGTGCAGGGACATACACGAGCAGGAGATTGCCTTTGTTAATACCAGTGCTGCATGGCAACATGCCCTGGCTAGTTTACCAGTATCAAAAAACCCTAGTCACAGGCCTTCTCCACTCCTTACACGTCACCTGACTGGATCTCAAAAGGCCCACCTCTGGAGGTTGAACATCCATCACAGCTCCACGTCTACATTTGTTTATATCCGTGCTTGAGCCTAGGGGCAGCTGAAACAACACGAAGAAAGGGATGTGATCCATTAAACAGACTGCTGGTTGCAGTTCTAATCCCAGCTTCACGTCTTTGCAACACTGTGTGATCCTCAAACAATCACTACATCTCACTGCTCAGCCAAAACTGTCAGCACTTTGAAACAGTCTAAACACTGGTATCAAGCATTAGAAACATGGGCACAACTGACTGCAAATTGACCCCCAAACGGCCCTAATTCAGGGCAAATCACTGCAACAAGAGGCTCCAGAGCTTTGTGGTTGTAAAGTGTCAGCAGAAATTGGTTCAGAGGTTCTTTACCACTGCAACCAAATGAGTGCCTGGCTCGCTGATTTCATTCTGAGCATGATTCAAAGTGGGGTTATGTATTTTAAGCTGAAGATTTGAACACATTTATGGAAATAGCTTACTAGATGAAGCATATGTTTAGAAGTCGTAGTCGTGCAAGTAGGAAGTGTCCTGTATTTTTAAAACATATGTTGCTTTTGACTAATTGATAATGACCAACGATATGAATGAGATGCTTGTAGGAGGAGCCAGCCGAGCCATGAAGACTCTTCATTGTTGAAATACTGAAGACGGGATACAAGGAGTCGGAGGGAGGCCGTGGTGACGGGTGCACATGTGCGACCGTTTACTGCTGTGGGACAGCATGTGCAGGGCATGAGGTGACGAGGCTGCTAATAGTTTCCATAAGGGCACACAAGGGCAGGTGAAGGAGGAAGCAGTACCTGACTGCACAGCTATTCACTCCATCTCACCAAACTGAAGCCCTTAAGTAGGGTGACGTCAGAAGGCTTTCTAGGGTGACCCCGTTGAGGTCAAAGGCGGTTATCGTAGGCGAAGTGTACAGGGACGGTCATCACCCCCACTTTATTATCTTATTGAGAGTTGTTATATAGCGCTTCCACAAGCATCAGAGATCTTCACAATTACGACACAACATATCAGGAGAATTAAATGATGATAATGGCAATACACATGAGCAGTGATCACAAGCACGGCACCACCCCAGCCTCCCCTTACCTAACACACAGGCACCTCGCATATTACACTGTGTAGTTCGCAGGGGCGGATGTATCCTCCACCTCTGGTTGATTTTTTTGGTATGTTTTTTTGGGGGGAGGGGGGAGGCGGAATCCTCCAGCTCTGGTTGTTGGGGGGAAGAGGGGTGCAGTTTGTTTATGCCCCAGGTTAAAACATGCGTCTGTTAATGCAGCTAAGTCAGGAATGCCGGGCTCGGCTCTGACACTCCACAAACCACATTCCACGGAATAAACCCTACAGCGAAACAAGTAAGAATAAAACCTCTGCTTTACTGTCAAATCCCCATTCCTGGCGGAACATGCATTGGTAACTACGAGGAAAGAATTAAACAGATTTCAGCAACATTATCTGTGAAATGCTGCTTCTGCTGTTTAACCCCATATCACTACTTTAAAAAGCATTTAAGTTTCAGGTCTCAGTGAGCTTACCTCTCGTCGCTCCCATGCATTTCCCAGTACAGCATAGGAGGGGGGAGCGGTGATTCCATTGGTCATCGCTGCTTCACTAAGGAAACCACAGCAGGGGGAAAAAGTGAGATCAGCCCAAAACAAGGAATAAAATACTCTAATTTCATTCGGCCTGGAATTACCATCGGGACGCATGCAGATGTTGTTTTTTTTTAATTACTGCAGTGCATAGTGAGGATATATGCTCCAGGAGACACTAAATTGTTTATAGAGAGGATGTGGCAAAACATAGAGAGCTGCCGACTTTGGAACTGGGAAACCGGGCTCTCCCCGTGCCTACAAAAAACAAGCCACAAAAAAAAAGGAAGCCATAAATACTAAACAAGATAAGTGGAAGCATGTTACAAGATAAGCGAAGCGTGTTGTTCTCTTCCAGGGGATACTCATCAATAGTCATAAGCACTGAATAATCCCCGCCCACGTGCGGGATCCCGGAGCATATAGAAATATATGTGTATATATACACATATATATGTGTATGCTCGGGCCCACAAGTGTATAACACTTCCGAAACATACACATACATATGTATATACATATAAACATGCAGCCTAAAACTGTCCCAATAGGGCAAACCGCCAAAATTACATAGGTTTCTCTTGTATGAAAATAATCCCCTAAATACATTTTGTAATAGAGAACATACACTGTAATAGTATCATACAAGAATCCTTTATTTTCAGAAAAGGAAAACAGGTAAAAGCAGGCAGTTGGCCCATAGGCTGCATAGATAAATAACTATCATAGTACAGTAAGAAAACTGGCAACTTGCCTTTAAGGCTTCCAAGATTAACGGAAAGAATTCCACAACCGATTCCGTCCCTACGACAGGCGCTCCTTCAATCAGAGGGTTCAAACCCCTCAGTGGTCATCCCAGAACCAGCAGCAGCAGAGGTCGCAATTCCATCAAAGACGACCTGGTAGAGGTAGAGGAAACAACAGGCAGCAGGCTTCAACTGCTAAGCAACCAGCCAAGCAATGAGCAGAGGCTTCCTCCGTGCCCGTTAGCCACTCCGGTAGGAGGAAGTATCACTTTTCATCTGGTAGAGTGGAGATCAATAACAAAAGACAAATGGGTGCTGAATATTGTGCAAAATGGATACTTGCTGAGGTTCAAAGCCCCACCTCCATCAGTTCCTCCTCAAAGAAAATCCAGCAAACATCATCTACTGTTAAAAAAAGAGGTGAACAGTCTTCTGCAAAAAAACGCCATAGAGTATGTTCCAAAGCAACAACAAGGGCAAGGCATTTACTCTCGTTACTTCCTGGTCGAAAAAAGAGGACCGACCAGAGAATACAGACCAATTCTCGATCTGCGGCTCTTGAACAAATTCATCCGCAAGGAAAAATTTCGGATGTTGGCTCTGCACCAGATCTTCCCTCATCTACATCGGGGGGACTGGATGTGTGCTATAGACTTGCAGGACGCCTACTTCCATATCCCGGTGTCCAAAATGCATCGAAAGTTTCTCTGCTTTCAGGTAACCCATCAACATTTCCAATTCCGAGTTCTACCGTTCGGGCTCAAATCAGCCCCCCGAACGTTCTCGAAGTGCATGGCGATGGTGGCAGCTTTCCTACGCAAGCGCAAAATCTTCATTTACCCCTATCTGGACGATTGGCTCCTGAAGAGTGCTACACCTTCTCTACTTCAGAATCACCTCAACTACTGTCTCCAACTGCTGAACAGACTGGGACTTCAGGTCAACTTCAAGAAGTCAGTCTTCAATCCGACCCAGAAAATCCATTACCTGGGCTCTTCACTGGATACCGCAAAAGCAAGCGTGTGTTCTTCGGAGGAGAGGTTGTCGTCAATCAGAAACAAATGTCGCGATCTCCTCAGCGCCCGTCATCCCACAGTCAGACAGGTTTCGTCGCTGTTGGGCTCCATGGCCTCTTGCGTGTTCATCGTCCCCAATGCCAGATTGAACATGCGTCCTCTACAGCAGTCTCTGGAGGACCAGTGGATGCAAGTCTCAGGTCGCTGGGAAGACCGTGTGACTCTACCTCAATTGGACAAAGACTCCATCAGATGGTGGATGAAGCGGTCACACCTACTAAAGGGAGTCCCATTCCATCAAGACATTCCCACTCAGACTATAGTCACGGATGCTTCCCTGCAAGGTTGGGGAGCGCACATGGGGCCTCTTCAAGTACAAGGTCTCTGGTCAGAGACAGAGCAAGGGTATCACATCAAGAGCTAAGAGCCGTCCACCTGGCTCTCAAGTCTCTGTACCCTTCTCTCCAGTCCAGCTCCCTCTTAATTCAGACAGACAACACCACCACGATGTATTATCTGAACAAGCAGGGGGGCACCAGATCGAGGACTCTATCTCTGGAGTCACAGACCATCTGGAGGTGGCTTCTCGCCAGGAACCTCAGCATTGTGGCCATTCAACTTCGGGGGGTCATGAACGTTCAAGCAGACTCTCTAAGCAGAGACTTCGTAGAAGCGCACGACTGGGTGCTAAACAAGACATCTTCCAACAATGGGGAGTGCCAGACATCGACCTCTTCGCAGACGCGGCCAACACCAAATGCCCCGTCTTCGCGTCCAGGTTTCCCCAACCAGGGTCACAAGGGAATGCCCTTTTGATAAACTGGTATCAGACATTAATGTACGCCTTTCCTCCACTTCCGCTGATCCCTGCAGTGATCAACAAATTTTACAGGACCAACACCAGAATGATCCTGATAGCTCCGGAGTGGCCGCGGCAGTGGTGGTACCCGGACCTTCTGCAATTATCCGAGGTGCCACACCGAAGGTTGCCTTGCCGTCCAGACCTGTTGTCCAAGAACGAAGGGAGAGTGTTTCATCCCAATCTCTCATCCCTCAGATTGACAGCATGGCTCCTGAGGTCCTGCAATACGGACACTTAGACTTACCAGCGGACTGTATGACCATCCTCAAGGAAGCCAAGAGACCTTCCACCAGGGCGTCCTATGCTTTCAAATGGAAGCGATTCTACTTGTGGTGCATGAACAATGCTCATGATCCAGTGAGGGGTCAAGAGCAGGTGATCTTGCCATACCTACTACATTTGGCCAAATCTGGCCTGCAGTTTTCCTCGATTAAAGTTCATCTAGCAGCAATCACTGCATACAGAAAGTCCCCTACACAGGTTTCTTTTTTCCAGATGCCAGTGGTTAAAGATTTCCTTGAAGGGATAAAGAAGGTTTACCCCCCAGTGAGATCTCCTTCTCCACCTTGGGAGCTCAACATAGTCCTTACAAAATTAATGGCGGCTCCTTTTGAGCCAATTCACAGGGCTTCTCTGCAGCACTTGTCATGGAAAGTTGCCTTTTTAGTCGCCATCACTTCTGCCCGCAGGGTTAGTGAAATACAGGCCTTGTGCTGTAAAGAGCCCTATACTGCTTTCCATGCAAACAGGGTAGTTTTAAGAACCCATCCGAGTTTTCTACCTAAGGTTGTCTCGGATTTTCACATCAATCAGACTATCACTCTGCCCACATTTTTTCCCCCAATCCCACGACTCCTCCTGAGAGGTCCCTCCATTCCCTAGACCCCAAGAGGGTACTGAAATTTTATCTAGACAAAACGAAGTCATTGAGAAAAACGGACCGGTTGTTTAACTATGGTTCCATAAATACCGGTTTGGCAGCCTCTAAAAGATCCATCTCTAGGTGGATAGTCTCTTGCATATCTTTGGCTTACCAACTAGCCAACAAGTCTCTTCAGGGGAAACCTAAAGCACATTCTACCAGGGGAAAAGCCTCTACCACTGCTCTCTTTAGAAATGTTCCTATAGTAGAAATTTGTAAAGCAGCTACATGGCGTTCTGTTCATACTTTCTCTCGCCATTACTGTTTGGACCCTGATGCACAGGCGGATGCCCAAGTTGGGCAAGCCTCGTTGAGAAATTTGTTTGGTTGATTCCATTTTAAGATGCATTGTTTTATATTTTGTGTACTAGTTTGCTCGTCCGTGAAGTAGTGGGTATGGGCTTGCTACTCTATTCAGTGCTTATGACTATTGATGAGTATCCCCTGGAAGAGAAGGATAAGTTACTTACCTGTAATCCTAGTTCTCTTCCAGGGGTATACTCATCAAAGTCATAAGCAACCCTCCCGCCTCCCCGGACGAGCAGTTATGGTACAATACTGTGTGTTGTGCATCTTATACTCAGGGTGATACAACTTAGTACACCGTAAAAAAGAACTGACCTAACTGTCACCTGTGGTGCATGATGGGAGCAGAGGGGCTCCTGGAGGTCTTAAAGGCACGGTGTCCAGAATCTTGGAAGCCTTAAAGGCAAGGTGCCAGTTTTCTTACTGTACTATGATAGTTATTTATCTATGCAGCCTATGGGCCAACTGCCTGCTTTTACCTGTTTTCCTTTTCTGAAAATAAAGGATTCTTGTATGATACTATTACAGTGTATGTTCTCTATTACAAAATGTATTTAGGGGATTATTTTCATACAAGAGAAACCTATGTAATTTTGGCGGTTTGCCCTATTGGAACAGTTTTAGGCTGCATGTTTATATGTATATACATATGTATGTGTATGTTTCGGAAGTGTTATACACTTGTGGGCCCGAGCATACACATATATATGTGTATATATACATATATTTCTATATGCTCCGGGATCCCGCACGTGGGCGGGGATTATTCAGTGCTTATGACTTTGATGAGTATACCTCTGGAAGAGAACTAGGATTACAGGTAAGTAACTTATCCTTATTGAGCAACACCAAGCCACCCAAAAAAAAAAGTGCTCACAGAGTATCATAAGTAAGAGTAAGAGCACATGTAACAGGGGAAGTCCTCATGTGAGGTTACAAAAGACCAAAAGGAGGGACTAGTAAACATATTCACCAAACAAAAGCAAGCATTAAGAAAGGGCAGTAACAGGAAACAATGAAAAAGATGGGAGGTGCTCGAAGCCCACATTGTAGATACAGCATGTCTCAGAGACGAAGACCTAAAAAATGTATTGCTCTAAGAAATTGGTTGTGATTTCAAAAACAGCCACTAGGGAAGTAGCATAACTTTTGGTTTGGCAATGAAATCAGGCAATCTCCAGGATCCCTGTGCTTTTTTAGATGAAGCCCTGTAAATATGCACAACTTCAGCATTTTAAAGATGATGCCAAAACAAAAGGCCATGTGAGTTTAACTGTTTAGGATCTTTGTCAGAATCACAACATGCTCACTCCTGGTATCTCCCTTAATACTGTCTGTGTACTGGACCCCAAAGCACTTTTTAGGTTTCGCCTACACAGTGCTTGCGCTGTGCATGTGAAATCTGTTGCATTTAATATAAATCTTAAAAGGGGCTTACATCCTGCCCTTCCTTTTAATTTGTTTGTGTGCTTGCCACTTACTTTTCCTCCGTTCCTATTGGTTGTAGCATACCATTTCCTGTTGTTCTCCGTGTCTTCTTCTTATCAGTGTCCCGAGGCTGAAGTACTCCTTTCCATCTGCTTGAACTTCTTTGTTATTTTAATTACAAACGAGCATCCCTCTTTTTTCGACCTACTTCTTGGTGATTGTGGTGCTTACGAAATTTAAATGTAACATTTCTTTGGTGCAAGTTCTTCGCATATTTTTATATTTGTAGGCACTGGAAAACGAAGCAATTTGCTTACAGCATGTTAAGCCGATGCTGAGACTTGAACCTGGTTCCCCAGCTCTAAAGTTGGCAGCTCTGGCCGCAACGCCGCATCCTCTCCCCGAGCCTTGATTTCTTCAGCTGTATGAATGGAGGGCCCTTTAAGAAAATCAAGCAGAGGCGTAGCAAGGATGTCATGTGCCTTAAATACACTTCATCATAGGACACCCATTCATTTCAGTGGATTTGCAAGATATCAAACCAATTACCTAACAAGTAAACGTTATTTTATTTAACTTGAAAACAACTTGGAGTTTTGGGGTCATGTAAATTTGGGAAAATGAGTTTACAGCTTTGTCCTCTTTCAAAATGCACTTTGTGCAAGCAGCATCCACCAACAAGTGCATTTTCTTCTTGCTTCCCCTGTCGTCTTTGCTTCCTCATCGTTGGTGCTTGCACTCCTCTCTCCCTGACCTCTCCATGGCCTTCGCTCCCCCTCCTTCCAAGACTGAACTCAACCCTTTAGGCAGATTTGCTTTTAGCAACGGCATGATCTTGCTGCAAGTGCCAAGGAAGGCTGCTTTTACACCTTTATTATGCAGCGCTTTTTGAAACCAAATCACACCTCTTTCAAACTGTGAACTGTTAACCTAGTCCACCGGAGCTGTAACACAGCGTTAAAAACCAAGAGAAACTGCTGCAAAACTCTACAACCAGCCTGTCGTTGTTTAAAAAACACATAATTTACAGCCTGCAGCAAATAGTTTGTTCACCATGTTTTCTGTGGTTTGTTATGTGAGGCAGGGGTAATTGTTATATGTTTATAATTACTTAAATTCTCATGCTTGCAGTTTAGTAAAATGTACTTTGTGCTTTTCATGAGCACCAGTGACATCACATATTCATGTTTTGTAGTTGCAGGGAGATTAAATGATTTGCCCTGAATCACAGGATGTTGAGCTGACGCCGAGACTTGAATGGTAGTCCCCAGGTCCGAAGTCGGCAGTTCTGACTGCTACACCACATCCTATTCTCATCGCTTTAGTGTGTTTTCTGGGACAGAGCCAAGAGCACAAAATTCCCTTCAGAAGCTCACCTAGCACTTAACCTCTTCACTTGTGTTGCTTGTTTGCATTTCCTAACAAGTATGCCTTACGAGTGCATCTGCAGGCAGTCTCTCTCCTCCTCGTGTCTTGCAGCCTGCTCTTGGGTCACACTTCGTTGCTTCCCCCCTCGTTTTATTTATTTCTGTTTCCACAGATACAGCTCCCATCTTTTTGACTCCAGTCGCCCCCAGCCAATAAACTAATCTCTGGGTCTTTTAAATCGTTTCCCTTCAGACTACAGGGATGAACATTAAGTTCTCTGTGTAGAGGCACACAAGGGACCCCCCGTGGCACGACTCGGCATTTATCACTGCGAGATGTCTTTCCAGTCAGAGCAAGGCGCAGCCAGGAACACGTGGTGCAGTCTCTCCTAATCTCGTTCCCCGGCCTCATCTGCATTCACACTGTACTTCTCGGGTACATGTTTTCTTTTTCTTTGTCCTCCCCCGTTTGGCTAATCTCCCCACTTTATGCTCCTAATAGCGCAATATATTGCCTTTCTCAATATACAAGTCATAACACTTTAACAGAGTTTCAGTAACTTATCTTGCACAACTACTCACCAAGCTACAACTTACAACAAAAACAGCGTATTATTAATCATAGAGGAGAAACTTATTGCATTTACCAATGCTTGTTGTAATGTGAGATCTCCCCAGTAACACACATCTGTAAAACTCGACATTTTTAAAATATTCAGATTAGAATAGACCACTAACCAAAAATGCAATTGACTTCTTTTCATCCGCTCTTTTATTTGTCTATTTTAAAAGGATGAAAGAAATGAAACACATAGGTAGAAACCTTTCTCAAGCTGCTGCAGGGATGCATACCTGTGTATAGTTTAGGTGATCTAGAGAAGCCAAAGGTGATTTTTACAGTAGGTAACTATTCCACGTGTTTTCATCTGATGTTTTTTCAACCCTACCCCATAAAGTCACCACAAGGTTAAATACAGAAAACATTTTTTATGAGTATCTGAAGATACTCCAGAAGTTGACAGAAAATAGAAGAATTAGAATGGTAGGTTGACCTCTTGCTGGAAAAAGAAAGGCTTCTTACCTGTAACATTGTTTTTTGTGGCCTTCACTGTAGAAATAAGCCTGCTTTCATGTTCCCTTTTCTGCTTCAGAAACCCACAAAGTTTTGGTCACAGATTATTAACTCAATGAAAGTTAAAACACTGAAGAAGGAAAGACTACTCACCTGTAGCTCTGTTTCTCCAGAATTTTCTTTTATTGAGTTAGTATCCTGCAAACTGCCTTTTATGGCTTATTTGTCGGTGAGGGAAAGCCAGAACACATTGAATATTTAAGAAATTCAGGGCTGGAAAGCACAAGTCATTTTCGTGCTACCATGTTGATGAGTACCTATTCTTTTTTGGAGTGTCTCCTCCCATGCTTGAATTTACCTGCCAGTTCTATCCCTTGTTTTCTCTCTCTTTTTCACAGGGAGTTTCTTGCTCTGAATGTGTACGTGGCTTTGTGTTACTATAAACTAGATTACTATGACGTCTCGCAAGAGGTCCTGGCTGTGTACCTGCAGCAAGTGCCTGACAGCACCATCGCTCTCAATCTCAAGGCCTGCAACCATTTCCGTCTCTACAATGGCAAGGCAGCGGAGGTATTTATGTATGAGGAATTTGCATAGTACAAACATAACAAAAGGCAGCGGAGCAAGCACTGTACAGTTTCAAAGGCAAACATGCAGTCAATGAGTGATTAGAGAGGTAGAGGATTTCTAAGAGCAAATGCGGATTGTTACTGCAGTGTAATGTAGTAGTGTTTAAAGAGGTGCATCTTCAGCTCTGGAGCAGTCCAAATGGACACAGGGATGTTACATAAATCGAGATGGATGGTTGCAGTATATTTTCTTTTTTACAATTCTTTGCCTCCAGTTTGATGGTGTCCTGTGTTTGGGTGTGACGAGCGTTGTTTCATGCTTGCATTGTCTGGGAGGTTGAAGTCATCCAGGAGAATGTTCAGGACGTGTCAGAAGGATGAAGTGGTGAGAAAGTCTGAGAATTCAACAAAGTAGTCATTGTTGCTCCAGGAGGCCTGTAGATGAGGTGGAAGCACTGAGTTGCATAGAGTGGATGTGAGGAGCTCCATGGAGTTGTGTTGCCTGATTGCTTGGCGAGCAGGAACAGGAGTACTTATGGATGACGGCGAGGCTTCCTCCCTCCTTATGTGTTTGTGGTCTTCACACTGGATGCTGTAGCCAGTGGGGACAAGAATGTCTTGAGTGTGGGGGTGAAACATGTTTCTGTAATGAACTGTGCATCAAGCTTCTGATCAGCGATGAGGTCAGTGATGTCTAGTATGTTTGGTAGTTTGTGGGTGTGTGGTGGTTAGTAGCAAGTGTGTGTGTGTGTGTGTGTGTGATATATATATATATATATATATATATATATATATATATATATATATATATATATATATATATATATATTATATATGGTAGGAATCAGCAGTGTGCCTTGCTAGGTGCATGATGAGCTCTTCCCTTGTAGGTGCTCACTGTAATGGAAGTGAAACAGTGGTTCTGGTCCAATGCCTTTCCTGATCCTTTAAGGCCACTTCTCTGGCTTTTCTTTTAAATATAATTTTAGCAGGAAACCAGCAATATCACTTCTGGTGAATGCTGGAAACGCAGTGATGACTTTACCTGAAAGGTTGGATGCTGAGAAATGCAGTGAGGTTCCCTTCTGTGGCTTCTTCTTTTAAAGATGCTTTTGGTTGAAGGCACTGCCTGAAAAGGTGACTCTTGGACAGTGTAGTGATGTTACTTCCTTTAGAGATGGATGCTGGGAATCAAGCATTTTGGCCCCCTGAGCATTAAACGGGACCCATTGAAGAACCGTAGTGACTGGCCAGGTAGTCATGTGGCACCACCAACTAAATAGTCTGAAGATGGAAATGTAAGGCAACGGTTTGTACTTAAATTGTGTGATACACTTGTAATAAGTGTCAGGGGGCTGAGAGCTAATCAGACTTCTTCCAGGTCTGGCTGAGTGCTTTCTGCAGGTTCCACAAATATCTCTGCTGCAAGGGATTTAAACACACCCACACACCCACCCCTGTGACCTTCAGTTACACACAGTTATGAAAGGAGTTGAATAATTTCACTGATCTATTTCATGCTTTTGAGACAATGTATTTAAAGACAGGACATAGTTTTGAAAGGAGGGACTGGCTGATTTATTTTCTGTACTGGTTTGCTCTGTTCTTCACAGTATTCGTTAATGGTTTGTTTTACAGTTTTTGTTGTAATGTTTGTGAGGTGTACACATATAATGAGTATTGCAATGCATTAGCAGTGCAATACAGCACTGCAGCGGACATGGGGATCTTTTTGTTTACAGCTGATTACTGTGTGCCAGTGCTGCACAATACTTTCCCTACCCTGCTAGCCACGATCTCATTCTCTTCTCCACTTAACCTTGTCTGGGAAAGTAAGTGGTTGTTGTTCAGTAACTAGGTTCTGGTTACCTGATGACAGACTTTGACATCATTACAGCTACTTAACAACAGGTCCGCTGTGACATAGCCATGAACTTGGTATCAGTCTGTTACATCAATTGATTAACCTAATATCAGACTGTGGCATTACTACAGAAACATTGGCATTAAACTGTTACATTCCTACTGGAACCTGCTATCTAACCTGGACATCACAACCCCAATTTAATGTCCGCATGCAACACTGCTTCAGAAAGATTGTGTCTGAATGATATTGGTCCAGGAACCTTCCCTCAGACTTTAACCGCTATTCACCCTTTACCCTCAAAGAACCCTCCTCCACACAGTCTTTAACACCATAAAAAAGTAAAATGCAGAGCTCTCTCCTTGTAAGGCTATCAGGGAAGGGTTGTAAAATATTTTATTTTCAACTCACAGCTCCATAGTTTTCAGAAACTAAAAGAAAACCAATATTAAAACTCACAAGTAGCAGAACTAAGAACTAAACAGGAGTAGAAAACATAAGGGAAGAAAATAAATCTACATGTAGTCTAGTATGCTTCTAAATGAGACAAAAGTTTAATAATTTAGGTAGAACAGTAGTTTTCCACAGTTCCTGAAAGTAAAGCGTTGTGCGAAATTGAATTTGCAGATGGAGATGTTGTAGCCCCTGTTAGAGCACTTAGATGCCCCTGTAGGAAGCCACAATTCTATTTAGCGTGGAGATTAACTCCAATAGTCTGGAGGTGAGGTATGGCTGAGCTCCCACATAGCTCTACAGTCTAGCACCTAGTAGTGAACGCAGGTTGTTGTTGGGAAACCAGAGTTCACCACAGTGAGGCTTCCGACAGAAAATACATCTCCCATGTAAACAGCAACACCAGAACAATATTAAAGCCAATAAATAATCATAATAACGTTGCCAAACATAGTTAAATAGAACACAAATTAATGATTAAATTACACCACAATATTTCAAATCTGTTATCGGGATCAGGAGATATTAAAAAATGAATTGTGACTTCTTTGTTTGTAAAACAGTCTCTCAAAATGAAAATGTAATCACACCAAGAAACTGGCTGTGATTTCAAAAACCACCACTAGGGGAGAAGCTTAGCTTTTGGTTTTGGCAATGAAACTAAGCAATGCTCCCTCAAGCCATGCGTTTACCATAGGACTTTTCCAATTTTGTTTTACAAAAACAATGTTCCTTACATGCATCAAATGCCATTGTTTTAAAAGATCATGTTTGATAGCGGTTAAAGATCTTTAGACTGTTTCTTCAAACACCAGCCTATTGTTCTGTAACTGCTTCTCCTGGTACTCCAGATGACCAGGGAAAGGCACCTTGGACAATAACCAAGGAGTTCAAGTGGGAAAATGGCTTTCAATAACTTTCTGCAGGTTCACGGGCAAAAATCCAGTAACTACGAGTTTTGCTCGTTTTCTTCCAGGTGGATGCATTTTCTTCTGTTTTTTGATCCTTCCACACTTCTGCATAAACAGTTGGAGAAATGCCACAGCAGGCAGCCTGGATAGGCCTGGACGTTCTTAGTCGTGTTGTCCATCAAGAGACTAGCTTCCCCGGTAACTGGAGCAGCTTTCTAGTTCCAGAGATTCAAGGCAATTGGGAGAAATCCTTTCATTCCTTCACCAGGCACATCAGCATTCATCCAGCAGGGTTTTCTTCTAGCTTCTGTTCCAGTCAGCTCTCTGATGGAAAGCGTTGTAAAACAGTTCTTAAATATTGAAGTTCACTCTGATTCGCAGATCTTCTTGAGCGATTCCAACTAAAGTTCCTGCACATTCTCCATCTTTTTCTATAATGTGATGCCTCTGCTAAGCACTTTGTGGCAGATGTGTCCAAAGTTATGTATGCTACAAAAATCCAAAAAGGCAACTTTGGGGGGTACTGAAATTCCTCTCCCTTTCTGTCTTAACGCCTTCCCAAAGTCAGCCTACTCCCGTCCTAAAAGATCAAAGAAAGATCCTAGCCCTCTTGTGCACATCTGCTTAGTGAGCATTCTGCAATAATATTAGCACATTTCTAGATTTAGCTAGTGCAGAAAACATTGATTACTAAGAGTTAATGTCGCATGAATGTGGTGTTAGGTTTTATATATTTTGGGACTGCATGATAAAATGTTGCTTGTTAAGCTGGATGTAAATATGATTTTATACATTTCTATATTGAACAATATTTAATGAAATGCATAATGATATTGTATTGAAGACAAACAGCTGCCCCCCCCCCTTTGATTAAAAGCTCTGCTTGGCTTCCTTCCAAGTTGTATTAGTCCCAGTTTGCCAGGCCAATGCAATAGGAAAGGTTCTAATCATTGAATGCTTTGAGGCAGGGGGAGGCTGTTGGGGGGGGGGGGGGCAGGGGGGGTCATCATTTCCCTTACAAATTAAGGCTTTGTTCCTGGTGCCAGTTACCTGTGAGCCTCAGGGGTCTCAACTGTTGAGGCTAACAGTATAAACTGCCTATTTAAAAGACAGAAAGATATAAACTTATAGAAGACACCTACTCAGCATATGAATAGATGTTGATTGATAGTTTACAATCAATCAAGGTAGCTTTATTCATTTTTGAGAATACAAACCATAAAAGCAAGCAAATACAATAAAACTACAAGCATTAAAATCAACAATAAATACAGATAAAAAAATTATATAAAACATCAGCTAATCTTTACACAGTTCTAAGAATGCGAGAGTGAGTATACAGTACATCATGACAATTACATTATCTACATATCTATATAAATCTCACCTACTGGCGGTCGCCGGTAGGTAGTTATAGGTAGGACCTAGTTTCCATAGGAAAAGCATTTTTTGACTTGGCTATAACTTTGGCGTCGTTTGACCAATCTGCATGAAATTTTGCCCAAAAAGTGTCACAGTGGGTACTATTGATTGGGAAAGTTTGGGGGAGATCCGTGCAGTGGGGACCGGGAATTTGGGGCACAAAATAAGCTTGAATTTGTAATGTTAATTCCCATAGAAAGCTCTAATTGGCTGGACGCAACCTGAACAGAAAGTTGCGGCCGCCATTTTATCTCAGTGTCTCTTGGTTGGGGGATGAAGTCCCCTTCGCTGCTGGGGGTCCTTAAGGGCCAACTAGCCTACCTGTTACCTCCAGTAAGCCCCACACAGTGGGATTGCTGAGAAGTGGTCGCAGGCCATGCCCCCTTTCTCCACCACTCTGCAAACGCACCTCCTGGCGCGCTCTTGGTTGAGGGATGAAGTCCCCTTACCGCTTGAAGGTCCCTGGGGGCCAACTAGCCCTCCTGTTACCTCTAGTAAGCTCCACACAGCTGGATTGCTGAGAGGTGGTCAGAGGCCACGCCCCCTTTCTCCACCATTTTGCAAGCGCGCCTCCTTGTGCACTGCTGCTTGGGGGATGAAGTCCACTCTAGTTGTGAGGTCCTGAGGACGCAAAGGGACCTCATCTCCCCACCAGCAGTGCGCTGACATGCGCATTTGCAGAGTGGTGGGAAAAGGGGCGTGGCCTCCGACCACCTCTCAGCAATCCCACTGTGTGGGGCTTACTGGAGGTAACAGGTGGGCTAGATGGCCCCTAAGCACCCCTACCAGCGAAGGGGACTTCATCCCCCAACCAAGAGCGCGCCAGGAGGCACTTATTATTTTTTTTAAATGTCTTTTCAATTGAGGGGGGCCGAGCAGCCCTCCTCCCGGGCCATTTTCGGCCACAGGGACCCCATGCCCGGGGCATGGCCAGATGGTCGGGGACCGCGGGGGGAGCCTGAAGGCCCCCGCGGTCCCGGCCGGCTCCCGCCTCCTGCGGGAGCCGGCATGGCTTTTTACCCCCAGGGAGCTACTGACATGCAGTTCCCTGGGGGTAAAAAGAAAAGTGTGCTCGCTTTGAACAAGCGAGAGCAAAGTGCTCTTACTTGTTCAAAGCGAGCACACTGTTTGCTATGGGATGGCGAGAGCAGTGCTCCTGCTATCCCATAGCAAACTGCAATGTCCCGGGGGCGGGCACCCCGGGACATTGCTGGAACCGGCCCTGGGGGGTGGCGGTCCCCAGGGCCATTTACGGCTCCAGGAGGGGGGCCACGTGCCCCCCCACCCTTTTGGAAAGTAGCCCCGGGGAGGTGGTGTTCCCCTGGGCTATGTGGGGGGGGCTGGAGCCCCCCACACACACATTATTTTAAACATAGCCCCCGGGAGGTGGCGGTCCCCGGGGCTGTGGGGGGGGGCAAGTGGCGCCCCCACATTTAACATACATAGCCCTGGGGAGGTGGCGGTCCCCTGGGCTCCGTGGGGAGCTGGAGCCCCACACGCATCTTTTGAATTTGCCCCGGGGAGTTGGTGGTCCCCGGGGCTGCGTGGGGGGCAGAAGCCCCCCACACACATTCTTTTTTGGTATTATAGCCCCAGGGAGGTGGCGGTCCCCAGGGCTGCGGGGGGCCCTCGTAGCCCCTGTATTAAATGGATAGGCCCCGGGGAGGTGGCAGTCCCCAGGGCTGCGGGGGCCCCCGCATCTATTTTAATCATTGCCACCGGGACCTGGCCCACCCAAGAGCTTAAAGGAAACGAAGCGCCGGAGCCCACGCTTCGTTTTTTAAAATTTTCATCCGGATTCGCGGTTCTAACGTGAATCCCGCTGAGCAGGCCTAGGGGGTCAGGGTGTTTCTACCCTGTCCCCTTTTCTTGATTTTTAAATTTTTTTTACCTTTTTTCTTGTGACTCGGTTCAACCAAGTCACAAGATGGCTGCCAACAGCCAATCAGATCGCAGGCTCTCGATCGGGAGGGTTCGCGGATCCTCCGCTGCCATATTTGTATATTTGAGAAATGTTTACATTTTTCAGGAACTACTGAACGTGTTTACACCATTTAACAAAAAGAGTGCACTCTGGACCAAGAGCTACCTTTCTGTGAAATTTGGTGTAATTCCGTTCAGCAGTTCGGGCTGTAGCTGCGTCAACAGTTTCCTAAGGAAATTAACATGGAGAAAAAGCGTTTTGGGACTTTCTCGGCCCCCGCTTGACGATTCACCCCGAAACTTTCAACACAGCAGCTGAAGTGAGTGGGCCATTAGTTTTGAAAATTTCTCGAAGATTCGTCAAACTGTGCCAAAGATATTGGCAAAAGAATAAACGCTTTTTGAATAGAAACAAGGTCCTAACTATAACTACTTACTGGCGACCGCCAGTAGGATATATGTATATAACCATTTTACATCGTTGGGCCTAGCCAGGTGTAAGTTAAAGCTTTTTTCCTTTTTCACAGGATTTGCTTCATAAGTGAGTGGCAGAAGTTTTGCTTCAGACTTCGAATTAGATGTTTGCGCATCTGCCACAATTTGTGCACATTCTGCAGAAAAACTTACACAAATATTAAATAAGCCATTTAAATAGCAAATATGGTTTGCACGTTTTAGGGAAATGCACATGGTGTTAGATCCTGTAGCATGGAATCCATCTTCTAGAAGTAATGAAGCTCGAGGAGTGGCCATTACTGACTGGTCTAAATGAATTTTTATTCATGCTATCAATGAGGGCATTAAGTGTACATCCAGTAACTAATCCCCATGAAAGTGTTCAGAGTGCTAGATTCCCTGCTGACAGAGCTAATATGGGGTGTGGGTAGGCATAGGGTGGCACTAAAGCTACAACTTCCGACGACAGCAGGAGGACTGGGAGCTCCAGATTTTTAGGTCTACTGTATGGCGAGTCAGTTACAATGGCTCTCATACTGGTTAGCGGGCCGCAACTTGCAGGAAATTGGCTATACACCCAGGATTCTGGTGCAGGGTAAATTGCATGCAGAACTACATAGCACGCATCCAATTAACAGCACGGACTCTCCACTATTGCAAGTAGCTCTGCAGTATTGGAAATGCGCTTTAAAGTATACACAACCACACCTGTCCTATGCACCGAATATCCCTCTTTTGGGTTTGCCCATACCAACAGGCATAGTCACGCAGGGTCAGCTGGCCGGATAGGAGGATGGAGGGATAACAGTTGGGGCAATGTTTCACAAGGGTATCCTGCTATCACACACGGACTTTGTTCATACTAATGACCTGCCGGACACCCTATTTCTCTTACACGCCGGATTAACGCACTATGTGAAAAGGGTGTGGGCCCCGGATGGGCAGGAACAGCCAACGAATGAGCTAGTCCATATGCTCCATTTAATGGGTAACAGTAGGCATTTGACAAAATATTTGTACACGGGCATCAGGGAAACACAGACCTCCCCATTAGGAGCTTTGCGGGCTAAGTGGGAGGCAGACATGGAAACAGAACTAACTGACCGAGAATGGACAGCACTTCTATCCTACCCGAAAGCAGTGTCACGCAATGTGTGATTTAAATTGATCCAATACCTGATCACGCAAAGGGCATACCTAACACCTCATAGACTCCACAAGATGTTCCCTGCAATGACATCGAACTGCCCGAGATGTATAGAGGCAGATGCAGGGTTTGTTCACATGTTGTGGGCCTGCCCAGTACTAACACACTACTGGGCGCAGATAGCGCAAATATTAATGGACGTGGTTGATGGGCGGACTTGGAATACGGCAAAGAGCTGTATACTAGGGCTATATCCACACCCGAAGGGATACAAGGTTCAGACGCGTTTTGCTAACCTAGCGTTAATACTAGCAAAGAGGCACATCACTAGGAGGTGGAAGGCAGCAAGGCCACCAAAAATAGAGGCGTGGAAGGAGGAAGCAGAGAAGTGGAGCCTAGCCGAAAGCGCTGCGATACGCAAGGAGGAACAACGGGGGCGGAGAAAAATACCCATAGCAATGTCATGGGATATGCTGTGTGAAGCCTTTAAAGTGTGGGATGGGTCCACACATGTGACGGCTGACTCGATAACTGACATGTCATAGGTACTGCCACTGGACACTTATACTGCTACAGCGTACTGCTGGGCAGACATTATAAGATTCAGGGTCAACAGCATCGGGATGTAGATACCTGTCGGGATGTGTCAGCAGCGCAAGATAAGACAAATGCCACTAACCTCGAGTATCGGCCAGCGGGGACGATGTCTGATGAGGAGCCCCCCTTCCTCCCCTGGGCGCAACCTCCCACAGAGCAACGTACACTACTGTGCAAGGGAGCACCCCAGGGAAAAGGGAAGTAGAGAAAACAAAAAATACTGCTGCAAGGATAGTTCCTCGTCTCCCTATGTCTGGTCTAGGGTCTTGGAAGTCATCAACGCTCTCTTCACAAGGACTACTGTGCATAAGAGAAGAGGGAGAGGTATGAGAGCAAGTACAGAAAAGACCAGACATACACAGGCGACAATTCAATACTTTCAGACACTCTCAGTGTAATTGGCAGCAATAAGCACATAGCGGGCAGAGAGCACCACTCCTGGGGAGAGAGAGCCTGACACCATGAAGCTCTCAAGAAAATCCAGGACTTGTTGTGCTCCATAGAATAATAATAAAACAAAAGGTCAAAATGTCAGCTATCGGCCCTCGCACCAATCCTGTGACTCAGGTACGCTGCTGTGCCCAAATGTGTAGTACGAAGTAATCCTAATAATGCCCAAAATGAAAAACGATAGCGTATCCTGAGCGCTGTTTAAATAAGCCACAGCGGGGAAAACAATAGTACTTGCAATGTCGGTGCACCCTGCCGCTGTTCTGAGGCACAGCGAGAGGATAGCGCGTGACCAGGTTAACTGGTACGTGGCAATGCAAGCGCACCAATCGCTGTTCTGTCCACAGCGAGAGTGCCTGCACCCTGTTGGCGCTGGAATCCCCAGCGCGGGGGAACAGCAAAATCGAGTCTCGGGTGAGGGAGGCGCGATGCGGCGCCCCTCTCCAGACCGCTACGTACGATACCTGTAGCTTCCAGCACCGGGAGTTGGGAGAGTGGCTAGACAACAACGCGGCTTCAGCGAGCACGCCGTGCTCCGGTCCCCAGTCAGGCAAACAGTCAGGATACAGGAGTAGCGTGGAGAATATACGGGTCCGGAAACGAAGAACTCAGCAAATCCGGCGGGGAACACCATCCGCCCACAAGGAAGTCCAAAAACTGGCAAGATTGTCAAGCACCTCCTCCAGGAAGAGGAGGTGCTTTATAGGAGCGGAGCACAGGAAAATGCTGAATCCGGTTTTTCATGCGGCGACCCAGGGGCTTCTGGGATATGTAGTGCACTGGGCGCCTGCTACATCCAATCAGGGCATCATGCACACAGAGAATGGAAGCCTGGTGAGTGGGTGCATGTCCGCGCTGTGTGATCGCGACAGAACCCCCTCTCGAGGACCGCCGGCTCGGCGGTCGTCCTGGCTTACCTGGATGTGTCGCATGAAAGCGTTCTAACAATGTAGGGCAGTGGAGGTTCTGTACGGTCCCAGGTTCTGTCTTCCACCCCAAAGCCTTTCCAATCCACTAGATACTGCACCCGCCCCCTCACCAGCGGGGAGTCTAGGAGCTCCCGTACCTCGTACTCATCCTGACCGTCGATCTCCAGAGGGAGGGGTTGCTCCTGTAACCTCATGCTAGCGGGACAGGGCTGGAGCAGGGACACATGGAATACAGGGTGTATGTGCCACGAACGGGGCAAGGACAACCTCATGGCCATGGGATTTATCACTTCCTCGACACTATAGGGACCTATGTATCGGGGTTTCAGTTTGTCCAACCCCTTGAGATGAAGGTTTTTAGTGGCAAGACATACCTTGTCCCCCACCTGGTAAACGGGTTCTGTGGCTCTTTTCCTATCTGCAAAGTGTTTCTGTGCTGTTTGTGCCGTGGCTAGATGTTGTTTGGCATCGATCAATACCGCTCTGAGATGTGCGTGATGTTCGTGGATGCTTGGAAGCCTGGAAACTATAGGCCATTCAAAAGGGAGCAGGTTCGGATGGTGTCCATAGAGGCAAAAGAAAGGGGAACAACCTAATGTAGTGTGGTCCACGTTGTTGTAGGCGAACTCTGCCATCCAGATCAGTGTGTACCAGTTCGCGTTATTTTGCAGGGTGAAACAACGTAAATACTGCTCCAGAGTTTGATTTAGGCGTTCTGTTTTACCATCCGTCTGTGGGTGGTAACTGGTGGAAAGCCTGGCATCCACATTCATGGTTTCACACAATGCCCTCCAAAAACGTGAGGTGAACTGAGTCCCCCTGTCAGTAATGAGAACGCTGGGTATTCCGTGGGCTCTTACCACATGCTGAAGAAAAACAAGGGCCAGCTCGGAAGAGGTGGGTAGCCGTTTCAGAGGGATAAAGTGTCCCATTTTCGTCAGGTGATCTACTACCACCAGAATGGTGGTGTATCCCTCACAGGGGGGCATCTCTACAATAAAATCCATCGACACGGTGTGCCAAGGCCGAGGAGGAATGGGTAGTGGTCGAAGCAGTCCTGCGGGTTTAGAGTGGCTGGACTTCCCCTGCGCACACACGGAGCAATTCCTTAGGTACTCCGTGGTGCCGTTTCATAACGTAGGCCACCAAAAGGAGCGTTCAATGCAGGATACTGTCTTGTATACCCCCATATGTCCTCCTAACATTGAGTCATGAGCCCAAGCTAGCACTTGTAGTTGCAAAGGGGTGTTCGGTACGTACAAGGCGTGATAGTGGTATAACAACTCCTCTCTCTCTGTTCGGTGTTCAGGGTCCTCCTGGATCCAAGCACGGACATCCATATCCTCTAGAGACACTCTTATGTCCTCTAGGAAGTCCTGTGAGGTGATTAGTGCTAAGGATTTGTACCGGAAAGCTGATTCAGAGAGTATCGAGGGTGGTTCTGTGGCATCCTGAGGTATACTCTCCCCTGGATCATCGAGGAGGGATAAGGCATCCGCCTTTCCGTTCTGAGGTCCTGGACGGTACTTGATAACGAAATCAAAATCAGAAAAAAAGAGGGTCCATCGCAATTGACGCAGCGTAAGGGCTTTGGCAGTTTTCAGAAACAACAAGTTTCGGTGGTCCGTGTATATTTCGATAGTGTGATGCACTCCCAAGAGATAATGCCTCCACTCCTCACAAGCCCTTTTAATGGCCAGCAACTCTTTGTCCGTGATGGAATAGTTTACTTCACAGGGGGTAAGTTTCCTGGAGAAGTAGGCCACAGGGTGTATCTGTCCTGTTTCTGGGTGTCGTTGAGACAATACTCCCCCGATGGCATACTGCGAAGCGTCCGTTTCGACGATGAAGGGGAGCTGTGAATCAGGGTGCCGCAAAATGGGAGCCTGAGTGAATCTCTTTTTTAGGGTCTGGAATGAGCGGTCTGCTTCTTCGCCCCACATGAAGGGGGTGTTTTTTCTTAACAAACAGGATATGGGGTGTATGATTTTTGAAAAGTCCTTAATGAAACGCCTGTAGTAATTGGCGAACCCCAGGAAGCTCTGTACTGATTTGACATGGTGAGGGGCCTTCCATTGTGTAATTGCTTCCACATTACCCGTATCCATCTGGAAGCCCTGTGCGTTGATCACATATCCTAGGAAGGTGACTTCCTGAACGTGAAACAGGCATTTCTCCAGTTTGGCATATAGCGAGTGTTGTTGGAGCCTGTCCAAGACCGCCTTCACATGAGTCACATGTTCTTGGGAGTCGGACGAATAGATGAGGATGTCGTCTATGTAGACTACACAGAAGGTTTCCAAAAACCCCCGCAGAACCTCGTCCATGAAGTACTGGAAGGCAGCTGGGGCGTTACAGAGCCCGAAGGGCATCACCAGATATTCATAAAGCCCGAACTTCGTTCGAAACGCCGTTTTCCACTCGTCTCCGCTTTTAACCCGCACCAAATGATAGGCTCCTCGTAGATCCAGTTTCGTGAAATACCGAGCACCCTTGAGTTGATCCAAAAGCACTGGTATCAGTGGTAGCGGGTAGCGGTTCTTTATGGTGACCCTGTTGATTGCTCTGTAATCTATACAGGTCCGAAGTTCATCGCAGTCTTTCTTAGAGATGAAGAAGAGAGGGGAAGAGGCGGGTGACGAGGAATGTCTGATGAAACCAGACGTCAAGTTTTCCTCCAGATAGTTCTTCAGGTAATGTGTCTCTGGTTCGGTGAGAGCGTATACCCTACTGCAAGGAATCACAGCTCCGGGCACTAAGTCAATACGGCAGTCATATACTCGGTGCGGAGGGAGTTGAGTAGCCTTCTGTTTATCGAATACAGGTTGGTATTCTTTATAGACTTCAGGTAAGGTGGTGGAACAGCAAAACAGGTCTCTCTCGCATCCAATAGCCAGAAAACCTGCCTGTGTATCGCCGGTTCCTTCTTGACGTATCACTTGTTCGGTGCAATGCTCTTTACAAAACATGGAACTCAGGGATACGGTGCGGGCTGCCCATCGAACGACTGGATCATGCAGAGTTAGCCATGGCATGCCTAGGATGAGACGGAAATGCGGGGCATCAATGAGGTCAAACTGGATAATCTCAAAGTGGTTTGCACCGAACTGCATCATGAGGGGAACAGTGTGATACCGTACTGGTCCAGAAGTCAGCGCTGTCCCATCTACAGCCTTCACTGTTTCAGGGGTTTTCTTTTTTTCCCATAACACCCCGATGTTTTGGGCGTATTTCTGGTCTATAAAGTTCCCGGTAGCTCCGGAGTCCAGTAAAGCAGATATTTCCAGGGGATTTTCTTTCGTAATCCAAAGAGTGACACATACGTTCAGATGTGGCACTGTGGTTTGTATGGTGTTGGCTATGACAGAAGAGATCGTTTCCTGTCCAGTACCCGAACCAGTGATCTCGTCCTGACTCGGGCTCTTCAGTTTTCTGACGCCTCTTGCTGGAATACCGTTGCTTGCAGCCGTTGAGGGTTGGGTCGGTCCGGGAGTCTCGTCCGGGCTCTGCACTCCCTGATGAAGTGTCCGCCCTTTCCACAATATAGGCAGAGCTTCATCTTCCGTCTTTTTTCTCTTTCTTCCGTGGTGAGGGGACCCCGGACACCCCCTATCAGCATGAGTTCGGGTCCTTCTTGGGGTTTGGCATGCTCCTCAAGGGTAGGTTTAGGTCTAGGGAACAAAAAACGGTTTCCCCCCATATTTCGGTCCCCTTTTCTTTCTTGTAGACGGTGGTCCAGTTGTACGGTAAGATTGATCATTTCTTCACAAGTCTGGGGCAACTGTACCACCTGTGCCAGGACGTCCTTTAGTTCTCCGCGTAATCCCTGGTAAAACAGAGTGGTTCGCTTCTCCTGGGGCCAGTCGGTTTCTACGATGAGACGATTGAACGTGGTTATATAGGTCAATAAATCCTGAGATCCTTGTCGAAGGGTAATCAGCTCCCGATCCAATGTCATCATATGGGACTTCCGGTCAAATAGCTTCCTCATTTCCAAGCAAAAGTCCGTAAACCTATGCAAAACGGGATTGTTTCGCTCCATCAATGGTATAGTCCAGCTGGCTGCGTTCCCGCCCATATATGACATCATAAATGCTGTTTTGGCCGCTTCGTCTTGAAAGACTGCAGGTTTGCACAAGAAATGCAGCCGGCATTGATTTAGGAATGTTTCAAATTTCTTTGGATCCCCATAGAAACGTTCAGGAGGTGCCAATGGAATTCCAGTGTTTTGTATTACGTGGACGGTGGGAGTGGAGTCTGTGGAATGCGAGGGAGCGGGGGTAGTGGAAAAGAACCCTGCCCCCTGTGCGGTGTCAGAAGAGGGTGTAAGTATGGCCTGCACTGGAGGAGGAAGAGTCCAATCCTTAATGTAGGAACCCGTTCCCCTGCCATCAGTCCTGCCCTTTCTGGATAGGCCAGCTACCTCCCTACGTAAAGTACCCATCTCTTTTCTAAGTTCCTGGTTTTCCAATCGAGAGGTTTGAACCTCCTGCTGAAGAGACGAAAGGCTCTCCAAGAGGGAGGACAATACCGCGTTGGTATCCATCGTACAGGCTGGGTGACAATCTTGGGCTTGACAATCTGTCGGGATGTGTCAGCAGCGCAAGATAAGACAAATGCCACTAACCTCTAGTATCGGCCAGCGGGGACGATGTCTGATGGGGAGCCCCCCGCCTCCCCTGGGCGCAACCTCCCACAGAGCAACGTACACTACTGTGCAAGGGAGCACCCCAGGGAAAAGGGAAGTGGAGAAAACAAAAAATACAGCTGCAAGGATAGTTCCTCGTCTCCCTATGTCTGGCCTAGGGTCTTGGAAGTCGTCAACGCTCTCTTCACAAGGACTACTGTGCATAAAAGAAAGAGAGAGGTATGAGAGCAAGTACAGAAAAAGACCAGACATACACAGAGCGACAATTCAATACTTTCAGACACTCACAGTGTAATTGGCAGCAATAAGCACATAGCGGGCAGAGAGCACCACTCCTGGGGAGAGAGAGCCTGACACCATGAAGCTCTCAAGAAAATCCAGGACTTGTTGTGCTCCATAGAATAATAATAAAACAAAAGGTCAAAATGTCAGCTATCGGCCCTCGCACCAATCCTGTGACTCAGGCACGCTGCTGTGCCCAAACGTGTAGTACGAAGTAATCCTAATAATGCCCAAAATGAAAAACGATAGCGTATCCTGAGCGCTGTTTAAATAAGCCACAGCGGGGAAAACAATAGTACTTGCAATGACTGTGCACCCTGCCGCTGTTCTGAGGCACAGCGAGAGGATAGCGCGTGACCAGGTTAACTGGTACGTGGAAATGCAAGCGCACCAATCGCTGTTCTGTCCACAGCGAGAGTGCCTGCACCCTGTTGGCGCTGGAATCACCAGCGCGGGGGAACGTCAAAATCGAGTCTCGGGTGAGGGAGGCGCGATACGGCGCCCCTCTCCAGACCCCTACGTACGATACCTGTAGCTTCCAGCACCAGGAGTTGGGAGAGTGGCTAGACGACAACGCGGCTTCAGCGAGCACGCCGTGTTCCGGTCCCCAGTCAGGCAAACAGTCAGGATACAGGAGTAGCGTGGAGAATATACGGGTCCGGAAACGAAGAACTCAGCAAATCCGGCGGGGAACACCATCCGCCCACAAGGAAGTCCAAAAACTGGCAAGATTGTCAAGCACCTCCTCCAGGAAGAGGAGGTGCTTTATAGGAGCGGAGCACAGGAAAATGCTGAATCCGGTTTTTCATGCGGCGACCCAGGGGCTTCTGGGATATGTAGTGCACTGGGCACCTGCTACATCCAATCAGGGCATCATGCACACAGAGAATGGAAGCCTGGTGAGTGGGTGCATGTCCGCGCTGTGTGATCGCGACAATACCATGTACGTGGTGACCTGGAACGAGATGTTGTACACTGAAATGTGTTGCTTGCTCGTGTTTTTTTTCTTATTATGAATGCAGTAGATAAATACTCTGTACGCTAGAGCGGATACCAATTGTGTTGCCCAGTTAGTTAACTGCATGGGATCCAGGGTGGTTTAATTGAGAATGATTGGAATAGGTACTGCTTGTTACAAATATTGTATGCGGTTAACACATGAAGCGTAAACATATAAAGCGGATGGAACATGCTGTATAACCATATGCACTGTAATCGAGGACTGGCGACTGTAGGTCAAGACGATAACTGTAATACTTGCAAACGTTAACTGCTTTGGTATGTTTATGTACCGGTACGGGGGCTAACTGTTCGAATGTTCACTTGGAAAAAACTCAGTAAGGTTTGTTTTAAAAAAAAAAAAAGGGTACATCCAGTAATGATCAGGCTGACTGCTTGTGCTGAACGGAGGCTATTTGCAGATCTAAATAGTTAGGTCAATACCAAACCGAATGGCTGCAGAGAGTACCATAAGAACATTAACATTAGAAATTCAATTTCAGAATAAAAAAGAAGACTTTTTTGTGTTCAAATAATTTTACTAAGTTTGAAGTAGAAAGAAGGTTTACAATCAGACATACAGGCGATACAGGCAAAATGTATGCGATACAAAATGCACATGAGAGTATGATAGAGTACATAGAGCTGTTGGTATGGCAGCGAATCAGAAAAATCAGGTAAATGGGCAATGATACAGCAAAGGGATGTGTCCACAGTATGACTAAGCAATGTAAAATCTTGAGAGCACAGGGAAACATCATTTGCAGATTTTTGCTATCTACTATTGCTGTAAGAACTTTATGCACAGATGGTCCTCTCCATAGTAAGTACTAGCCCTCTTTGCTTGCAATTTATCCCCGTTCTGGGCAGTTTGAGACGCAGGTGGAGGAAGCAGGGTCCCAGACTTGATGTTGTAAAACTCTGCAAGCCTTTGATATCTCTTACAGATCTCTGCCCTCATTTCTCTTAACTTTTTTAGGCAGAGCTGAAGAGTTTGATGGACAACTCCTCGTCTTCCTTCGAGTTTGCTAAGGAGCTGATCCGGCACAACTTGGTAAGCTGTGGAGAAGTAGTCTGTTTGCCACCAAATGAGCCATTGCATTATCGCTGGAACAATTTATTAGGTCTGTTAGTTTAATGGCTATGTGTTCTGTCTCTTAAATGGATTTTCCTGTTTTCTTCTACGACTCATGGCTGTGGTTTTGATCAGTGTTTAATATGGAGTGAAGTCAAATGATCCACTATGGCATTCATAGAGTGATGATATGCTAAAGGGGCTGTATGGGTCTTAGTGCTGGAATCGTAGGTGGGTTCTGCTGGTACAGATTGAGATGTCACTGAAAAGCTAAACCTGGGTTCCAGTCCTCAAAGCAACTGAGGTCTGTTTTTAAATGATATCTTTAAATTTGCACTGCCTTGTATTTTATGTGGCATATTGAACATACCTGATGCCTGTGACAGTTCACATGAACAGTTTCTACTGCTCCCTTATTTTTAGGGTTTAGACTGTTCAAGCAGCCTGTGTTTTTGCAAGTACAGGCAATTAAAGTTAAGAAAGCCCACATCCAAATATTATCTCCTTTTAGAGGTTGATGCCAAGATGGACATCTTCACCTTGAATGTCTGGAAAAACCCTGCTTCTTCGGTTAGCCTACATCAGGACTTCCTGTATGCTCTGAAGCCTTGAATGAAACAGAGGAGTAGAGAGTAATTTTTCGGGCCAGTTGGATTGAAGGGTGATGCTTGTCAGGATGAATCTTGTGCAGTTTTTTCTCTCCCCGTAGGCACAGCAGTTGTGTTTGCAGTCCAAATTATTGGAGCAAGCTGACTTTGGCATGCTTGGCAGTTCACCCATGTCTTAGCTTACGGCATTGGTTCGTAACCTTTTGACTTGTGTGGATCCCCACTTCATCATCACTGGAATCTGCGGACCCCCCACTGAATCAATATTGGAATCTGGCAACACCCACTGAGTCATTAGTGGAGTCCAGGGACCTGGACCAAAGCAATTTCAATGATTTGAACCGCAAAACAATACACAAAATTACGGAAGCAAGCATTCATCAACCAAATACACAAATTATGAAATATTTTATTTAATTTGTAGACAAATATAAAAAATATCAATTGTAACTTTAATGGGAAGGTTGGAGCTTTTTTAAATTCAATTGAGGCCACCCATAGCAACTTAATTTTCTGCTGCCAATTTCAAATCTCTATACATTTGCAGAATGTTTTAAAATGTTCAATCTTACATTTTTTCTTTCTTTACGTACACTGTATTCATCTGTTAATGTTATTTTATTTTCTAATCATTCACAGACCCACTAAGTAGGTATTGCGGACCCCAGGGTCCCCGGGCCACCAGTTAAGAACCGGTGGCCTAGGGTGAGGGTGAGTTGCCAGAAGAAATCGGAGGACATAGAGTGCACAGGAGACCTATGTTTGATGGGTTGTAGGAAAGTAGGATCTGCTTCTATGGTTAACCCCACTTTTTGCTTGATGTGATGCTGTTTTTGACTAGTCTGACGGGGATCCTGCTAATCAGGACCCCAGTCTATCTGCTTTCTCTCTAAATTGTTGTGTTTGTACCTAGGTACAATCCCAGATTGGATACTGAGGTCCCCCTATCAGACACTAGTATATGGTACTAAGCTACCGAGGTCTCCCATGGGCTGAAGCATGCATTATGCCACCCATGGGAAACCATGCAAAAGGGAACTACAGGCCTGCCATTGCAGCCTGTGTAAGTTGGTGCTTGCACCACTTACTTAAGATATAGGTTTCCTATATCTAAGGGTCACTGCACTTAAAACCTATAAATCACCCCTATAGCAGGCCTTTGCAATCCTGAAGACAGGGTGCTTGGTTCTAAGTGAGAGGGTGCCCCTGCATGAGCAGGACACCCCTGCAGCCTACGGAGTCTATTCTCCCGGGTTGTCAGTGACGCAGTCATATACTATATAGAGGGGCCCTGCAATTACGCGATGACCATCTCGAAAATGGCTGCAACGAATCCTATCATGTTTGGTATCAAACATGTTGGAATCATACCCCCACACCGTAAACGGTGTGGAAGGTATGGTTCCAAGCACTGGAAGAGCCCTCCGTCAGGCTCCCAGTGTTCCCGGTGCCAACCTTCTAGACCTGGACAGCACAAAATGGTTGCTGCCGACCAGAGACACATTTCTGCCCTCCTGCTGCTGAGCCAAGCTTGAGCAGAGGAAGGTGTAACAATAGGCATCCTGTCACAGGGAGGTGTGACCACCTCCCAGACAGGATTTAGTGTATTGGGATCGAGTGGGTGCACTTGCCAGCGCCAGAAAGTCTGCTTGAGGGGCACTCTTGGTGTCCCTGTGCATAGTCCAGTTCAAACCAGTTCTGGGAGACATTGGCTCCTGCTCTGGCGCGAAACTGGACAAAGGACATGGGAGTAACCTCCCCCCTATCCAGACCCTCCCCTGGGAGGGTCCCCTGAATCTTCCCAACCCTTTCCCTAGGGTACTTAACGGCTTACCTGGGTGTAGGTCCCTAGATTCGTCGTGGGATAAGATTCAGATCAGACACCACTTCTACCGTCTGGGCACTCTGGACTTCGCTGGACTTCGTTTGGGCCTGACTTCATCTCCCTTCCAGTCTGCTGCATCGTCTGTGCCTGTGCATCATACAGGTACCTTCCAAGGCCTGTGAAGCATCAAAGAAACTTGAAGGAATCTCCCTTGGAGTGAAGGAGTCACTCCCCTGCATTCGCAGGCACCCCAACTAAGTCGACCGGTCTGCAGACTCTGGACTCCGTGGGCTCTGCAACACAGGTGGTGGTTTTCCACAGCTCCCGAGGCCTGCCCTGCCCTCTCACCAAGTTTGAGACCAGTATCCCTCGTGGGGGTTGCAATAACCGAACCCCCTGTGCACCGCGTCCAACTTGCAGTTGCAAAGGCTGGTTGGCTTCCTTCCAAGAAGATCTTCGGGCTCCAAGTAGCCCCAACCTCGAGCACCTCCAGTGACCAGAATTTTCAGCCACACCGCATCGTGTGCATCGTGGCCTGCATCTTTTGGTGAGCTGCTTGAGGTCCTCTCGCGACTCTAGTGCCTCCGGTGTGTGGGTCCACTTGACGGTCACACTTGTTTCTTTTGGGCTCCCCTGATTGCTCAGGCCTGCCCTGACTCTCCTGCTGTTGGTGAGTCCCCTGGACCTTGCTCATCCCGACGTTGCTCCTTCTTGGATTCCTGCGTTGGTTGCATTTGCCAATTCTTGTTGGTGCTCCCGCCGGACCCCGAAACCCCCCCCCCCCACCCACCCCCAGCAGTCGACATCCTTTGTGGGACAGCTCGTGCACGGCTCCTGGTCCTCCTCAGCGTCGCCTGGTCCTCACAGCTGCAGAGTCAAGGTCCTCGTCATCCATCCTGCAACACCCGACATAGGAGGGCATTCGTCTTCCAAGTCTCCTGGTCACTCCTGAGTGACATAGACTCTGTCCCCTCTGCTTGCAGGTACCTCTCATCAAGAATCCATCCTCGGATTCCACTGGACCCTTCTTCCACCTTCCACAGCTGCACTTTCCTGAAGTCCTCCATTGGGTTCGACTGCGGTTTCAGACACCACTTCACACGTATGCACCCGGCTACCCTGATGTAGGTAACGTGGGTACTAGGTTATCCACGGGTGGGGTGGCTCTCCAACCTTCGGTCTTCCACGGGATTTCTTCAGGGTCCACTGGGAAGGGTCCTTAACCTTTAAAAATCCAACCGCGACTTGCACATAGAGTTGTATGGCGCACGCGGTCATGTTTCCACACTGCACACGCTCTCCGTAGGGTCCCTATCTACTCACCTTGGGTGGTTCCTTGGGGTCCCAGCACTTCTACGTCCTCTCGACCCTGTCTTGATCCGAGTTGTGGTTCTTATACCACTTTCTTAGTATATTGGTTGGTCCCCCCGGGGGTCCACTGTGTATTTCGTGCTATTTACTGTGTTTCTTTGTTAAAGTATTGTGTGAATTGCGTTTATCTCCGTGTTGGAGATATTGGAACGTACTAGATAGTATTATATAATAAATACATATTTTTATAAATACTTGGTGTGGTTCTTTTCACTTAATCTATACTATAAGATTGCATTCTGGTAAAACAAGCTGCTTTACATTCCTTCTGGACTATGCCTGAAGGTTACTCTCCACTGATACCACTTAGAGAGCTTTCTAAGGTTGTCTAAGACCTCTTAAATCACCATAAGAGTTGTCTGGACTGGTGCAAGGTGCCCAATTACATTAGTGGACATCATATACCAGGCCAGCTTCTCACATGGGTTATTGTGGCTGGCTGGAGCATCGAAGGAGAAAAAGGACACCATGAAATGGTGATCCTGTGGCGGGATATACTGAGCCAGTGTAGGTATATACCAGAGGTTGTGGGACTCTAGCGCGAATGGCTTGACCCTGTTTCTGCCTTAGTGAGTCGGGAGAATTGTTGGCAGTGCAGGCGCCGGGGTTAGTGCCCTGAGAGCTCGAGTGAGACGTCGCTGTGCTTCTCGACTACACACTGTGTTCACTTAAGGGGCTGTTGTTTTTGTGGCCTGTACAGTGTGGGCTTCCTGCTTTTTGGCCACACCATTTTGGAAGCAATGGTGGGCAGGAAAAACAGAAAGGGTGACTTCTTTGCACCAATAATTGCACCTAGGTGCCTAGGAAATAAAATTGAAGTGAGAACATGCAAACCATGGGGAAGCAGATTCTGCTCAGATCCATTAATGTGCTTAAAGCTAAACTGAAATGAAACTCCAATAAGGTTGAGACAGTGATGAGGACAATGGGAAATAAATTGGAGGGTCTGGGTACCTTGGTGGTGCAGGCTGAGCACACACTGGTATCATCGACTATGGCGATGAAGAGGTTCTGGAGCCATGGATAGAAAATCAAGGACACATGGGGCCCGATTACGAATTTTGGTGCGGCGGACCGCACGCCCCCGTACCGCCAAGGGTTGCTGCCACCCGCCCGCCAGATTACAACTTAAATGTGGTCTGGCGGGCAGGTGGCGTGGCAGTTCCCGCTGTGGTACCTCTTTCAAAAGCGGCAGTGCCTTTGAAAAAGGCACCGCAATGGGAAAGCCACACAAGGTTCCTGCACGGCATGGATTGAAAAGTCCATGCCGTGCAGGAACTGGTGTGCATGCACACAGGGGGCACATGTTGTGCCCCCCTGTGTGCATCCACATGGATGGCGTGAGGCAACAGGGGGGCCTGCAGGGCACCCTTTGATTCCTCTCTGCCATGGTTTTCATGGCGGTGCAACCGCTATGAAAACCGTGGCGGAGAAGAAACTCGTAATATGCTTGGCGGGACCACGGCGGTCCCGCCAAGCATGTTGCGGCCTCAAGATCGCTGCGCCACCCCCAGGGAACGTGGTTCCCTGGCTGCGTCGGCCGTCCCATGGCGGTCTGACCGCCCAAGTCATAATGGGGTAGGTCGGACCGTCGGTGCAGCGGTGGCTGGACCGCCGCGCCACTGCTGCGCCACCACGAGTCTGGGTGTCCTCTGACCACCAGACTCTTAATTGGGCCCTTAGAGTGGCCTGGAGATCTTTCGAGATTTCATTGTTACAACAACAATCTAAGGTGCTAGAAAATGTGAGGAGAGGCTCCCAACTGAGAGTTCTAGAAGTGGCAGCATCAATAGACTTACTGAAACTGTCGATATAAATGATGGTGGGGGCCCTGATGCCGCAGTTGAAGGGGGACACTGACTGGTGGTGGTGCACAAGGCATAAAATACTAGCAACGGTGGTGGTGACATTGGACTCAAAAGGTAATAATGGAATGATTTTGAGAGCAGCTTTGAACCAGAAAACTGCTATGCTGGACAATGTTTGCCTTCTTCTTTTCCTAAACGTGCTGTCTAACAACATATGAAAATGTTGTTTGCCAGCAGTGGGGTTCCCGGCGCAATTAAGTGTGCCCCATATTTCAAGCGGTTCATTATTTCACAAGTAGATGCAGCCATGGTGTTTTAAAAGAGTCTGGAAGCTGATAAGTTATGATAATTTTAGTGGCCGCATTATTCCTAGTAGTAGGCTGTGCTGGCTAGGCTGGGGACAGAACTATCACTGACCAACAGATACTAGATTAATGCTCTTTGTGGGTGGGGGGTGTGGAATGATGGTGGTTACTGTGTTTGCAGTTAACCCAGCTGGTTCTCAAATATAGTTCTGTGTCTCAGCTGTTCTCTATCTTCCCCTACTGGTTCACTTGGAGAAGAAGAGTTTTAATGTTGTTTTCACTGTGAACGTTTTCCCCAAAACTGAAAGTAGTAATGCTCCAAGATCAATTGCATGTTGTGGTTAGAGATGGTGAACTCTGGTCTTACAGTGATGATTGTATGAATGTGTTGCTGTATAGATTTGTAGGTGGTAACAACCACCTAATATAGAGTTAAACCACCTAATAACTTTTGTAACATAAAGTTTTATTTTAGAGTCTGCCATTTTCATCCCGGTCACTCAGCGGTGATAACTTGTTCATCCTAATGATATGTTTACTTACAGAAGCAGTTAAGAGATTGCATTGAAACTGTATAGATCTCATTTTAAAACTGCAGCAACACAAGGATCCACCATATCACTCTTTGCCAAGAGTGTAGAGTGCGTATTGCAGTGTTGGGGCACTTAATAAGACTACTGGGATAAGCAATTGCAGGCCGGGCAAAAGGTGGTACCCTCTTTGTATTCCACACTGGGTCACAGTTAAGGCATTCATGTACACTGTTTTGCCTCATGTCCAACAGTCGATTGTTTTACTGTTTTCTTTGTGGACCACATTCCCTGGATCAGTTAACAGGACACCAGCTCACCTGAGAACACAGACTATGTGTCCTCTCTGTTCTAGCAAATTAACCCCAGATCAGGACAAACCACACACAAACGGTCCCTGCTCTGCAAACAAGGCTCCCATCCTCTTAATTGCTGACTCTGCATCTTACCTCAGTCGGTTATATCAGTTGCCCACTCCAAAACACCCTCAAATTGGAGCGGCCAATCTTGTTTTGAACATTTTGATTATTGCTGGTGTAGGGCTAAAGTGCACTCGGGTGCTGTGTGTGCCCTGGGCACTAACCTACATTAACCCTTATATTTTACCGGCCAACTGCAGATTACTCCTTGCTCTCAGACCACATTCAGACTCCTGCCCATTCTGGCCAATCAGCTGCTTTCTATGCAGCCAGCACATGGGCCAGGCTTACCAGCCAATCATATACACCCACAGCATATATTGTACTTACCATGTCATGTAATATGCCTATGTAATGAAAGCTGCACATACAAAGCTGCTGGTTCACATCTGTGCCAGGCATTAAGCTACATGAATCCAACTAAATCAAACATGTCGAACTTGACATTGATAGCAACTACCACCCTACCTTGTCTGTTTATGGGAGTGCAGGTGCTTAGGGTGGGTCTCGGGAGTAGGATCTGATCCGCTCCCACTCCTGCATTAAGTGACTTACTTGCTTCCCTTCTGTAGGTGGTCTTCCGAGGAGGAGAGGGGGCTCTTCAGGTGTTGCCCCCATTGGTGGACGTGATTCCAGAAGCCAGACTGAACCTTGTCATCTATTATCTGCGGCAGGGTAAGAAATACCGCCTCACAACTTCTTCCCTCTGTGAATCTAGAATCCCCATGTGAAGCTGTAATGGTCTTTGAGCCCCTGTGATAGGGCATATTGTCTGATCTTCTGTGAGGGGGGTTATGTTGTCTTATCTGCTTTGAAGGGACATGCAGTCTGATTTCCCCTGTGAAGTGGTCTGTTGTTTGAGCCCCTATGAGGTGGGGATATGATCTCTGATTACCTTTCAGTGGGAGGGACATTTCACATTCGCATCTGTGAGGAAGCATACTGTCTGAGCTCCCTGTGATGGACATGTTGCAGAGGCCCCTCTAACAGAGCATGTTGTCTGATCCCCTGTGAGGGTCCAAGGATAAATATTTCACAAAACAGTATTTCTTCTTAATTGTTTGAGTGGGGTGTAATTCACATTTCTTTTACCAGAATAGTACACAATGAATTAGGTAGATTTATAATAAAAAAAAAGAAAGCACAAGTTGATGGCATTTATTAAACACTAATACAGTATCCAGACACTGTCACCGCACCAAACCAGGAGCATACAATTAGAAAAAGAAAGTCCATTTTAAAAATCATTCAGCCCGTCTTTTTGTTTTGAGCGGCCAAAGAAGGTCATCCCACAGCTTGATCTGCAGAGAAGCAAGTCGAACAATTGTATACTAAGTCAGAAAACATGTATTGATTGGAGGCAGCATGCCCAGGGCATTACCAAAACACATTAGCTTATGAAATAAAGCAGGAAATAATGTATATGCTGGTGGCTTTAAGTAGTTGTCTCCTCTGATTGATGGTGTGGCCTACTGCATTTTAAAGGCTGGGGAGGTTGCTTCCTATTTGTGCTTTCCATGATCCGGACTGGAGCTAATCTCCAGTGGTCTCCTGCATTTCAAGTGTGTTGGCGGCTACCCTTTCTGGATGATGTGCTTACTGCATGTTAAGGGCTGGAGTTGTTATCGTTACCAGGTGATATTTTGTGTTACCTGCAGCGGGTGCCTCTGGCTCTCTGGGTGGCGATACATACAACTGAAATGTCAAGGGTTATAGTGGTTCTCTTCCAGGGGATACTCATCAATAGTCATAAGCACTGAATTATCCCCGCCCATCTGCGGGATCCCGGAGCATATAGAAATATACATATATATATGAGTATGTTGGGGGATCACAAGTGCATAGCACTTCCGCGACATACATATATACATGTATATAAATACATAAATATGCAGCCTAACAAATTCCAATAAGGCAAAATGCCAAAATTACAAAGGTTTTCCCTGTACAGACAATCTCCTATATACACTCTGTAATAGAGAACATACACTGTAATAGTGTTATGCAAGAAAAACCTTTATTTTCAGAAAAGAAAACATGTAATAGCAGGCAGTTGGCCCATAGGCTGCATAGCTGAATAAATATCACCGTACAGTAAAACACTGGCACCTTGCCTTTAAGGCTTCCAAGAACTTGGACACTTTGCCTTTAAGGCCTCCAGGAGACCCTCTGCTCCCATCATGCACCACAGGTGACAGTTAGGTCAGTTCTTTTTCCGGCTCCTTCTATGAGGATCCTGGAGCTTGAGCTCGACAGTTTTTTCTGACTTTTCTGTCAGGAATTGTTTTCTTTAGTTTTTTGCGATTTTCCTGTGCTGGCAGTGTTTTATTATCATTCTCTGACAAAACTTTTTCTGTCAGAATGCCAGCTCTTTTTCGAAAATGTCCATCCTGTGGAAAGAAGATGGCCATCTCTGATCCACACTCTGTGTGTATCGCTTGTCTTCCTTCCAGTCACAAGCCTGACACTTGTTACCATTGTAGTAAGTTTTCTACGAGGACTCTTCGCGACAGGGAGAGGATTCGCCTTCAGGCTGTGATCGAGAGAGGAAAAACCCGGCTGGGAAGTGGCCTTGCGTGTCAAGAGCCCTCCTCTCTTCAAGAACATCGACGCCAACATCATTCTGCCTCTTCAACATCGAGGAAACGGCAGATTCCGGACTGTTCACCGTCGACGTCGTTGCCGCCGTCGAAGAAGCGAACGACACAATCTCCGACGTCGAGACGGCGTGAGTCTCCGTCGTCGAGAAAGGTATTGACGTCGAAGCATGCTACCTCGGGCTCGAGGTATAGCCATGGCAAAGACCGATCGACGTCAAAACATCCATCGACGTCGAGACATCCGTCGACGTCAAGGCACTCTCCGTCACCTCCCCGTAGGTCGACGTCGAGAAGTTTGCCGACGGCAAGGGTGCCGCGAGACCAGTCGGCGTCGAAGACGGCGAAGCTATTGACGTCGAGGAGGCGAGTACGTTCGACGTCTAAGTCCCTGAGTAGACGGTCGACGTCGAGGACACCTTTGAGGGAGGTGAGGTCGCCGTCGAGGGCAGCGAAGTCCTTAACTCCTCCTAGACATCATCCCACGTCAAGGGAGAAGTCGACGTCGAGGGAAAACCAAAGGTCGACGTCGAGGCGCTCGACGTCGAGAGCTAAAGAGCCTGCTGTTGCCTCGGATGAGGTTAGAGCTGCATCTCTATCATCAAAATCGGGATCTTCTCCAGGACTGCATATTGTCCAGATCTCCGCGGAAGGCTCTCCGGTGGTTGGTGAAGATGCACGGCGCAGGAAGCCTAGGGCCCTCAGTAGCCCGGGGTCTGATTTTTCCCGTACCTATTCTCCTTCACGCTTGTCATCCCCTAAAACGCCTAGAAGATCAAGATCACCGACTGTGTTTTCTTCCAGAAGGAGGACTCCAAGCAGATCACGATCTTCACATGCTCTGCATGCTAGATCAAGGACAGATCTCGCTCTTATCATTCTTCTCCGAAGAGGAGGCGGCATAGGTCTCCCACCCGGTCTTCTTCCACCAGGTCCTCTATCAGAGACTATTCTCCAACTTTGACAGCTACACCTCCGTCAAGAGTTTCTCCAATCGATGACATCAGCACTTTTAGTGAAGTTCTCTGTAGAGGAGCGAATAAGCTGAACATTTCTATGTATGTCCCGACTGTTACCTCCTCAGTGATTTTTGAGACTCTTCATCATCGCTCCTCGACTCGGCCTTTGCTTCCTCTTGTCCCAGGCCTTCTCGAACCTGCTATGCAAACTTTTTGACACCGGCAACGGTGGGAGCTGTTCCTTCCCGAATAGCCAAAAAGTACAAGGCTCCGGACCAAGATCCGTTGTTCCTTAGATCGGATCCTCCTCCGGATTCCATCATTGTGGCGGCGGCTAGAAAGACGCACTCAGCTATGTCTTCCTCCTCAGCGCCTCCGGATAAGGATAGTAAACTGATGGATTCTTTAGGTAGAAGGATGTGCAACACTTCAGCTTCTATCATGAAGGTCTCCAGTTCCTCCGCTCTGCTGGGGAGGTATGATAGATCCTTGTGGGATTCACTGGGACGTTTTGCAGACAAACTCCCAAAAGAGGACCAGCAAGACTTTAGAGAAATTCTACAAGAGGGAGGTCTAGTGGCTAATCAGGTGATTAGTGCTTCCGCTGACTCATCTGATCTGGCTGCCCACGGATACTCCCATGGTATCTGTTCGAGGCGTTCTGCTTGGTTACGATTGACTGGCCTCAAACCCGATGTCCAGCGGAAGATAACCAACCTGCCTTTCAACGGGTCTTCTCTCTTCGGGCCACATGCGGACGAAGAAATGGCAAAGATGAAAGCAGAGCTGGACACAGTGAAAGCTGTGGGTCTCGAAAAACGGAAGGAATTCCGTAGGCGCTCCCGTCCCTATGATAAACGCCCGTTCCAACAGAGGGTTCAAACCCCTCAATGGTCGGCTCAGGGTCAGCAGCAGCAGAGGTCTCACTTCCACCAACGGAGACCAGGAAGAGGAAGAGGGACCAATAGACAGCAGGCCTCTACCTCAAAGCAACCATCAAAACAATGAGGGAGTGCTTCCTCTAGACACGTGTTCCACTCCGGTAGGAGAGAAGTATCGCATTACATCTGGAGGAGTGGAGAAACATAACCATCGACAAATGGGTGTTGAACATTGTTCAAGATGGATACTTGCTACGGTTCAAGATCCCACCTCCTTCGGTTCCTCCAGAAGGACGAGTCCGCTTGTGTCATCACATTTTACACGAGGAGGTAAACGGTCTTCTACAGAAAAAAGCCATAGAATACGTCCCTGTTCATCAGAGGCGCCAGGAATATACTCTCGATATTTCCTGGTCAGAAAAAAAGGTCCGACAGTAGAATTCAGACCAATTCTGGACTTGCGCATCTTGAACAAATACATCCGCAAAGAGAAATTTCGAATGCTTGCCCTTCACCAGATCTTTCCCCATCTACATCAAGGAGACTGGATGTGCTCCATAGATCTGCAGGACGCTTATTTCCACATTCCAGTGTCCAGAAAACATCGAAAATTTCTCCGTTTTCAGGTTGCTCTACGTCACTTCCAGTTCCGAGTCCTACCTTTCGGACTGAAGTCAGCCCCACGGACTTTTTCAAAGTGCATGGCAGTGGTGGCAGCTTTCTCCGCAGACACAAAATATTTGTTTACCCGTATCTGGACGACTGGCTTCTGAAGAGTGCAACTCCTTCCCTGCTTCAGTCTCATCTCTCCTACAGTCTCCAGTTAATGAACAAGTTGGGTCTACGAGTCAATTTCAAAAAATCGATTCTCAATCCGACCCAGAACATTCACTACCTAGGGTCGTCGCTGGACACCGCGGAAGCAAGCGTGTGTCCTTCGGCGGAGAGGTTTTCATCAATCAGGATCAAATGCAGAGAACTCCTGCGGATTCGCCACCCAACAGTCCGACAAGTGTCCTCTCTCCTGGGTTCGATGGCTTCCTGCATCTTCATAGTTCCCAATGCCAGATTGCACATGCGTCCCCTGCAGCAAGCTCTGGAGGACCAGTGGGTGCAAGCTTCGGGCAGCTGGGAGGATCGGATCACTCTGCCCCAGTCTGCCAGGGACTCCATTGTGTGGTGGACAAGGCGATCACATCTAATGAAAGGTGTTCCCTTCCATCAAGAGACTCCGACTCAAACTATAGTGACAGACGCCTCCCTGCAAGGTTGGGGCTCTCATATGAATCACCTTCAAGTGCAAGGGCTATGGTCGGACAAAGAAAAGGGATACCATATCAATTTTCTGGAGTTGAGGGCTGTCCAACTAGCCCTAAAATCCTTCTTTCCTTCTCTTCAGTCCAACTCCCTCTTGATTCAGACAGACAACACCACGACGATGTTTTATCTGAACAAGCAGGGAGGCACCAGGTCCAGAATTCTGTCTCAGGAGGCACAAGCCATTTGGAAGTGGCTTCTGGCACGGCATCTCACCATCACGGCTGTCCATGTGCCGGGCGTCCTAAATGTACAGGCGGACTTCCTAAGCAGAGAGTTCGTAGAAGCGCACGACTGGGTGCTAAACACCGAAGTGGCTCAGGATATCTTTCAAAGATGGGGTGTGCCGGACATAGACTTGTTCGCAGATGCAACAAACGCCAAATGCCCCGTCTACGCGTCCAGGTATCACCAACCAGGTTCAAGCGGGAATGCTCTGTTGATAAAATGGTCTCAGAGCTTACTCTACGCTTTTCCTCCACTGCCTCTCATTCCAGCAGTGATCACGAAGTTCTACAAGTCCAACACCAGGATGATTCTGATCGCTCCGGAGTGGCCACGCCAGTGGTGGTATCCGGATCTTCTACAACTTTCCGAAGTTCCGCAACAGAGATTGCCTTGTCGTCCGGACCTACTATCCAAGAGCCAGGGGAGAGTGTTTCACCCCAACCTTCCTTCCCTCAGGCTGACAGCATGGCTCCTGAAGTCTTGCAGTATGGTCACTAGACTTGCCAGCGGACTGTATGAACATACTTAAGGAAGCTAAAGACCTTCTACCAGGGTTTCCTACGCTTTCAAGTGGAAACGTTTTTACTTATGGTGTTTGAATAATGGTCATGACCCAGTTAGAGGGCAGGAACAGGTCATTTTGCCGTATCTCTTACACCTGGCTAAGTCGGGCCTGCAGTTTACATCTATCAAGGTACACTTAGCAGCAATAACGGCATATAGAAAATCACCTTCACAGGTTTCTTTTTCAAAATGCCAGTGGTGAAAGATTTTCTTGAAGGGTTAAAAAAGGTATACCCACCAGTACGAGCCCCTTCTCCTCCTTGGGAGCTCAATGTGGTCCTTACCAAACTGATGGGCGCACCTTTTGAACCAATACACAAGTCCTCTTTGCAGCACTTGTCTTGGAAAGTGGCTTTTTTGGTTGCTATCACGTCGGCTCGTAGAGTCAGCGAGATACAAGCATTATGTTGTAAGGAACCCTACACTGTTTTTCACTCAAATAGGGTAGTTCTCAGAACTCATCCAAGTTTTCTGCCAAAAGTGGTTTCAGATTTCCACATTAATCAGGTTATCACTTTGCCTACCTTCTTCTCTAATCCTTCTACACCTCCTGAAAGGGCCTTACACTCGTTAGACCTTAAGAGGGTGTTGAAGTTTTATCTGGATAAGACCAAGGTAATAAGAAAGACGGACCGCTTGTTTGTCAACTACGGCCCCATTAATACAGGATTGGCATCCTCTAAAAGGTCTATTTCAAGATGGATAGTCTCCTGCATATCTCTAGCCTATCAATTAGCTAATAAGTCTCTTCAGGGAAGGCCTAAAGCGCATTCAACCAGAGGAAAGGCCTCTACTACGGCCCTCCTCAGGAACGTCCCTATAGCAGAAATCTGCAAAGCAGCTACATGGCGGTCTGTTCATACTTTCTCTCGCCATTACTGTTTAGATTCAGATGCTCAGGAGGATGCCCAAGTGGGACAAGCCTCACTGAGGAATTTATTTGCTTAATGTCATGTTAAGATGATCTGTTTTTTAATACTATTTGCTCGTCCGCGAGGTAGTGGGTATGGGCTTGCTACTCTATTCAGTGCTTATGACTATTGATGAGTATCCCCTGGAAGAGAAGGATTAGTTACTTACCTGTAATCCTAGTTCTCTTCCAGGGGTATACTCATCAAAGTCATAAGCAACCCTCCCGCCTCCCCGGACGAGGCATTTTTTAGTAATTGTTAAAAGTTAGTACACCGTGCAAAAAGAACTGACCTAACTGTCACCTGTGGTGCATGATGGGAGCAGAGGGTCTCCTGGAGGCCTTAAAGGCAAAGTGTCCAAGTTCTTGGAAGCCTTAAAGGCAAGGTGCCAGTGTTTGACTGTACGGTGATATTTATTCAGCTATGCAGCCTATGGGCCAACTGCCTGCTATTACATGTTTTCTTTTCTGAAAATAAAGGTTTTCTTGCATAACACTATTACAGTGTATGTTCTCTATTACAGAGTGTATATAGGAGATTGTCTGTACAGGGAAAACCTTTGTAATTTTGGCATTTTGCCTTATTGGAATTTGTTAGGCTGCATATTTATGTATTTATATACATGTATATATGTATGTCGCGGAAGTGCTATGCACTTGTGATCCCCCAACATACTCATATATATATGTATATTTCTATATGCTCCGGGATCCCGCAGATGGGCGGGGATAATTCAGTGCTTATGACTTTGATGAGTATACCCCTGGAAGAGAACTAGGATTACAGGTAAGTAACTAATCCTTGTGTCCTCTTGGTGATGTGTTCCCTTCTGCAGAAGGAAGATGCTGTAGTCTCTCCCCCAGCAGCAGTCTCCCAGAGCCACTCTGTCATGTGAGGTTGCTTCTGTGCTGCCAGTCAGCTACCCATCTGCTGGTTTTCATACCTACCCCTATAAAGCCACCAAACATTTGGACTTCTGACTGGACATGGTCCCTCCCCGCCACAGCAGTGCCATGGAGACCCTGGGGTTGGAGGACCAGGGTGCTTTAGATCGGTTTTGAAGAAATATTGTTAAGTATTTTCCCCCTATTAAAGTGACCCTTTTGCTGCTCTTTCAGATGACGTGCAGGAAGCTTACAGCTTAATTAAAGACCTAGAGCCATCCACTCCACAGGTAGGAAACTGGTTTACTTGAAAGAAGCAGAGATTGTGATCAATGGGAGGGAAATTAAAAGTATTACTATAGGAGACCTTACAATGATTTCAATGCCAAAACTAGCATACCTGAAGATTGAAATTCTCAAGGACAGGCTCTGCACCATGGGTACTGAACTGGACGCACAGGCACTTGGAGCCATTAAAAAGTGAAGCAGTGCTTTTCAAAATGCTCCTTTACAGAAGTCTAGAATTTGCACAGAATACCACAGTGATGCTTAACATGCTGTGGTTGCTGATGGGCAAGTTCTATGCATTGTTAAAAGTCATTTCTCGTGCATTTGAAATATCATTTCCACAATTGCTCCTCAACATTTATTTGTTTCCCAAGTGGCAAACATTGTAACCTGGAACATGTTTCAGGGTCAAAGTCACTCGGTGTCCCCTAGCCTACTTTCAAGATGTTTCAAATCTCCACAAATTACATTGTAGACCTGGTAGACCTAGGTGTTTTCAGACTTCAATTTTTATTTCAAGTCCATCACAGTAGCCACGTTCTCTTGTAAAAATCTCAGAATGTAACTGCTTGTAATTTTTGTTTTACCCTTTGTCAGTATGAAGCTAAATATCGTTTCAGTTCTCGCATTTTGAATGATAAGAGAACAACCATTTTGTAAAAGGTCACCACATTGACAGTACAGCATTCATAGCCTCAAGAACTGAGAAACTCCAGATAAAGTTAGATTGACTCTTTCAAGCCAAACAATGCAGACACAAGAAGTATTTGCATTTCACCACTTGGGTCTTGTGCTGGGAAGCATGTGAGCTCTGCACAGTACAGATATTTTATATAGGTAGTGGAATCACTACAAATAGAAACACCTCAGTCCATATTGGCTTGATTAAACGTTTCTGGAGCAATACTATTACTGACAATGCGTGAAAGGTTTACAGTATATCTAGATGAGCCTTGATAGTGCCTTGGATCCATCTATTTTTTTGCATCGCTAATTAGATCTGCCTCTGCTAGAGCTCAATGCATGTTGGGAGTTTTACCAGTGGAAATAGGCATCTCAACATCAATGTGGAGTAACTCTGAAATATGGTAATTATCTGAAAGAAACGCTGTAGGTAGGTACTTTTCATCCATGTTTGTTGGTTTTGGCAATGTTTTGCCAGCTGGTCAACGTTTACGAAACAGAATCTCAGTGGCTCCTCCTGTTTGGTGCAAACTGGTTCCAGATTACACTAGAGCCCATGCAAATTCATGTGCTGCATCTTCTTTTTCCTTGCACTTTCTTTTGAAGTGTATCATTGTTTCTGCATGGGACATCTGACACAGGTAGACACAATGCGATGACTAAAAGTTTTAAATGGTTCTTGGTGGCAAGATGTTCAGTAAGTCTGCTTGTTGTCTTGCCAGTTATAATTATGACAGTAATTCAAAACAGTGTGCAATTTAACAGCTTTGGTCCATACACTTCTTCAGCCAAGAAATCTTTGTTTTCAGGCGAATGGTACTCTGATGATTTTCCAGCGGAGCATGGCGAGGTAATTCGAAAAAAAGTACTTGGAAACAAGTTGGATGCCTTGCCTGACTTAGTAAACTTGTTTTTAAGCTTTCATTTTTTCCCAATTCTCACCTTCAAAATGTGTTAGGTAGGGGCCACTTAAAAACCCTCCTTCACAGTCATGCCTGCCACGGTTGAAAGGCCATGGATGAAACAAAGCCCTCAAAAGTCCTTTTTATAACTAGAAACTAAACCCTTATCTCGGGGAATACCTGTGTACCACGTTGGTCTTCTTCAGCTCAGTCAACTGACGTTGGTCCTATGTTTTATACTAATTGCACTCAACCAGGTAACTTGTAAATGATATGAGGTAATGAAAATTTGGGAAGATATTCTCACACAGTTCTGCGCTGAATAGAGTTGTCTGAAAAACCTTTGGGCAGTGTGACTGGGCAGCATACAGTGAACAGCGCATGGATGCGCACTTGTATTGAAACTCCATGAAATGAAAGTGTAGCCTTAATTATCTGAAATACTGATATAATACCTTTAAGAGTTTTGCAGGCCCTGACTGGTCTTTGGTGTAAAATAAAAAAAAAAAAACAGATGTTTTCAACCATTACACAAGTAGACTTCATCTTTGCTTCTTGAATACCGGTGAGGTGGGGCTGACCATCACCTAGTTTGCTTGCATTGCAAATAATATACCTATCTTTAGCCTATTGCCTGTGAAGACGTTAGTAGTAATCAAACACATGCAGATATCTTCACAATATACTAATGCTCTTTCTCATGCTTGTACTGTCTTCTCACTCAGTATGTCTTATCTCGTTACAAACTCAGCTCTGCTCTCCTCTAGGAATCAAGAACTGAAAGTCTTAATATTAACAGGTTGTGTCCTAAACTAGCAATATCACCAAAATGGTTCTGGGAAACTAACGTATCCTGCTTTTAGGCACTGTATCCATACATTCTGCCTGCCCCTGCCTCAGCTTGTGCTGCCTTTACTAGGACATGTAAAAGAAGCTGATGCATCATTTAATAAATTTAAATTTGCAAACAGTGCATTTTCACTATAATCCCTTTGCCCAAAGGGTTACGTCACACTGCCTGCAGTGCCATTTACTCCTTTAAGGGCTTTTTTCACCAAGAGATGCTGGTTGCACATATGTCTGCTGCAGGTGCATTAACCCATGAATCTGCCTTAATAAAATGGAAACCTCTGGCCTGCAAGTTACACATGCATATCAGGGAAGCATGCCAATTATCCCACTAAACAGAAGACTTTCTGAATTGCACACACATATCACAACCAGGTATGTTAAAACTGAGCTGCCCATATTGAAACTGAAATCGTTATGACCTGCAGATTAGATAATATTGATTTTTCCAGCAGGACATTATTAATGGCCTTCCATGTAATAATTTGTTTTTTGTATAGTACTACATACTAATCACTAATCTTTTGCCATTTCTAATTGCTGTACGTAGTCAGTGTTATTATCACATTTTGAGTAATCAAGTAAGATAGGTGTGGATATTAGAGGATCTGCCACTAATCACTACCTCATACCATTTTCATTTCACTTTTTTCCCTTTCCTTTTCCTACCTTCTTTTGCTGTTTTTTCCTCTGAGTTACTTCCCTTCAATCCCAGTCTCCTTTCTTTCACTCTGTTTTTTGCCCCACTCTCCATCCTCCCATTTCCTCCTATTAACTCCTATAACTTTGTCAAGTTTTCACCTTTCTCTAATTCGCCTCTCTGGTACTTCTTTCTCCTTTGTATTTTATTGAACTATAGCTGCCAAACTAGCTGCTTGTATATAACTACCCCACTTCCCTGCCTCCATCTACATACTGAATATATACATGTAAAAGCCAGCTGCAGTTGCATTAGGTGTAAACCTAAAAATTAGTGCACAGCCTAATTTTCCATGTTACTGTACTCTCCCACTCCTACACTGGCTCATCTTCTAATTCACAGCTACACAATCCTCCAGTTCACACTCTCTCTTCCTCTCTCAGCAGTCCCCTATCCTCCAGCAGTCCCTGTTCACAGCCACACCAGGGGTGTTTGATCCACTGCCCTGCTTCGTGCTTTGACTCCTTGTCCCGCACTGAGGTCCAACAGCAACTGAGCCTTACCTTGGTTCTTTGACCTAAAGTCTCTAGAGGGAGAGGTTGAATCATTATCCACCTTTCGCCCATTTATCCTTTTCCACTGCATCCTACTTTCTCACTTCAACCTGTTCCCACCATATTGCCTCCAATAGGGGCCCACCTAGTTTGCACCTCTTTCTCCAGCATTGGATCGTTCATAGATTCACATGCTTGAATCATTCCCCATTGTCAGACTGGGAACCCTTGGTAACTTCAAACAGCACAGTTTTTATACGCTCATTAACATTGACTATCCACCAAACTTGTTTCACCCTACCCAGATCATTATACATGAACCAAACTCCAGCCAATAAGAGCCCACCACACCCAGATGTTGCCTTGTTGAAGCTTCAAACTATCAGATTTTCTATTACACATTCACTGTAAGGAACCCTTTATGGACACTTTCTTTGGAGAAGAGATTTCTACAGCAATTTACAGGATATTTTAACATGGTTAGGTTTCATCTAAAAGTTTTATTCAGGAAAAATATTTATTTGGGTGATCCACATACAAGGTGCTTATACTTTTTACATCCGGGCCTGGGCACAAGCCAGCTGAATATAAAATTTGCCAAACATTTTCAACAAAGATACTGAAAGACGATTGGCACTTGCCATTCTGGAGAAAGGTGAACCTTCAACTTCTAAAAAGAAAGACACTACAAAGCAGAGTCTAAAAGATCCTCTGACCCTGCTTCTAAGAGTCAGACAGCTGATCAATTGCACTTTGGTGAGAAGGAACACAAAAGGCATGATATGTAGAGAAAGTACAAAGAGAAAAGTGTAGACCCTGCTCAAGGAGAGGTCCCAACAAAGAAATCAATGATAACCTCAGAGACTGGCCAAAAGTAGGTGAGGAAAATCAACAGCAAGACGTCGACTACTCACAAATTGTTAACGATGAGGAGAAACTCCCTTCCCCAGCAATGAGTTTGACAGCATCGGCGGTGGCGGAACCGTCGACACTGATAGTCGACAGGAGACTGTCGAACAAAAACACCATTAATGCAACAAAAGTCGACAATGACTGAAATGCCATCAACGAGAGAAATTCCGTTGACTTTAGAAAAATAGTTGACAAGAGAAATACCATAAATGAAGAAATAAACCGTAATGACACCACTGTCGACGAGAGTGTTAATGGAGCGAATAAGGGATTATGATTAGGGCTCCCGGTTTTATGGTATTTATATTTTAGTCATTTCCGTCTGTATTTATCCATATTTTTTTTTTCTTCTAATTTTACCAGTATTTATCCATATTTATTTAAGGTTTTGTGAAAAAATGAAGCTGAAATGTGTATATTTCTGCATTTATTTAACCAGTTAACGTACACTTGTGACTGAACGCCTCACAGGTTTCAATGATATGTATACGCACTCAGAAGATAAAATATGCACTTATAAGAAATCATGCACATTTTAGCATCAAGGTTGTGTAAATCTACTGCTGTTTAAGGCTCTTTATTAAATTTACTTTATTTTTTGTAATCCCCTTGTCTGTCAATCTGCATAGATATTGGCCTGGCAGACGTGACTCATATCATTTAGAATCACTCAAAAACAACCCAATTTCCGTTTTTATCCACATTTAAAAATAAATACAGACAGGAAAATAAATGGTTTTCTGTCTGTATTTATCTGTAAAAATCAGTAAAAACGGAAAACAGGGAGCCTTAATTATGATTCATCTGAAACAATAGAACCTATTTTGCAAACTTTTATGCTATTTCCAGTTTCATTGCAACCCGCCACAGCGTTTACTGCAGGAAGTTTCATCACGGCTAGCAGAGGAGTCACCCATTGCAGGATTATCAGGAAGGCAATAACCCAGGTTTGGATCAAATGGAGGCCTTCTACAGCAATAAGGAAGAATGGAGAGCATTCACCCAGGGGAGTTGAATATTCAATACTTTGATGATGGTGATGATAAAAAATATGCAGAGCAATTTGGCTATAAGGAACACAAATACAGTAATCCCCAAGGATGATTCAAGAGTAAAGAAGAGATGAATGGGTACATCGTTCAGAAAGGCTAGTGCACGTTCCGATGCAGATGCTGACCTCTTTGGAGGATATGATCGCTGACCTCTATATACGTCTCCAACCACAGTCAGTGCAGAATTAGCAGCTGTCAGGGTTGTCAGAAACTCCCAGCCACCAATATTGAAATCCGTTCAGTCTCACACACATGGATGTCATGGAGATCAAGAAGCACCTAAGGGTACAGAACTTGATGATGATGTATCTGTAGAAGGAGCACACGGTGATGATGAAGGTGTAAAGTCACCATATAAAGATAATAATAACAATGACGATGACTATAATGATGCTATTACGGAGGAACCACCACGGTTTCCTGATGAAGATTTGGAATGGAATTAGTTCATAGTTCCGAAAAATGTTAGTCGGGAGCCAGCATGTAAGAGTTCGCCACTGGATGATATTGGTGGACTTCAGTGCCTGATTGCAAAGGCATCAGAGCGCTTCAGTCTCCTGACAACTGCAGCTGAGAAGTTTTGTTTTCTTTTTGATTTCATAGAGAAATCACACACAAGTGCTTGCTCAATTCCTATGCCAGATCATCTGTGGGAAGATGGTCTGGCTCTGATGCAGAATCCTGCAACTGCCTGAGTAAAGTTGGCAAGAATTGAGAAGAAGTCAAAGGCAACAGATAATTATGCAGGATGTATTTTGAATCTGGTGCGAACTGATTCAGTGATTTCAGCAGCGGAACAACAGGGATCAAGGAATCTGTCATTCCCTTGTACAGCACCTACAGCTAAGGAGGGCAGGAAATTCGACTCTATGGGGAACAGAGTCAATCTGTTAGCTGCTGATGCTGTTAAGATTGTTAATTCGTCAGCAATTGTAGCAAGATTTGAGAGGCAGCTATGGAGAAATAAGGCACCTTTCCTGGAAAAATTGCCTGAAGAAGATAGAGATGGTCAAGGCAGTCTTAAAAGATGGAGAGCGATGAATCCTCTTCATTAATAGTTGCGGTAATGGATGCTTCAACATGTGCATTTAGACAGATTGGAAATGGACCAGTTAAGGAGGTATGGCTGACTGAAGAGTATGTCTTTTAGACCTGTGGTCCAGTCACGTGTGATGGATGTGCCATTTGATGGCAACGTTTTCAGGGAAAACGTGGATGAGGCACTTTCAGGCGATAAAGGCCGATAGAGAGAGAGCTCTGTCTCTAGGGATGTTGCAAAATAAACAGCCATACAGAGGATTTAGAAAGTAGTATCAAAGGCAAGGCCGAGGGCAGTAAGGTCATTTTGTTTCATCCCCACCGACACTGTGGAACATATGGGGAATACAGTGCATATGAACAGCAAGCAAAACAACACAGGCAAAAGAGGGGCCAAAGTTATAGACCAGGAAGAGGGTGTAGGGGAAGTCAACCAACATGATAGAAAAGGAGGAAGATCATGACTTAACAGGCAGTATTTCCTCCACATTCAGCTGCCAGTCAGAGGAAGAATGCAGTATTATTTAAATGGATGGCAGCAAATAACAACAGATAGATGGGTTTTAGATAGTGTAAAACACAAGAATAAATTGGAATATCTTGAGGAACCACCATCACTTTCACCAACACCAGAGAGACCTAGACGTTTGAGGGAATTCAGGAAAGAAAAAGCTAAGTTAATGTAAAAACCAGCTGTTGAGAAGGTGCCATCGTAGGAGGAGTGCAGGGGCTTCTACTCAAAGTTCTTTCTCATTTAAAAAAAATCTGTAGAGTGGCATCCAATATTGGATTTAAGAGAATTGAAAAAATTCATAAAGAAACAGAGTTTCCATATGGCCACACTGCATGAAATTCTGTCATATTTAAAAAGAGGAGACTTAGAGGACGCATACTTCAATATCCTGATTCACAATCATCACCGAAAATGTCTGTGAGTTATGGTAGACAGACAACCCTACCAGTTCAAAGTCCTACCTTCCGGGCTAAGATCTGCACCTCAAGTCTTCACTAAGTGCATGGCTCTGATAGCAGTGTACATAAGGAGGGAAAGAGGCATGGTGGAACCGTACCTAGACGACTGGCTTATAAAAGCAGGCACTCTCCATAGATCACAATGTATGGTCAGTTTTACAATGGAAGTGGTTTTGAAGTTAGATTTAGCTGTAAGCAGGAAGAAATCAAATCTTCAATCTAGCAGGAATTTGGTGTTTCTGGGTGCTAGGATAGTAACATAGAGGAAATGGTGTTTCTGTTGAAGCAAAGAGGCAAAAAGTTAATGAAGCAAGTGTTCTTTCTGTTGGGAAAAGAATGTTTCAGTAAGGGTGTTCAAGACAATGCTAGGAAATATGTTTTCATGCATTCTGTTATACCTCATTGTCGGATTCGGATGAGGCTTATACAGGAACAGTTAGGAGAATAATGGCACTAGGTATATGGAGGATGGAACAATATAATCCAAATAACACCACTTATGAGGAACGCGTTTCAGTGGTGGGTGCAAGACAAGAATGTTTTCAAAGGCCAATTATTGGAACCAGAAAAATCACAAGTCTACCTGGTTACAGATGCTTCTCTGGTAGGATGGGGAGCACATCTACAAAAGATGCCAGTAAATGGTTTATGCACAGACAATGTGGAGATTGCCAATCTGCAACAATGTTTCGTTGATGACGAAACACATTCTAAGAATCAGATCAGTTGAACCGTTATATGGATACGCACAATTGGGAAATAGATGATAGGCAATGGAACTCGAAATTTCAAAGATGGTAAAAACCAGATTGGGCTATGTTTGTGACAGATCAAAATTGCAAGTGCAGGACATTTGCGAGTAGTAGTTTTGCCCAGGAACACAAGGCAATGCATTTACAATAAACTGGACAGTGAAGTTTGTTTATGCATTCCCTTCTGTACCGTTGATTGTGAGAGTAATATGCAAGATGAGGAGAGAGTTGCAAGGTGATTCTAGTAGCACGGGCATGCCAACATTGCTATGTAGATCAATGGGAGTTGTGTAGAGAATCCAGTTCAGTTCAAACCGGATGTACAACTACTTTCAAAGAACGAGGAACAAATACTTTACCAGAACCCACAGTCTCTTCAACTAACACTATGGCTCATCAGGACTTAGAGTTGGACACTTGAACATTTCAGAGGAAGGTAGAGAGGTTCTAAGAAGTGCAAGAGCACTGGCGGCGATCAAAACATACAATCTGAAATGGAAATGTTTTGTGATATGGGCACGTGGGAGGAATTTTGATCTGATGCATATGAAGCCACATTACTTTTTACCTTATCTATTACATCTAGCTGAGTCAGGTTTGTCTTTTGTGTCAGTTAAAGTGCACATTGCCGCAATATCAAGATTTTCTGAGATCACCAAGTCAAGTATCATTATATTCTCAGAGAGTGATAAAAGAATTTATGAAAAGTTTGTTCACTACATTTCCTTCAGCTCCAAAACTAGCACCAGAATGGAAGCTAAATACTGTCTTTGCCGATTTGATGAAGGCACAGTTTGAACCAATTCATAAAGCAATATTTTTTTTTTGCTGACAAATACATCAGCAAGGAGAGTTAGTGGGCTTCAAGCTTTATGTTGTACAGGGCCATATTTCAATTTTCCAAAAGATAAGGTAACCATGACAACCAATCCAAAATTAATGACTAAGTTGCCGGCTAAGTTTCATTTGAAGCAAAAGATTACGTTTCCAACGTTTTACCAATATTTTATGCCAATCCATAAACAGCGTCTGAAAGGACATTACATTCACTAGACATAAAGAGGTGTCTAAAGCTTTATTAGAATGCCATAAAGGAGGTACGCAAGACGGATCAACTTTTTGTAGCGTTTGGATTAGGAAGTAAAGGGAATGCAGTGACTAAACAAACAATTGCAAGATGGATTGTGACATGTATTACTACAGCTCATGCTGCAATGAAGAGGCCATTGTCAAGAGCAGTAAGGGAATATTAGAAAAGAGCATTGGCAGCAACAGCTCCCTCCTTTGCAGGAATTTCACTGAAGGACATTTGAAAGGCATCAATGTGGAGAATGACGCATGCTTTTGTAACGCATTATTGTATCGACATGCATGCCAGCAAAGAGGCTCCTGTGGGATAGGCGGTGCTCAGAAATCTATTTGCATAAAGTAAGCCTCATTCCCACCTTCTACGTAATATAGATTAATACTGCCTTGCTAGTCTGAATTTAAAGTTATCAAGGGTTCCCAGTCTTACCACAAGTACTAATTCAAGCGTGTGATCTATGAAAGATGCCAATGCTGGAGAACTGGGGTTGCAGGTAAGTAATTTATTTCCTTCCTTGAATACCCAGGTGTCTAACTGTGCCTCATGCCCCCAGCAGGGATCGACCCACTGCCCTTCCCAGGAATTACATTGTTTGGGTGCCAGCTTGCCATGTAGGAAGCTGGGCAACAAAGAGTACTGCCTACCACCACACCACCCACCCAAAGGAAATATGTTGCTTCTTTCTGTTGCAGGGAGCTGTTAGGTGACTTCAAGGGGAGCATAACGGGCATAAGACTGAAGGTCATCCCCAGGATTGCCTAGCCCGATTGCCTGAGGAAGAACCCCCAGAAAAGGGGAATCTCAGTGATCTTGTGGATTACCTTGATAGGGGGCACGTGGCCTTACAGCGAGCACTTGGAAACAGGTTGGATGCAGAGAGTTGCCTGGGTCTGCACAGTACCGGTGATGGACTCCTCTGAATTTTCTTTATCTGGGGGGTGCTTCAGCATCAAAGACAGAGGAATGCTATGGATTACCTTAATGGGGTAACACCTGGCCATGCAGGGAGTTTCCTGGGTCTCGCAGACAAAGGTCAGCACCTACAGGGACATAGTTGGGAGTGGTCTAGCAAACCGTGCATGCCGCCATCCCCCTCATCAAATCACCATAACATCAGCGGGGCAAAGGGTCACTGTACCCTTGTCAGATCCTAGCAAACCCTAGTTTGCCACATATTTATGGCAATGTTTAGGGGATGAAACCAGAAGTTACAGATACCTTGGGGGGGTCCAAAACATAAAGTTATCGCCTTGATTAGCTAAGATTTACCTTACCTTGACAGTTGGCATAGCCCAAGGATTCTCTCTACTGTGAGGGGATCCTTCCACATTCCTGGTAAAGTAATTGTGATAATTTCCTTGCCAGGGGGATACCTGACCGTGCAGGAAGATAGGTCAGACAATGCCACTGCTTGCAAATGCAAAGAGCTCCTGAGGCCCTTAATATGGATGTTGAGGTGTCCTAAGACCTAAGGAAATATACAGGATTGTCTTGCCTGGGATTCATTGTCTAGTATCACGAGGTACCACAGAGTGAATTCTCATAATTTTCTTTGTCGGGTGTGCTTCTGCACCCTAGCCAAGGTAATTACAGGGATTACTATGCCTGGGAGACTCCTACACATTCAAGGAGTTGGGCCACGGAGAACTGCTACAAGACCTCTTCTTATATCATCTGACCCCACCATAGGCAGATGCTCCCCAAACTCACAGCACTGTCTGGACACAGACCATCCCATGAGAGGCGCTCCGAAAACATCTGATGATGGCTCAGCAGGTCCAGTAATGCTGAGCAGGTGGTTAGGTGAGCATCTTCTGTGTGGGGGGAGGTCAAGGTAAAGACAGCATCACATGCCCGAGGTATGGCCTGGCAATTTAACAGGCTACAGCCCTGTTCACCAGTCTTTCCAGCCACTGCGTCTAGCCTTCTTTGAAAAGGAGAGGAGGTTAACTAAATAGTCTGGGCTGTACCAAAGAACTGCTAAGACTCCCTCAGGTGTCAACGCAGTGCATCTGGGAATATTTGTATATTCCCTAGTGCATGATGTACATGAAAGGTTGGACAGAATTGTATGCTGTACGTGAATACTTAATATGTTTGTAGGACTATATGAAATCGTAATCTTCTGATTTAGGTCATGAAGGTTAGTAAGCCCAGGGCTGATATCCCAACCAACTGGCTTCAGGAGGCTGCCCTTCAAGACCTCTCTTTTACAGAGGTCATAGGCCATAGCTCTTATCTAATCTTTTCCTATACTAAGAAAGGTTGAAAATTTACACCTGACAAGGGCAGAAGTGCTTCTTCCAGGGCTGGGGAAAAAAGTGGTTGGAGAGGAAATGAACTTGTAAATGGGCAACAGATTTTCACATGAGCAAATCTGCACATCCTTATTCGCTCGTGCTAAAATGCAGTTCACAAATATTTTCTAGGAGTATGATTTCCTGGCCGGCTATTGTAAATTATTGTGAATTCATGAAAGCCTGAAATCTGCTCTGATGCAAGGACATATACCATGGATGCACTTTTGTGACTTTTTCTTTAAATATTGGGCCCATATTTAGGTCTGACGTTATCCAATAACGTTTGTTTTTATTAAAATTCTATTTCTCTCTCTAGCTATCTATTGGCTGGCTTCACTGTGAGTGCCCGCATTCTGCTCTTTCACAAGGAGCATATCGGTACACAAAATAGTTTTGTCCAGTGTCAGCGACTACTGTGGCAATTTGTGCTTTTGGAGATGAAAAAATATTTTAGCTTTTTGCCAATGTTTGTTATAATGGTGAGGGCCTGGCGTCTCCCAAAACAATAAAGTTTTACAACAGATTCTGTAGATGGTAAAAAAAATTATTCCTATTCATTGATGCAGATTTATAGAGATATTTCAGAGATACTTGTCATAAGTTTCCTATCTCCGGCGTTGGCAAGTCCTAATCCTAGATGTGATATAGGCCTTGAAAAATCATAAAAATGTTACTAGACCTGCATGTCTAGTAACTTGAATAATCTACTCGACCTAACTGTAATGTACTTGACCCATAAACTGTTCTCAAATTGTGTGATCCTAGGCAAATATTTTATTTTACAGAGCCACCTTTTTCTTCATTATCACATTTGAGAGCACCTTCAAATATGGGAGTTCAGCATTTCTGCTGTACAAAAAAAACCAAAACTTTTGTTTGATTAAATAGACTAAACGTTTGCTCCATGTGTAATAAGAATCTACCCACAAATCGGGTACACATGATCCCTGACTTCTAATAAATATATTACAGAAGCATGATGCGGTAGCGCACAGTCATTTACAGACAGTAAATTTCCCATGGAAATGGCCAAAAGCTCTCCCATTAACATGCAGTTTTACTGATAAAACTATATAGTGTAAGAACAGTAATCTGTGAACATTGGGTTTCAGCAAACATATGTTCGAGGCATGTGAGCTGCAGAGCTCACACTGTGCATTAGATCGCCATCTGGTGTTGGGCTCGGATGCTTGCACTTTGTTGTTGTCTTCGAAGAAGTCTTTGTAGTCATGTGATAGGTGACTCCTCCTTAGGACAATAGTGCGCATGGGCATCGACTCCATCCTCAGATTGTTTTTTTCCGCCATCGGGTTCGGATGCATTTCGACACTCCGGTTCGAAACTCGTTTTTCTTTTTGCAGCGTTTTCCACTTTTCAACGCCTAATACCGACATCGACATCTCGACGTCCCTTCCTCGATCTCCTTTCCAGCCGTCGACGCGGGCCGTTGGGCCCATCGACGCCGTAAGGCCTACTGCCCATGGAAAGGACGCCATTCCGAAAATGCCCCCAATGTGGAGCAAAGTTTCCTCATAGTGACCACCACCAGGTCTGTAATCGGTGCCTCTCACCAGACCATAACAAGGCCACTTGTCCGGCCTGCGCCTCCTTCCGCTCCAAGAAGACAATCCGAGATCGTCGAGCCCGAAGGCACATCATGGCGCACAGGTCCGCTCCCGGAACCCGTCAACATCTTCGACGAGGGTCCCGATGTTCCGGAAGAAGACTCCGAAGACCTCGCTATCATCTCGAGGCAGAGGACTCCGACAGTTCCATCCCTTCAGGGCAGCGTGTGAGTACTACTGCCCCTGCCCCAACCCTCCCTGCAAAATCGAAGGCACCGGTCAGTACTTCGCCTACGGGCCCCAGTCGAGACCGTAAACGTGTTTCGGACGCCCGCCTTCGGGCTCGGCACCGAACAAGAAAACAAAGCCTTCTAGTTCCTCGGCACCGACCAAACCTCATGTGCCCGTTACACCGGCACCTTCGGCGCCGAAACACAAAGACCACCCGGCGCCGAAATCCAGCTCGGTCCCCAAATCCGCCTCCAAGCACGCGGATCCCTCGGCACCGAAACCGAAGCTACTCGACACACCCCCTAAACTAAAGCTGGTCGAGCCTGTAGCTAAACTGAAGGACGCCTCGACGCCTTCTAAAGCAAAGGAACATTTAAAGAAGCCATCACCACGTGCGGAACCGAAAAAGTCGGCGCCGAAACCTAATATTCAAGGAGAGGAACTGTTTACACCGGATCCCATCGATCCTAATCAACACAAACTTTATATCAATCCTAAAACAGGACATATTTCCTCTGTGCCACGTCACAAGCCTGTCCCTCCGAAGAAAAAAGACTCTTCCACTTCCCCTATGCCTCTCTCTAACACCCCTCCTCTCCACATCCCTATCACACCTCCTCAACCTGCGGATTCTCCCCCACATGAGTATGAGGACAACATGGGGTACGGGGATGACCCTCATAATTTATATCTGGATCCAGATAATCCACCACAGGATGACTGGGGTTATAATGACCCCCAGACCCTACAGACCTCCCCAGCCCTCCACCTTATCCCACAAAACCATCTCCACCAGATGATCACATAGGTTTTGGGCAACTCATACATAGGGCGGCCGTTTTTCATGGGGTGCATATTCACACCGACCAACCAGAGGAAGATTTTCTTCTAGACACTTTTGAACGGTCTCAAAAACGGTTCAAACTTTGCCCATGATCAAGGGTGTCATTAAACATGCACCTGAAATTTTTAACGACCCGGTCAGAGCCAGGATCCTTAATCCTAGAGTGGATAAAAGTATAGACCTGCCCCCGATGACCCCACCTACATCAAAGGTCAGCTCCCCTTGACTCACTGGTCGTTTCTAATGCCAGAAAACGCGCCAATTCCCAAACTTCAGGGGATGCTCCGCCCCTGATAAAGAATCCAAATTGTTAGATTCCTCTGGCAAACGCGTAGCTGCGCAAGCCACCAACATCTGGCGCATCGCTAACACCCAAGCTCTACTAGCTAGGTACGACAGGGCACACTACGATCAGCTAGAAACCCTCCTTCAACATCTACCTGATCAATACAAAACACAAGCCACTGACCTCATTCAAGAAGGCAAACTTATTTCCAATGCCTCCATTAAGTGCGCCTTAGACGCAGCCGACACCGCCGCTAGGTCAGTTAACACTAGCGTGCTTATCAGACGACACGCCTGGCTTTGCATTTCAGGTTTTAAGCCAGAGGTTCAGACTACCATACTAAACCAGCCCTTTAACCAAAACCAACTATTTGGTCCTGCTGTCGACACAGCACTAGAAAAGATGAAGAAGGATACTGACACTGCCAAATCAATGGGAGCATTGCAGTCCCCGCAGCAACGTGGCTCCTTTCGCCGCTCCTTTTACAGAGGGGGCTCCAGGAATACCACTGCAGACAGTTCCTCTTCCTATCGAACAAACACCCAAACCTCTCCTAATAGAGGATACTTTAGGGGTGGTTACAGAGGCAACAACTCTAAGGGCAGAGGTCGAGGTAATAATAACAACACCCGTACCTCCACCACTCCCAAACAGTGACTTTCCTCCACTTCCCCCGACCACAACACCCCTGTCGGGGAAGGCTATCACAGTTCCTGCCTGTCTGGAACTCCATTACAACAGACAGGTGGGTGAGACAGATTATCCAACATGGCTACTGCCTGGAGCTAACAGCTACCCCCCACCATACCACCCAGGCAGCGTCCAATGTCCACAGACCATCTTACACTTTTACAACAAGAGGTACTTTCCCTGCTTCAAAAGCACGCCATAGAGCCAGTGCCTCTGCTACAGCAGGGCACAGGGGTTTACTCCCTGTACTTCCTCATTCCCAAAAAGGACGGCACTCTCAGGCCTATTTTAGACCTCAGACCTCTCAATCAATACATACACTCAGATCATTTTCACATGATCACTCTCCAACAAGTGCTTCCCTTACTACAACAACAAGACTTCCTTGCCACACTAGACCTCAAGGACGCCTACTTCCACATTCCCATACATCCTGCTCACAGGAAGTATCTAAGGTTCGTTCTCAATGGGCAGCACTACCAGTTCAAAGTACTCCCATTCGGAGTCACCACTGCTCCAAGAGTGTTTACCAAATGCCTTGCAGTAGTAGCAGCGCATCTACGAAGACAACAAATACATGTCTTCCCATACCTGGACGACTGGCTTATCAAAGCCAAATCATTCAACCAGTGTGTCCAACACACTCACCAAACAATACAAACATTACACAACTTGGGCTTCACAATAAACTATACCAAGTCCCACCTTCAGCCCTCCCATGTCCTTCAATATCTGGGAGCTACGATAAACACTTCCACTGCTCTAGCTTACCCCAGCCCAGCCAGGATAGCCAGTATACAAACCCTTGTCCCCAGGTTTCAAATGCAACACTCTCTTCCAGCCAGAGTGTTTATGCAGCTCATCGGCATGATGGCATCCTGCATTTTTCTCGTCCCTCATGCAAAACTTCAAATGCGTCCTCTACAAGAGTGCCTAGCGCGCCAATGGAACCAGGCTCAGGGACATCTTACAGATCTGGTGTTGGTAGACAGCCGCACACATCGCTCTCTGCAGTGGTGGAACACCAACAATTTGTCCAAGGGGCGGCCGTTCCTAGAGCCGGTACCACAAGTAGTACTAACCACGGACGCATCCCTTACAGGATGGGGAGCACACCTGTTACACCATACAACACAGGGCAAGTGGACCACTCAGCAGAAGCTGTTCCACATCAACCACCTAGAGTTACTAGCCATATTCCTAGCTCTCAAGTCCTTTCAACTCCACGTACAAAACAAAGCTGTCCTGATCCGAACAGACAACATCACAGCTTTGTACTATATACAAAAACAGGGGGGGACACACTCTCCACAACTGTCCCAACTAGCACAGGACATTTGGAGGTGGGCCATTCCACAAAACATTTATCTTCTAGCAGAACACCTACCAGGGGTTCACAATCAGATTGCAGATCTGTTAAGTCGACAGGCACAACAGATTCACGAGTGGGAACTACATCCACAAGTTCTTCTACCTTTCTTCCACATGTGGGGCCAGCCAGACTTAGATCTGTTCGCCACACACCAAAACGCCAAATGCACAACCTTCGCCGCCAGGCTTCACACCCGCAGTCCAAGGGCAATGCGATATGGATGAACTGGTCCGGCAGATTTGTGTACGCTTTTCCACCGCTCCCACTCATCCCACTTGTAGTACGCAAGCTTCGACAACAGTTTCTCAAAATGATACTAGTAGCCCCTACATGGGCACGCCAACCGTGGTTCACCACACTACTGGAGCTATCAGTAGTCCCATACCAAAGACTACACCTCTCCCCAACAATGCTAACGCAGAGCCATGGAGAGATAATGCACCCAGATCCATCTCAGCTGAACCTTGCAATTTGGCTCCTGAAGTCCTAGAATTCGGTTACCTTAACCTACCCCCAGACTGCATGGACGTTATAAAGAAGCTAGACGCCCAACTACCAGAGCCTGCTATGCAGCTAAATGGAAAAGATTCGCTATTTACTGCACTAATAATAACATCCAACCATTACAAGCCTCTACGCAAAACATCATTTGCTATTTGCTACATTTGCAAAGATGTAGTCTTGCATACTCATCCATACGTCTGCACCTCGCAGCCCTTGCTGCTTACTTGCAAAGTTCCCGCCATTAAAGCCTTCATGGAAGGCCTTAAGCGCATCATACCTCCCAGATTACCACCTTCCCCAGTGTGGAATCTTAATATAGTACTTACCAGGCTCATGGGTCCACCTTTCGAACCCTTACATAAATGTGAACTTCAATTCCTTACATGGAAAGTTGCGTTTCTAATTGCAATCACTTCTCTAAGGAGAGTCAGTGAACTACAAGCTTTAACTATACAAGAGCCTTTCTTACAAATACATCATAAAAAGGTAGTTCTCAGAACAAACCCAAAATTCCTTCCCAAAGTCATTTCGCCTTTCCACCTTAACCAATCAGTAGAACTACCTGTGTTCTTCCAAAACCCAGATTCCGTGGCAGAAAGAGCTCTCCACACCCTAGATGTCAAAAGAGCCCTTATGTATTACATTGACAGAACCAAATCCTTTCGCAAAACCAAACAATTGTTTGTGGCTTTCTCTCCACCACACAAAGGTAATCCCATCTCAAAAGCCGGGGTTGCAAGGTGGATTGTTAAATGTATCCAAATCTGCTACCAAACAGCCAAACGCACATTATCAGTTCCCCCTAGAGCGCACTCAACACGCAAACTAGGGGCATCCATGGCATTCTTAGGGAACATTCCCCTAGAAGACATATGTAAGGCAGCCACATGGTCTACAACACACACCTTCACTAAACACTATTGTGTTGATGTGCAAGCCAAGCAACAAGCTTCCGTGGGCCAAGCTGTCCTTAAAACCCTTTTTCAAACTACTGCAACACATACAGGTGACCACCGCTAGGGAGATACTGCTGTACAGTCTATGCACAGTGTGAGCTCTGCAGCTCACATGCCTCGAACGGAAAATGCTACTTACCAGTATGCATCTGTTCTTGGCATGTAGAGCTGCAGATCCTCACACGCCCACCCACCTCCCCGGGACCTGTATGTGCTCCAGTCCTATCTTAATTAGATACACACACATGGACATCTCTTTTCTTTTCTACTAACTCCATCACTCCCCAATATGGCAAAAACAATCTGAGGATGGAGTCGATGCCCATGCGCACTATTGTCCTAAGGAGGAGTCACCTATCACATGACTACAAAGACTTCTTCGAAGACAACAACAAAGTGCAAGCATCCGAGCCCAACACCAGATGGCGATCTAATGCACAGTGTGAGGATCTGCAGCTCTACATGCCAAGAACAGATGCATACTGGTAAGTAGCATTTTCCTTATCATTTGCACATCACCTAGTAAAGTGTTCTGATTTGTTTTCATCCTATTAAAATATTTTTTTCATCACACAGGCTTAGAAAATATGGCTTTCATAGCTACTGAAATATATTTTGAAATGTTTGTACAGTTCACTTATTAGCTATTTAAATGTTGTGTGTTAGAAAAAAACTGACACCTTACAGCCTTTCATTTCACACTCTTTGTTCAGCACATCGGGCAGTTTAATTTACAAAGTCCTGGAACTGCAGTTAGAGAAAGAAAAGTAATTGTTATAAGATGTAAACTGACTTCTGACCTCTGTGTCTTTAAACAGAGCAAATGTGACAAGATAAAAATAAGATTTAGAAGCATCTTTATTGCTTCTTTACTTTCTGAGCGAACAGAACACCTGTTTTTTGTCTACTCGCCAGAACGGGCGAGTAGGCCCAAAATATATCTCACCCTGATAAAAGCTGGCTTGCGATAGCGAGTGGGCGAGTAGGTTTCTCGAGGTCTGTGATAAGGTGATGGAACGTCCTTCTCCTCATTTCCATTAAACCAACATATCAGAATGCTACTTCCTTCCTTCTCGGGGCCTGAATGTGCAAGGCCTCTTCTATCTCCGAGATATCATTTTGAGGCCATTTTTTCTTTACGCATCAAGATCGGAAGTTCACCTTCCTCAATTAAATGCCCCCACTGAACTGTCCCACTCTTAAACAGCGGTTTTGTCAATTACTTTTTCAGGATCTCCAGGGTACCAGGGGAATCCCAAATTGGAGCCAGCAACCCGTAATGTGGGCTCCCCAAAGCACTCCTGACCGCATACAACAGACACGTCACTGACCTCAAAGTCTTACTTTTTTTTAATACTTTGGAGCCCCAAATTTATACATACATTTTCTCTGCATAATCCTGTCAACATCCCTTGGTAAAGCGTACCCAGTTTAGACTCCCCTGAAAACCCACCCGATTAGTAATTGGAATGCATTGATCTGGAATGCCCAACAGTAGAGTTTTACATCTGGCAAACTCAAGCCACCTTTCAGCTTTTTCTTCCAGATAAAACAGTGGATTCTGGATTGGAGCTTAACCAGGTCAGCTTTACTGAGACTCAACAGTATAGTGTCAAAAATTGAAGTCATCTTAGAGATGATTGACATTTTTAGGAAATTAATTCTTCCGTAAATCGTTAGTGGGAAATTGTCTCATCTTCCCTGGCAGCGACCAATTTCCTTCTTAAACTTTCGCCTATTATTTATAGGTATGTCGTACTCTGTGGGTGACATTTATACCCAAATACCTAATTTCCTGTTTTATTCTGGTATCTGCATACTCTATGTTCCATGTCATTATTTCTGATTTATCATTATTCACCTGATGCCCGTAAATATTACCAAATTCCTTTGTGATCTGGTTAATCTTAATTAATAAGTGTTCAAACTCAGCAGTATATATTAGTAAGTCATCTGCATACATCGCAGTTTTTATTGCATAATAGGCCATGCTTAAAATGAGTAATATCTTTCTGTTGTCTTAAAATTTGAGCTAGCGGCTCAAAATACAGTTTAAAGAGAAGAGGGGGGTATCGGACAACCTTGTCGAGGGGCCCCCCGCCCCCATTATCTTAAAGTCCTGAGTGAGACTCCCATTGATTAACAGGCTACCTAGGGGGATTTGTATAACGTTTTTATGGATCTATCAAATTTTGTATCTGATAGAGACTTCTAGTTGCAGATTCCTTACCTTAGAATTATCCCCAGTCGTCAGATTGGATCCGGAATTTTTTTTATGAGCAGTACCCCTGCACGCCGGTAGGTGGCGTCCTTCCGCTCCACGTGGCGTCGTCCATGCCGGAAGTGATGTGCGCAGTGCCTATATTGGCACCACTCCAGCGCGCTGACATCGGTTCTCTTCCTTCTGCAGCAATCAGTGCCTATCCGGAGAGAGCAACCCCCAGCCATTTTTGACTGAATTATTTTCAACTTTTTGTCTAAGTTTTTGAGATCTTTCTCCTGGTGGGGCAGGGATATCCATTAAGAAATCTAGATTCCAGCCCTGTGGCGCCTGTCACCAACAGGTGTCGGTGATAGTCCCGCGTCTTCTTTGCCTCTGGTGCCTTGAGTGCAACCACAACACGAAGACCTGCGTTGACTGCCGAGCCTTGTACCCCAAGGTCTTGACGGAGCAATCCCACAAGCACCTTGATGTGCGACGGTCTCAATCCCGGTTTAGAGGAAAGTCCCGAGATCGGTCGCAGAGCAATCCATCTTCATCGCAGTGGAAGTCCTCTGGTAAGTCCCATAAGAAGAAAAAGAGTAAGAAGTCGAAGAGGTCTTTGACTTCACCCTGTCCGTCGAATGTCATCTGACGAGATGAGGGAGCATGGTTATTCAAGGCCTGACTCCGTGGTTCAGCCTGGGCTTGGGCCAGCTCTTCGCCTCCTTGAGTTTTTGGGAGCCAGAGCAACCCTCACCCAACTCAGCAAATTTTATGAGGCTGTGTACCTCATATTTGGGCGGCTTGTCCCCACTAGAGCTTTCAGCCCCGCAGGTTCTGGAGGGGCCCTACTGGTTCCCCACTGGCGGGTCCTCCTCTGGCGCCAGTCGGGCCACTTGGATCCACGGATGGAACCGGATCGGCGCTGGTCATACCACCTCGACCTTCCCAGACGTCGGTCCCGATGTCTGCGCTCCTGGTGGCGCCATCCCAATTCTCATCCCCGACTGCGACACGGAGCGGCGTCTTCAGACTCTGGCACCTTGCCCTCCAGACCGGAGCCCTATTCTTATGGGCTAGGACTTGGGGAAGGTTGGGAGGAATTGGCGGACGCCTGTGGACTGGACACATCCCCAGATACTGGCATTGTCTCTTCTCCTACCGTGGTTACTGACGAGGGAGCTTCTTTTCCTATATTGATGGGAAGGGCGGCTGCAGCCCTGGACCTTAGCCTGTCCTCAGTGGCAGTCGAGACTAATGTCTTGACAGAGGTGCTTCAGCCGGGAGTGACCCCCCTCAGAACCTCTTCTCCCATTTAATGAAGCCCTTACGGGCGTCCTTCTTGGGACCTTGTCTCTTGTGAACATGACAATTTTCCGCTGCCATCGCCCCGCCCCAGGGAACCCCAATTTCCTCATGCAGCACCCTACCTCGCAGAGCTTGGAGGTCCAAATCTCCACTTTCTGTATAAACCCTGGTGCATTCCCTACCACCCCACCAGATGTGGAATCCAGGAGGGTGGACACTAGAGGCAAGAAAAGTTTTTCTTCCTTCAGCCTGGCATTACTGTCCATGAAGACTGCGTGCCTTTTGGGCCGATACTCCCATGCACTGTGAAATTCTGTTGCACAGGTTGTACCCATGGTCCTGGAGGAGGCCCGGGCCATACTCTCCCAAGCTCAATCAATCAATCAATCAAGCATTTGTATAGCGCGATACTCACCCGGAGGGTCTCAAGGCGCTTGGGGGAGGGAGGTCCGCTACTGTTCGAACAGCCAGGTCTTGAGTTGCTTCCTGAAGGAGAGGTGGTCTTGGGTAAGGCGGAGGTGGATGGGTAGGGAGTTCCACGTCTTGGCAGCCAGGTAGGAGAAGGATCTTCCTCCCGTTGTGGCTCTTCGGATGCGGGGACGGCGGCGAGGGCGTGGTTGGTCGATCGTAGCTGGCGGGTGGGAGTGTAGAAGGTCAGACGGTCGTTGAGGTATCTGGGGCCTTGGTTGTGGAGAGCTTTGTGTGCGTGGGTGAGGAGTCGGAACGTGATTCTCTTGCTGACGGGGAGCCAGTGCAGGTCTCTCAGGTGTCCGGCGATGTGGCTGTGTCGGGGATGTCCAGGATGAGTCGAGCTGAGGCGTTCTGGATGTGTTGGAGTCTTTTTGAAGTTTGGCTGTGGTTCCGGCGTAGAGGGAGTTGCCGTAGTCCAGTCGGCTGGTGACGAGGGCCTGGGTGACCGTCTTCCTGGTTTCGGTGGGGATCCACCGGAAGATCTTGCGCAGCATGCGTAGGATGTTGAAGCAAGACGAGGAGACGGCGTTGATTTGTCGGGTCATTGAGAGGGAGGAGTCCAGGATGAAGCCCAGGTTGCGTGCGTGGTCCGTTGGTTTGGGTGCGTTGCCCAGGGCAGGGGGCCACCAGGAGTCGTCCCAGGCGGAGGGTGATGATCCTAGGATGAGGACTTCCGTTTTATCTGAGTTCAGTTTCAGGCGGCTGTTCCTCATCCACTCGGCTACGTCCTTCATCCCTTCATGTAGGTTGGTTCTGGCGGTTGTGGGGTCGTTGGTGAGGGAGAGGATCAGCTGGGTGTCGTCGGCGTAGGAGATGATGTTGAGGTTGTGTTGGCGTGCGATGGCTGCGAGGGGGCTCATGTAGACGTTGAAGAGGGTGGGGCTGAGTGATGATCCTTGTGGTATGCCGCAGATGACTTCGGTGGCCTCGGAACTGAACGGGGGAGGCGGCCAAGCTGAAGCTGTGGCAGACCGGAGAGATGCAGCCAAGTTCACGATCAGATGTGGGCTGGACACAACTGACTCCTTAGGCAGAGCGGTTTCTTCGTCCGTGGCCTGTTGGCGCCAGGACTGGCTTTTCAGGGGATGTCCAATCCTCCTTTATGGACATACCCTTTGATGGTTCCTGCCTCTTCAGAGACAAGGCGGACTCCGCACTGGAGCGCTTCAAGGATAGCTGAGCTACGGCCAGGTCCTTAGGCCTTTCCATGGCCCTCCACCAACCCCAGTCTGCCCGTCACTCCTTTTGTGGCCAAAGGCGGGGCTTCCAGCCATGTCTTTACCCTCCCAGCCACCACGGCATCCAAGCTACCCAGCCTCTGTGCGGCCAAGGACGCGGTACCCCCAGACTTGTGGGTCGGGCAGCCAAAAGTCCAGGAAGTCCACTACCACCCCTCCTTCTCCCGGTTGCCACAGTCTCCAAACCTCTTTAGTTCGCCCTCCACCCATCTTGGGCAACCAGTGGGAGGCAGGCTGCACCATTACCTGCACCACTGGAGGTCGATAACATCAGACCACTGGGTTCTCCAGATTGTCCGATGGGCTACTCCCTCCCCATTGTGACTAATCCTCCACCCATGCCACCCACTTGTGACAGAGGACCATCTCTCCTTACTCCACCAAGAAATGCCAGCTTTTGGGCCAAGGGAGCTATAGAGACGTTGCCGATGCCAGAAGTAGGTTGTGGTTGATATTCCCGCTACTTTCTGCTTAGATGCATATTTCCACATTTCCGTCCTGCCTGCCCATAGACGTTACCTGCGGTTCATGGTGGGCCACGAGCACTTTCAGTTCACCGTGCTCCCTTTTGGCCTTACCAGCACCCCTTGTGTGTTCACTAAAGAGATGACGGTGGTTGCAGCTCATCTGTGGAGATCATGGGTGCCAGTCTTTCCCTATTTGGACGACTGGCTTTTGAAGGCAGGCTCGCCCCAGGTACTCGTTTCCCACCTCCAGACTACGGCAGACCTTCTGCACTCGCTGGGGTTCACTATCAACATGTTGAAGTCACACCTGACTCCCTCTCAGACGATCCCTTTTATCTGAGCTGTTCTGGACATGGCGCAGTTTCGGGCTTATACTCCCGAACTGCAAGTCCAGGATATTCAGGCTATGATTTCGGGGAGACTGACTCTGAGGCTGCTGGGGCTCATGTTCTCCAGCATCCTGCTTGTGACACATGCCCACTGACATATGCGGGCTCTGCAGTGGGACCTGAAGTTCAGTGGGCGCAGCATTAAGGGAATCTTTCCGACATTGTCCAGATCTCGGAAGGAACTACAAAAGATCTGCCGTGGTGGTTAACACACCGCGATTCTGTCAGCGGCAGACCCCTCTTCCTTCCCCAACCAGCTCTGACAGTGGTGATAATGTGTTACTCTGCCTTCTTGCATTGATATCGAGCGGCGGCAATTGACAGCTTACGACCTTCTGCCCAAAGTCTGAAATGTTATCTTGGAAGCCAGTCGGCCCTCCACCAAGACGATCTACGCCTGCCGCTGGGGCAAGTTTGTGGCATGGTGTGCGGAAAAGCAAGTTGATCCTCTTTCTGCTCCCCTTACTCAGGTCCTTATGTTTATTTTTTCTCTTGCCCAGCAGGGCTCTGCTTGGGGCACCTTACAGGGCTATCTTTCTGCCATCTCAGCCTTTCTGCGGTTGCCAGATCAGCCATCCCTCTTCAAATCCCCTGTTGTGAATTGGTTTTTGAAGGTCTCCAACATATGTTTCCACCTTCACCCTTTATCATGCCTCAGTGGGACCTCAATCTCGTACTTACATTTCTGATGTGCACTCCCGTTAAGCCGTTACATAGCTTTCCTTTTAGGCGCCTTACCATCAAGATGGCCTTCCTTGTGGCTATAACATCTACCCGGAGGGTCAGTGAGCTCTAGGCTTTGTCATCTAAGCCTCCATACCTAACCATCTTTCCAGACCAGCTTTTTCTTTGCACTGGAGCTTCCTTTCTGCCTAAAGCTGTACATCACCCTGCCTACCTTTTATGCTCCCCCGCTTCCCTGTAAGGAAGAGGAGTGACTCCATCAACTGGACCTAAAAAGAGTGTTCTCGTTCTACCTTGACCGCATTCCTGGTGGATGACCAACTCTTCATGGGGTATGTCGGAGCCAAGCCGCGGAAGGTTGTGCAGAAGCAGACCATCTCCCGATGGATCGTGCTCTGCATTGAAATCTGCTACGCACTGGCCAAGAGGCAACCCCCTGAGGGTTTGCATGCTCATTCCACTAGAGCTAAGGCTGCGACCACTGTGTTAGCATGCAGAGTTCCTGCCCTGGATATCTGCCAGGCAGCAACATGGGCTTCTCTGCACATGTTGCCCAAGCACTATTGCCTGGACAGTCAGGTACTTTGGGATGGGCACCTTGCCAATTTGGTCCTTCAGGAATTCCTAGTGTGAATTTGTTCTGCTGACCCACCTCCGGGGAGGTATTGCTTGGCTATGTATTCTAAGGTAAGGAATCTGCGACTAGAAGTCTCTATCAGATGAGCAAGTTACTTACCTTCGGTAATGCCTTATCTGGTAGAGACTCTATCTAGCAGCAGATTCCTTATCGACCCACCCATCCCCCCTACCTGCGAACTGATCTCTAGGTACAGGGTTTTTCCCCTTTCAGGGCTCTGGTTTTCCACACCAGTGGTCAGTGTTTATGGGTTCGCGCTTCTGGCTTGGCAAGTCGCGAAAAGAAACTGCAGTCAGCGTGCTGGGGTGGCACCTATATAGGCACCGAACACGTCACTTCCGGCACCGACAACGCTGATGATGCCATGTGGAGCCAAACGACTCCACCTTCCGGAGCGCAGGGGTACTGCTCACGAAAACATTTCCGGATCCAGTGTGATGCTTGGGGATAATTGTAAAGTAAGGAATCTGTGGCTAGATAGCGTCTCTACCAGATAAGGCGTCACCGAAGGTAAGAAACTTGCTTAATCCCAAATCGGCCTAAGGCCTCCCACAAATAGATCCAGTTGACCCTATCAAAAACTATAGCTGTATCTAAAGTGACAATAGCTAAGGGTTTTTTATAATCCTCTGTAATGTCTACCTTATCAATCAATAGGTGAAGCAACTCTTGCATTTGTCTCCTCAAAATGAAGCCTTTTTGGTCTTCATGAATCAACACCCTCATCATCCCATTCAACCTCTTAGAATACTGATGAATATTTTATAATGACAGTTTAATAGTGAAATAGGACTATGCAACCCGCATTGCATAGGATCTTTCCATGGTTTCAAAATGAGGGTGATAGTGGCCATTGTCCAGGAAGAGGGGATAATTTGTCCTTCGATCAAGATGGCATTAAATTGGACTTGTAGAATTGGCACTAATAAACCTATAAGCTCCTTATAAATTTCTCCTGGAATACTGTTCGGGCCAGCAGCCTTCCCCCTTCTAAATTTACTCAAAGGTTGCCTGATTTCTTGCAAAGTTCTCCAACCAGGCTGAGGAATGTTGTAAGAAGTGCTTGGAAATTCAAGTGGATGATCTTCACGTTTGTGAGATGTCCCACTCTGCAATCGTGTTAGAGGGATATAGGTATGATGATTCATGGAATTTGTTGACAAAACATAGAGGTAAGCCTCCACCTTATTCTTTTTTAAATAAGAGAAGCACAGGATTTTTATTTAAGTGATGTAGATCGAGTGTGCAGTTCATGAATACCCCTGCAGTTGGAGCAGCTATTTTCTGGTGAATGAGGAAAAGAAGTTTTACAAGACAATCATTGACAAAACCAAAAGGTTGACTGCCAATATCAGACCTACTGGCTTTGCCAATGCTTGTTTATTTTCATGTTTCCCATAGTCTTGTTGAAACTGGTTACACTGCTATTCCATTGTGAATATTTTTGGGGAAATACTAAAATGCATCAACACATTTTAATAAATGATGCTTCAAAGAAATGGGACCTAAAATTTCACAGTAATTTAGCAAAACGTTTTTTTCCGTAGTTGCATTTTTTTGTGAGCATTTTATTTGGAAAGCAAAGAATCTTCAATCTTGCTTTTAAGATTCTGCAAATACTTGCATCTAATCCGAGATCATTCTGGGAGCATTATACGTAGCCTCATATTAAACTTTGCAAAGGTGTGTACTCATTTTTATATTGGAACCAATGTCAGTAATGCAGTCCGAGCTTACATTTCCCTTGAGCGCTCACCCTAATAATAAAGGCTTTGCATTACCATAAATACAAGTTACAACAAGATTAACATATGAACACAAATATTACCTGAACTGTAGACAATGTCTTTGCCTGATCCATAATATGGATCTGTAAACTGGCAGCCAAAGGGGTTGTGGTGCAGGGGGTGGGTCCTACTTGTCCCAAGGACAAAGTAAACATGGAAACGTGTTGTCCTTGACTGCAAACAGTATATTTACAAATGCACATATAAGGCCTGATTACGATGTCGGTCGGAAAGCCTCCGACCAACATGGTAAGTTTAAAGTCCGACCGCCGTATTATGATGACGACGGTCGGAGTTTAAACCCGCCAGAGAATCAGACGCGGTTCCGACGGGCTCCCAGTTGGAAAGCCCTCATAATCCCTTAAGGGCGGTGTTTCCGCCGTCGGGATTATGATGTTGGTTTCTGATTGCCAATCCATGTCAGCCTTTCTGACATGAATTGGCTGTCGGAAACTGACTTTGGGGGCCCCTAGCAGGGCCCCCTTCCCCCCTGGCCTTGCGCATTTGGCCCTGGGGGGCCACCTATGGGTGCCCCCCATAACATACCTGCGGCCTGCCTCACAAGCTCCCATTGAAAAATGTAAGTTTGCAACCGCACGATGTGCGGTCGCATCCTAATTGCGCAGTCCGAACTGCCGACCTATGGTCGGGCAGTTCCTTCCATGAAACGGTGTCAGTCAGAGGCAACTCCGACCGACATCGTAATGAGGGCCTTAGTGTCATTATCCAAAATGAGATGGCCCGATGGAGATAGGACCTCGTGCTGCCCACTGTCTATATTAAAGATAGATTACAAAATATAAAACAAAGTGATTGCTTCCAGCTCCTCTATTTCCTCTCTGGCCTGATCCACAAAGATCAGAACTGATTCGTCTCAGGTCGAAAAAACTTCTTTAAATATTAGAAGGCTCTTTCAAACCTTGGAGGACAGTTCTGAAAAGGGCCTTTCCCAGTGGTAATATGAGTTTACCAAGAAAGGCATTTGACAATGTGAGCCGGTGATGTTTTCTCAGTATTAAGGAAAATGGGACTGGGTCAAGGGATCTTAAAATGGATGTCATTACTATATAGCAGTCCGACTGCCAGGATCCATACAGGCCAGAAAATGTCTCAGTCTTGCAAAGTAGAAAGGGGACTTGTCTAAGATGTCCTCTGTCACCTCTGATCTTTGCAGTGATAATGGAACCCATTTCAGGAGTAATGTGGGCATGGGGGCATGGCAGGGGGATACAGACGCATGACACACACTAACTCCCTGTATGCTGAAGACATATTGATATTTCTGAAGGATGCAAACACTGGCCTACAATTGACAGTAGCTTGACTGGAAAGAATCAACAGGGTATCAGGGCTGAAGGTAAATTGAGCCAAAATCAACATTTTCCCATTTTGTCCTGGAGTACAAGAAGGGGCAGAATCCTCTACTCTTTATTCCATTAAATGGCAATCCCAAACATTTAAAATATTTGGGAATTGTTCTTCTATTCAGAGACTGAAATCACTGAGAGAATGTTAAAGTTCTAATCTCAGCTCTTAGCAGTTGTTTGGCATTTTTTAGAACAATGCTTCTGTCAGTAATGAGAAGAATAACTCTGGCTAGGCTAAGAGGATAACACTTCAATCCTTGCTATAGCATTTTGCTAACCATCTGGTGAAATTGCACAGAAAGCTTTATAAAGAATTAGATCCTATATTGCGTGACATGATCTGGACCTCTGGTTGGGGTAGGCGTATAGTATCCCCCTGAATGCTTCTGCTTCCTAGAAAAGGGTGTTGTTTGGGTGCCCCGAACTTTGAACTTTATTACATAGCGTTGCAGCGTCAGTGGGTGGCATGGTAGTTCTCTGAGAATCTATCGGCAGGGTCCAAAAATTCTCTTGAACGCAGTATCAGGAAGGGATTTAGCCAGAATAATTCTTGGAACGTGAGACAATATAGGGAAACACAGAGATCAAATTTATCACAGTGTAGCAAAATCAACATGATGATAGCACTTTTTACAGCCTCACAAGTGTATTTAACAATTACTTTGCCCTGGGCAGAAACCCTCATAATAGTCACTAGATGTTTTCAATGTGATTTTGCCTTGCTGCACAAACTTAACCTCATGCATCCTCGTTTTGGTTAAAAACTTTTTATTCAAGCAAACACACAGGACAAAATAAGTGTAATATGCTAGACCATTGTTGAGGGAAGTAAGGGGCATAATGGGTCAGTGGTACCCAAACTTTTTAGAACCAAGACCCACTTTTTGGAACGACAAACTTTAACGACCCACCTAACTTTAATGGACGTGAGGAGGGGCGATTTTTTTAATGTAACAAAAGCATCGTGTGGTAGCGCACTGCCATTTACAGACAGCACATTTTCTATTGAAGTGGCTACTAACTGTGCAGAGATATATAGTTTTACTGATAAAACTAAATGATTATGTGTGGAAATCGGATTTCTGTGAATATATATCATTTGTGCATCACCAAGTAAAGTGTCTTCATTTGTTTTTTTCCTATTAAAATCTGTTTCCAGCACACTTCAGAATTACAAATAAATTTGTTTCATTTTTGCTTTTTCTAATTGCTGAGTGAATACAGTTAATTTACAGGTATCTACATTTTGTTTGTTGAAAAAAAAAAAACCTTCTTTCCTGTACTTCAGCAAGATTGCCAAATAATTCACTTTAAAAACTCCTCTTACTTTGCAGTTGGAGAAAGATAAGTAAACACCAATCCCATAAGCAGCAGCAATTTGTCAGAAGACTTATAGCCGGTCATTTGACCTCTGTCTTTGAAGCACCAAATTGGAAGATAAACACAGAATTAAAGGCATCTTTGGTTATTGCTCGGACTTTTGCGACCCTCCAAAAATTGGCTGGCGACCCAGAGTTTGGGAAACACTGGTCTAGGTTTTCACCTCTCGCAAATCATAGCTCCTCCTTAAATCAGTGATGTCATTTAGGATGTGTCTGTGATGTCATCAATGATGTATTTGAAAAGGTCAAGTGATGTAATATGTGAGGTCATAAGCAGTGGTGCAAGTTATAGTTAGCTCAGTAAACTATAACTGGTGAATCCCAGTGTTTTTATATTTTTTATATTTTTTTAGTTTAAAATGGTATTTTTAATTGACATTTTCATCTAACTATAACATCACTTTAACCTTTGTTTTTTTTTTAAAACCTAAAGTAAGATATTATTATTAGACTTAACTATTAACGTCACTTTAACCTTTGGTTTCTTTCTGTGAATACCTAAGGTTTTTTTTTAACATAAAGTAAGAAATTACTACCAGACCTAACTATAAAGTCCCTTTAACCTTGTTTTTTTCTTTTGATTTCTAGATGCTTTTTAAAATTTATTTTGTTTACATAAAGTAAGATCTTATTACAAGTAATAAGTCTACAATTCTCTCCTTATTGGGAACCAAGTACTCTATTGTAGCACTTGACTCTCTTAGGGTAGCGAAGCAGAACAGTTCAAAGCCTACTCAGGAGAGTTGGTGTTAGCTAGCAATCTCCACTCGCTGACACGCAATACAAGCACTCAATAAATTATTGTCCAGTCAGTGCTTTTTCTTATAAAAAGGAAAGTACATTTATTACACACACTACCAAATATAAACATTAAATTACAATTATGCACACCCTGGTACGTGTAAATAACTTTAGTGACACCGTCGAATCACATTTGACCCCTAGTGGGTCATTACCCTCATAATAACAAACTCCATCTATACCAGATGCAACATCACAGTATAAAGGGGGTCTCATTTTTAAAATGTCGGGTCTACTGTCAAGGGGTCACCACATCAATATATAAAAGGCAGGCCTATTGGCTTTGTCAAGGCGTGACCACATCAGTATACAAGACAAACCTATTGGCTTTGTCAAGGGGTCACCATATCAATATATGAAGGCAAGCCTGTTCGCTTTGTCAAGGGTGACATCATCAGTACTGGCTGTGTCAGAAAATCACTACGTTAACAAAACAGTAATCACATTAAAACCAATAAAATCCAAAACCATATTTAAAGAGATGTATTATTAGTAACAAGTATTACAATGTCTGTTAATAAATCTTTAAATAATTTTTTTTTATTCAACACAACATTAAACATGTCAGAGTCCATCTTTTACACTCGTCAGGCAACATAAAGCAGCCATAAAGCCAACCACAAGAAGTCCCTGCAATCCTCAGCTGAAGAGCAAAAGCTCCAGCTCTAGGAAATCTTAAAATCATCAAATGTTTCCTTAACAAATTAACATCAGATGAAAAAGAGATATGTCATCTGATATAATTTGTAGATTAGATATAATAGGGCATTCAAAATTAAGTACGGCAAAATGAGTCAACCAATGTTAATCCCAAAGTAATGAATGTTCCTGAGATAAGCACATTGAAATGTTTTGGTATAGCTGGACCGTACCCGGAGGTAGGTGAACAGAGGGAGGCTGTATCAGGAAGTGATGGTGGCTACTAGGAGGGCTTATGGTTTGGTCCTTGACAGTATTTCCGTCTATGTCCATGTAGGAGTATCTGTGTTTCAGGTTATGGTCAAGACCATCTTGATTTATGCAGGCATTATGCTATCTGTATCTGATCTCATTCCATGAGGGGTGTGTCTGAGATAATAGGATAATGGGAAGTGGAGGAGAGTGAAATAGTGCTGTTGTAGTCAGAGATAGTAGGCAAGGTACCAGTGTTAATGTCCCAAGGCATGGTAGAATCTTTTAGGGCCTTAAGGGTATCAAACCTATAATGAAGATATTGTTGCCTCTTATTCCTGTAGGCAAGCAATAGCATATTCCTTTTACTCTGTGATGCAATATTTGTAAATTTTAATATCATTTAAAATCCGCAAGAGCAAACCCCAAAAATCACTGCATGATGTTTTATTGGCTTGCATGCTCTTTATCTTGCATACAGCCATGTATTTAGAGCAGCACAAACATAAGCATGTATAAAACCCCAGTTTCAGCAGTTATTACTGCATGCATACGAATATGACTCGTTACAACACGAGTCATTACATCGCGTGGCATTACAACGCGGTCGTTACAACGACTGCGTTGTTACCACGCAATGCCATTACTACGCAAGTCATTACATCGACTTGCTGTAGATGGCGCGCTGACATTAGAAATGTATAATTTACTATTCTAACTCCAGCCTACGTAACAGAAGGGAAGGTGTTGGAATAGTAAACTATACTATTCCTAATGTTAGCGCGCCATCTACTGCAAGTCGATGTAATGACTTGCGTAGTAATGGCTTTGCGTGGTGCGTTGTAATGGCATCGCGGTGTGATGACCGCGATGTAAAGGTCGTCTCCCCATGCATACTCTATACGTTTAACAGTAAGCTCAATTAAGTGATGCAGTTTTACTGTATCTGGTAAAACTACAGTACAGCAAGTAAAACTATGTTCTATTCCCAGCAGCAAAGTGCTGGGGCTGAATGCACACATAACAAGCATTGGCATAGCCAATAGGTCTCGCTTTTGGGACCTTATAAGTGTTTAGCCATGCAACAGTTGATGTTGTTGCACCAAGGATATTGTGCTGGATAACTAAACACTTATAAGGTCCCAAAGGCGAGACCTATTGGCTATGCCAATGCTTGTTTGGTTTGCAGTGGAGTAATTATATTTACATAGCGTTATTGCCATAGGTATAAAAAGCAAAAGTAAAAAACATTGTCATTTTCAACGCCAACAGCTCTAACTTTAACAAATGCGAGACCTATTGCATTTGAAATGCAGCCGGCCTCGCGTTTGTTGGATTTGGAGTTATTGGCATTGTAAATGCCAATGTTCTTTACCTAGCCATGCTGCAGGGTGCAGTATCATATGTGCCCAAGGGACCTCTTTTGGCCAAATAAATTTAACTACAGGGGCCCTGTAAGCGTGAGCCAGAGTCACAATGCCATCCCCTCCCCGTCCCCATTGTCACAGCCATGATGAAAGGTTCGTGATGGTTCTGCTGATGTGGGAAGGCCAGTAGGTTGACTAACCTTGTCAATGATTTGTAATGCTTATTTTGAGGAGTAAAACTAGCTTTTTATTAAAGATGACTGCTTGGTAATGTTTTTGCTAAAGGGCAAATCATTTTCTATCTTCCGTGAATGAGGCTTTGTGCACATAGTTATTATTTTCAGATGGGAAGGAAACACTGAAAAAGAAATATAGGAGTTGCATGTGCTTTTCATTTTCCCCTCCTGCTTTGAAAGTCGCCTCAGAAGCTAAGAAAACCTCAGCTGGTCAGAGGGCAAGGTGATGGGGGAAGATTTATGGAAAATGCTTATGCCGCATCTAGCTGGCACAGGAGATTTCAGGCGTTAGTTTTATTTTCCTTGTGATGAGTTTGATTATCTTGGCACGGCTGTACTGGACAGTGCCAGTTATGCACAGCTTCTTGGGGCATTTTAGTAATTGGCCTCATTTAGGGGCAATTATGTGAAATTGCTACATGGACTTTGCCGTATAAGTATTTTATTTGTTACTTACTATGGTAAGCAACATCTGTAAATATCCCTTGAAGAGGACAAAATGACAGTGATGCAAAGCTTCTCTTAGGGGTGTGTATGGGCTGTTTTTCAAGGAACCTGGATGTATATGGAATACGCAGCCCATATGTCAGTAACTGTGCTCAGGCTACACAAAGGATGCGATTTTGGGGATTTTCGTATTCGTTTATTTCTTAGTTCAAACCGGGATTAGACTGCATTGAGTCGGGTGAATACATTTCTATAACACAACACTGTGTTGTGCTATCATGCTGGCAGCAACAACAAAGGCTGTCTTTAGATGGAAATAAAATAAGAAAAGTAAAAGGGAATACAACTGTATTCCTTTTCCAGAAGACCTTGTAGTTCCTCATTCCGTTCGAGAAATGTGTGATTGTAGGTTTTTTAACAAGTGTTAATGGCAATGGCCTAAATGCCATTCCCCATCAGATGAAGTTGCACGGACACGCAAACTTTCTGTAGTTACCACGCAACAAGCTCCCCTTCTCCTGCCGAGAAATTCAGGGTTCCAGTAAGTTGGAATTGGCGGGATCCTTTACCACCAAATATAGCCACGGCTCTGCCTGACACGGGATTGTTATAATTTGTTCATTTTTATCTTTTTGCACTTTTATATAGCGCGAACTCGACCCGAAGGTATTAGAGTGCTTTACATGAGCGCCAGCTCTATCACACAAGGTCGCATTATTATTTCTGTGACATGCCCGACGAGATTAAGTGGTTTGGTTAGAATCACAAGATGGTGAGGCACCCCGAGACTCTAATTTGGTTTCCCAAGACCAAAGTCGGCAGCTCTGGCCGTAACGCCACATCCTCTCTATGGAGACAGCGAACCCTCCTGTATCCATAGCACGCACAGTCGATAGGCCTTCTCCTCCTCTGGTATCGCCTCCATACTCTCTTTAGATCTTTCTGACCTCTTTAAAGTGTCTGGCATTCTTGACTCCACCACAGGTACAATACCCCGATGTTCATGAGTGCGCTCGGAGCACGCGCGCTTCATCCTCCTGGCACAATTGTCCTTCCAGCGGGTGCGCCATTTCAGGGACATCTTAAGGGTTTTGTGCTCCCTGGGTCAAACGCGTTTGGTGGGCCTTGTTTGAAACAGCTTTGAATTTATATCCAGTTTCAACTCTTTCATGCCATCTTTGGCCAGGTCACTGACAGCGCAATTGTCGACGTGTGTCGTGATCCAGTTGCAACCTTACAAATGCTATACATTATACATTCCTGGTGACCCAGTTAACACCTCATTCAAGTTGGCGAATGGTGGGGCAACAGTGCCCTCTAGTAGTCATGCTATAAATACCGTGTCACAGCATTGGTTTGTGGGTTTCTAAGGCTGTGAGGAGGGCTCAGTGGGTGAGGTTGTGGGTGGTCTGTCAGTGTTTTGAGTGTACAGGAGTGGATTTTGCAACCTGCTGCCCAGACGAGGTTTGTCACCTGGCTGTTTTTACAGACACGGCCGTTATTTTAATGTAAGGCCGATATTTTCCCATTATCAGTATATACCTTAAATAGTACGTATATGACAAGAACACTTAAAAAAAATAAGTTCCTTCAATGATTCCTGCCTGATCATTAAAGTAAACTAAGACCTTGCTAAAATGAATGTTGGCGAAGGCGAGTATATTTAAAGTCATATTTAAGTATTGCGCACAGGCCTTTGCAGAATCTTAATAAGCCTTCGCAGGATGATGCCAAGGCTCGAACGGTCTCCCAGCAGAACCCAGCGCCTCCTTGTGCACGCAGCGAGGACCCCAAGGAGGACTGGCCGTTTGCATTGTTACCGAAAGCAGGCTACAAGTAACGCGAAACCTGTAGCCTGCAGGTCACAGAAAGTTCCAAGCAGCAGCATTAACACACTCGGCTAACAACAGTACTTCTCTTCTATGCAAACTGACATGCTAATAAGGCGCAGATGGTGGGGGTGGGGAGGTTCAAAGGGCGGATGCAGCAGGGAGATGAACTGTCCCTGCACTTCAAGGCCAGCAGGGGGCACGCCGAGGTGCCTCTTGAATGTGGCGATGTGAAAGGGCAGCTCCATCGAAGTGTGGGGGTGAGCCCTGCACAGCCGGGGGGGGCTTGCTGGTATAACAGGAAGCAGCGCACACTTGCCCCCTTCATTCACACAGGTTAGAAATGCAAAACAGGGCCCTTGTCTGGGGTTTTCCATCTTCAAGGATGCCTTTGTTTGTCCTGCCACCCGCCGCAGCCTCCTGCAGGAGCTTAAATGGCCCTGTCACCACCGGCTCAACTGCAGTTAATCACAGGCGAGATCTGGGCAGCAGCTCGCCCACTCCGACACTATCTGCCTTCAGACACCGGGTGCGGAGGCGCTGGCGGAGCTGGGGCGCGGGGACACCGGAAGAAGAGGGGAATGGGCGGGACTAGCCAAGGGTAGTGCTCAAGAGAGCAGGGCTGGGGCACCGGACGCTGTGTGATGTGGCCGAGGGGCAGATTAGGAACTGGTAGGAGGAGGGGGTGGGGGGTAATCAGACCTAAGAGCTAGTAGGTGGGGTGGGGTTGGGAAGACTCCCAGGTGCAATGGGGCCTTAGTGGAATGGTAAAGGAGCAGAGGGGGAGCATAGTTAGAAAGGAAAAGCTGGGGCAAGATGACTGGCAGAGCTGGGGTCACACACCTCCTCTCTGCGAACACTGCCCGAATTTGCGGTTACTGAGAGAGGGCTGTCCACTGCGTGACCGAGCCTGGCATAGAACTTGTTCCTGAGAGCCAGAGGGCTGCAGTAGTCAGTCCGGAGCTCGCTGCTGCCCAGCACACAGGCACCGCCCCAGGGGAGCGTGTGTGTGCGCGCGGGTGGGTGGGTGTAGGGGGAGGGAGGTGTACACTGCACCTCATCGGGAAATCTATGCCACCCACTCGACGAGGCAGAGTTCAAGCTGCATCACACGCACACAGGACAAGTAAGCACAAAACTTTGCCACAGTCTAAGCAGAAGCACACGAGCATAAGACAGACAGTAGCAACCACCCCGCGAGCCAAACAAAACTCGGCAACATTCTCACATACCTTCAAACAATAAATCAAGCGAGGACGCATTCTAAAACTAAGGGAACGAGCGAGCGCGGCAGCCTGCAGAGCTGACCAGATGCTCGTGCGTCGTGGCCTTTGCCTGCGATTACGCGCGCGGCAGACATGTGTTTCCAATTATCGCGCCCGCGTCTGGGCACGATAATTGGAAACACATGTCTGCGCGCGCGTAACCGCAGGTAAAAGGCCACGACGCACGAGCGTGTGGTCAGCTTTGAAACCCCTAACATAAAGTCTTCGCCTAGCAGCGCTTGCGCGCTACTCGAGGCTCGACCTAAAAATGTGCATAAATGCTCTTTAACAGTGTTACTACTCACCATGCCTCCATTTTATCCAAGAGGATAATGTCCAGCAGAATATTTATTTCCTCCATTGGGTTGTAGCTCCATAATTAGTGCAGGGTATATGAAAGCACCATTATGCTTCATTTAAGTTTAGGATCCTGGCTGTTCCATCTCACCTCACTTTTTTATTTTATTATTTTTCACCCTGGGTATTTAATCACCGTTCCTTCTGTCTATGATGTTGTCTGCTGTTTGCAGAAGACTTATTAAATAGTTTCTTATTAAATAAAGTTTGTATCATGAATTGGTCCACAACACACAGCTCTTCTTGCCAGTGCCAACTCCACATTATCCCATCTGTATTCTATCCAAAGCTTGCACCCTGAAAGGACACGAGTGGTACTTCAGGTTTATTGACTACAATTCATCTAGCAACAGAAAGAAATAACACCAATGCATTTCCGCTGGTTATCAGGCTTGTCTGCTTAACCCATTAGTTAAAGTTTGGTTCCTTATCGGGTTTTAAGAGGCAGCATTTAGGCCAGTAGGTTCTGGGTAATGTAGTTCTATAATGCAGGGTTCCATTTCAGGGAGAGATATCACAATGTTTAGTGTCTGTGGTACAAGTGGTGCATACTTCACTATTTCATCATTTCCAAAATTGTTTCCAATGCCATTATCTGTCCTCCGGCGGGTGAATTCCACCTCATAACCCATGGTCCATTAATATCAGTGCGAAACTAGGACTACTTTTAAAATGCTTGTTTTCAGTTACTCTTCTTAATATATTTTTGATCATAAACTTTGCTAGATTGATACATTCTTTATTCAGTGCACTGTCAATTCCCAGATCTTTTATTCTCAATGAACATAAAGTTCCTCAGCCTGATTGTGCTCCTTTGGGAATTTAGCTTGCTTTTTAGTTCAGTTTCAATTGAATAGGTTCTTTTGATCTACAGCATTTCTCCATAAGGGAAATTTCATTTTAGTTTCCTAGCATGGTGACACTCAGCATGGAGAATACGATCAGTGAGGGTCTCTTTCCTAAACGGTGTGATCTCTAATTTCCTCATCTTCTACATACATGATGGTATCCAGGACTTATACACTCTCTTAACTCATTTTTAATGTTGGTCTAATATTGAGTTTGTTCCTGTTCAAGCATTAAAAGTACTTACAAAATTCTACCTTCGTTCCATCCCAGATCACCACCTGAACAGCAATAAATCTTCGCCACAGAAATATTTTGTCTTGATAGTTCTTGTATTTTTCTGTCCATGTGACTTCATTTTTCCACCATCCCATCGCTAAATTCACATAGCTGAGACCGAAGCAGTTTCCCATGGCTGTTACGCACCGCTGTTAAAAGATTCCAGTACCAAAACTAAGGATGTGTTTTTTCAGGCACATTTTCATCATCATGAGTATCATCGTGATCTGCTGTGTCTGGGTAATCTTACTTTGGAGCTAGAAATATCAACATGCATTAAAACCAAATTGATGCTGCATTGATTAATATGATCCTACCACACCCATAGTTATTAGACCGTATTTCTCATTCCAGGAAGTGTTTTGTAGTTGATATTGTAGGTCTGTCATGTCTCTCAAGTAAGAATTGATACTTTTCACTTTTAGGGCTAAAAATACATCTCGGGATTTTGATGTTTTCTCAATTATGGATTTTGTTTTATATGTAGGCTGCTTACCAAACTCTCTGCTTATCACTTGCTTTAAAAGTAAAAATGTTATCAGATCACACAATAATTGTTAGGTGATCACAATTTGTCAATTATATTATAAATAGTACTGCATAAAGTATACATAATTTCTTACACAGTTACACTAACCAATTAATATATATGTCTCCCGACTCACGTGAGAGGGGGATGGCTCGATGGTTGGTGAGTAGCAGACTAGGTTAAGCTTACCATAAGCCTTTTCACTCACCATGACTTGCAGGTATCAACCATAACTAGGCTACATTGAGGCATTTAGGTGAGGATGCTTCTTAGCATGTGCTCTTTGTTTGAAGGAAACTGCTCAGTGACTGCTTTGCCTGTATTTCACATGTTAAGGTTAGCATTGTCAGATCACTTCATGTAAACATCGCACCATATTTTCAGTCCTGTGCTTACATTTAACAAATCAAAACATTCAATGAGTAGTATTCTGCATTTGCTTCCAAAGTGGCCAATGACTTCTAAAATGACTTCTTAAGCAAAATAATGCCAACATGATTTCATGCTAACATGTAACACTCTGGCATCCTTAGTTAGACGGTATGGTTTATGCATGGCATAGACTACCAAAACAGCACAATGCAACATTGTTCATCCTGGGCGCACAACAATTCTGATAGAAAAATGTATCTTGCTCAGAAAACCATGTTCTTGATATCCTTAGTTCTCCTGGCTCAATACTTAGGATGTTCATTTCATCTGATGTTGCACAATGCTTCAGAATTAGGCAATTTGTAAAATTACACAAATCAGGCACACAATGTTTCTCTTGTGTCCAGATTGGAAAAGGTTTGCTAAAAGTTTTACATTTTTCCTTGAATAGCCTAACAGATAACTATTACACCACCAACTGAAATATGCTAGATAGTTTATTTTGTCATCATCAAAATTGCCTTACAATATAAAATGGTATTATAATACAAATTCAACATTTCACTAATAGCATAATAAATAGTATAAAATATTCCATAAAAAACCTCCCTATACAATGTATGGTATTCTTTTCATCCATAATATAATACCCAGCACCGAATCTCCAATTTACCCTAAGAATTTATACAATGTGCGTAAGTGCTATCAGTACTAATACTAAAAAATAAAAATAAATACTTGTCTGTCTTGCATCAAGGCCAAACATTTATGGATCTGAGATGTTTTCTATAGTTCTCTTCCAGGGGATCCTCATCAATAGTCATAAGCACTGAATATTCCCGCCCACGTGCGGGGACCCCGGAAATATAAAAATTATATATGGAAATCACATATATACAGCTCTACATATATGCATATACATATATCATTTTTTCTCATACCAATGCAGCTCTCAATAGGAGGCTAAACAATGTAATTAATTACACACACAAAAAACTACATTTGCCAATATATAAAAACACCAGAGAACAATTAGTACTTGAACTCTGTTTTTTAATGAGCAAAATACTCATAAAGAGTAAAAACTGCAAATTAAGTAGACATTGTTAGCCTACAGGCTGCATTGCAAACCAATAGCATAGAAAATGAAAAATTTTCAACAAAAACTGGCACCGTGCCTTTAAGGCAGCCATGACCCCTAGCTTCCCATCATGCCTCAGGGGTGACAGTTAGGTCAGTTGTTCTTTCCGGCTCCTTCAGTCAGGACCCTGGATTTTCAGATCTTGCTTTTTTGACTTTCTGTCAAAAAATATCTATAAAAATCTAGTTTTTTCTACTTTCACTCGACGTCTTTTGGTCCTAGAGTGCAAGTAACACCTTTTTTGTGTTACAGAAAAGGTTTATTTTTGGATAAAATGCCTTCTTTATTTGACCCTTGCCCGTCTTGTGGCAAGAAGAAGGCCAGAACAGATACACATCCTGTGTGTATTCTCTGCCTCCCCGAGTCCCACTCTTCTGACAACTGCCAGCATTGTAAGAAGTTATCAAGAAGGACTATCAAGGAGAGGGACAGGATTAGTCTCTATGGCCTCTCTGAATGTGAGGCAGAAGAAGAAGAGAACTCGGTCGACGTCGAGAGGAAAAGTCCCGACCCGTTCTCCGTCGGGATCGACGTCGAAGAAATCGGCGACGAAGAAATCGGCGTTGAAGACTTCGGTGATGCCGGCGCATCATCATTCGACAACGAAATCTTCGTCGACGAAGGTAACAGGTCCTCCGTTGACGTCAACCAGGCGGAGCTCAACGTCGAGAGACAGGTCTCCGTCGGCGCCGGTTGGGCGTTCGACGTCGAGGCAGATCACTCCGTCGTCGCAGCCGCGATCGACGTCGAGGCAGATTGCTCCGTCGCAGGCGCGATCGACGTCGAGGCACAGCGCTCCGTCGTCGCAGGCGCGATCGACATCGAGGCACAGCGCTCCGTCGTCGCCTCATCATCGGCGATCGACGTCGAGGCGCATCTCTCCGTCGTCGCCTCTTCATCGGCGATCGACGTCGAGGCGCAGATCTCCGCCGGGATCAAGGCAACGATCTTCGGCGTCGAGACACAGGACACCTCCTTCGGCGTCGAAGCAGACTCCAATCCATCATTCCACGCCGTCGAGACGGACGACACCGCCGAGTGGATCTTCGGCGTCGAGACCAAGACCTCCGTCACCGGCAGTCCAACGCCGGTCGACGTCGAGACAGCAATCTCCTGAGAGGGTGCAAGGAATGTCGAAACATGACACTGCATCAGTGTTGGAGAGACGTTCGACGTCGAGAAGTCCACCTTCTAAGAGAAGAAAGTCAACGTCGAGACATACGTCTCCGTTGAGAGGGCAGTCGACGCATAGACGCTCCAGATCAACGTCAAAGCGCCCTTCTGGAGACGCCTCACCTCCAGTGAGCCTGTCTTCTTCACCTTCAGGTTCGCCCAGTTCTCACCGAGGGTCAACGTCCAGATCCCCGGAGGTGGTGATCTCGACGTCCAGTGTCAGGGGGTCACCAAGATTCCCCAACAAGGCATGAAGAGGTGAGCTTCACTCCTCCTGCTCAGTCTCCTAAGGGAAGAGAGAGACGCAGATCACCTTCCATCCATTTATCCCCACGATGGTACAGGCCTTTACATCACTGGGCTACTGACAAGAATTACTCGAGCCCTCAGAACAGATCACCGTTGGCTTGTTTAACTCAGGATAAAGAGCGATCTCCTTCAAGAGCCAGAGCTCGCAGCCGTACCTCTGTGCACTCACACAGGAGGAGGTCTAGATCAAGAAGCAGGAGGAGAGCACACAGATCGCCTACTCCGTCCTCTTCTTCCACTCATACATCCCATAGAGACTATTCGCCGACTTTGACTGACAGTCCACCGTCGAGGGTCTCTCCGGTGGACGACATCTACACTTTTCAGGACATTCTTGGCAGAGGAGCTTTAAAACTGGGTATCCCTATGCCAACTCGTCAAAGCAAGTCATCTGTGATTTTTGAGACGCTACACCAAAGAGCAGCAGCTAAACCTCTGCTTCCCTTGGTACCAGGCATCATAGAGCCAGTGATGGATATCTTTCTCACGCCAGCGAGTGTTAAGATCGCTCCAGCGAGGATCTTAAAAAAGTACCGTTCACCAGAGGACGACCCGCTCTTCCTCAGGGCTGATCCTCCTCCGGATTCAGTCATAATTGCTGCGGCAAAGAAGACCCATGTGGTGGCATCTTCCTCCACTGTCCCACCAGACAAGGAGAGCAAGACGCAGGATTCCTGGGGAAGGAAGGTTTGTGGCACTTCGGCCTCCATCTTTAAGGTCTCCAATGCAACGGCACTCCTGGGCCACTACGACAGATCTCTGTGGGACTCACTACAGAGATTCACTGAAAAGTTGCCACAGGAAGACCGTAAAGATTTTGAGGAAATCCTAACAGAGGGCAGTCAGGTGTCTAACCAGGTCATCAGTGCTGCGGCGGATGGAGCTACCCTTTCGGCACATGCATATGCTCATGGGGTATGCGCAAGAAGAACATCATGGCTACGTCTTACAGCGCTCAAGCCAGAAGCGCAGTCACGCATCCTCAATCTTCCGTTCTCTGGTTCCTCTTTGTTCGGGACTCACACGGATGAAGAGATGACACGGATGAAAACGGAACTGGACACGCTTAAAGCGGTGGGCCTGGAGAAAAGAATGGATTTCCGTAAGAGATTCCGTCCTTACAATAGTCGATCCTCCCAACAGAGGGTTCAAACCCCTCATTGGCAGAAAAATCAGGATCAGCAAGGCCAGCAAAAAACGCAGTATCGGGGCAGACGTCCCTCCAGAGGAGGAAGAAACCAGCATCAAGGCAACAACTCCGCCAAGACGCAGTCAAAACAATGAGTACTCACTTCCCCTGTCGCCGTTCACCACTCCAGTGGGGGAAGTATCGCAAATCATCTCGAAGAGTGGCGAGCTATCACAAAAGATCGGTGGGTGCTAGCCACGCTGCGGAATGGGTACTCTCTACGTTTTCAACATCGTCCACCATCAATCCCTCCAGTTCCTCCATCGTGTCACCAGTTAAAACTCTTGCAGAAAGAGGTTGCCACCCTTCTCAGAAAGTCAGCCATCGAGAGGGTGCCAGTATCTCAAAGAGGGAAAGGGGTTTACTCAAGATATTTTTTGGTGAAGAAAAAAGGCCAAAAAGCAGAGTACAGACCCATTCTGGACTTGCGGTCACTCAACCTATCCATCAAAAAGGAAAAGTTTCGCATGTTGGCTCTCCATCAAATATATCCACATCTCAGACAGGGGGATTGGATGTGTTCGCTGGATCTGCAAGATGCATACTTTCACGTCCCGATCAATCAGTATCACAGACAGTACTTGCGATTCCTGGTGGGATCCGCTCATTACCAGTTCAAGGTTCTACCCTTCGGGTTGAAGTCAGCCCCAGAGTGTTCACGAAGTGCATGGCGGTGGTGGCAGCCGCACTGCGCCGCAGGGGCGTCTTCGTATACCCGTACTTGGACGACTGGCTGTTGAAAGGCCCTTCCCCAGACAGTGTGAGGAGTCATTTCTTGAGCTGTCTCGAGCTGTGTCACCGGCTGGGCCTGCATGTGAATTTCGCCAAATCAACTTCACAGCCAACGCAGAAAATACATTTCTTAGGAGCTCTGCTAGACTCCACGGTAGGAAAAGTGTTTCCTTCGGAGGAGAGACAGTGTTCCCTCATACAGAAATGCCAGCTGGTTCTGCGCAACAGAAAACTGCCTGTACGTCGGATTGCCTCCCTGCTAGGGTCGATGGCATCCTGCATCTTCCTGGTTCCCAATGCCAGACTACGAATGCGTCCTCTTCAGCAGGATCTGGAGGACAAGTGGGACCAGCAGACAGCTCGCTGGGACGAAAAAATAAGTCCATCAAACGCGGCTCGAGCTTCCATACCTTGGTGGATGAGAAAACGAAATATGCAAGTCGGAATTCCTTTCCATCAACCTCCGCCTGCTCAGACACTGATCACGGACGCCTCGCTGCAGGGTTGGGGGCCCACATGGGTCCTCTCCAGACTCAAGGACTGTGGTCTCCAAAAGAGCGATCCTATCACATCAACATGCTAGAGCTGAGAGCAGTTCACCTAGCCCTCAAAGCTTTCCTCCCCTCGATTCAGGCAACCTCAGTGTTAGTACAGACGGACAACACCACCACCATGTACTACCTGAACAAACAGGGGGAACTCGCTCACGCACACTTTCCCTGGAGGCTCAAACACTCTGGCATTGGCTCCTGGCTCGGAATCTGGCAGTCACAGCAGTCCACCTGCCAGGAGAACAGAATGTGAGAGCGGATGCGCTCAGCCGTCACTTCGAAGACAGAGAAGACTGGGTACTCAACGACGAGGTCGTCGAAGACATCTTCCAGGCATGGGGTCGTCCCACCATCGACCTCTTCGCGGACGACGAAAATACCAAATGCCGAGACTTCGCCTCACGGTTCTACCGACCAGGATCGAAAGGGAATGCCCTTTTGATAGACTGGTCAGGGGCATTTGTGTACGCCTTTCCACCCCTTCCGCTGATCCCGAAGGTGGTGACCAAGCTGTCCCATTCGTGCACGAGGATGATACTAATTGCCCCGGACTCGCCGAGACAATGGTGGTACCCGGACCTTCTGCACCTATCAGAGTGCCCTCACAAGAAGCTGCCGTGCAGACCGGACCTGCTGTCCAAGATGAACGGGAGGATTCATCACCCCAACCTTCCCTCACTGAACCTGGCAGCATGGCTCCTGAGGTCCTCCAGTATGGCCACTTAGGACTACCGCAGGACTGCATGTCCATCTTGAAGGAAGCAAGAAGACCGTCCACGAGGCATTCGTATGCATGCAAGTGGAAACGGTTTTACATGTGGTGTATGCAGAACAATTGTAACCCAAGCAAGGGTCAGGAAGAGGTCATCCTTCCTTACCTACTTTATCTGGCGAAAGCAGGTTTGAAGTTTTCTTCCATTAAGGTGCATTTAGCAGCTATAACTGCATATAGACGTTCACCTTCCCAACCTTCCTTCTTCCAGTTACAGGCTGTTAAGGATTTTTTGCAGGGTTTAAAGAAGGTCTACCCTCCGGTACGGCCTCCTTCACCATCCTGGGAGCTAAACCTGGTGCTATCAAAATTGATGGTCCGCCTTTTGAACCCATACATAAAGCAACCTTACAACATCTTTCTTGGAAGGCGGCTTTCTTGGTAGCGATCACGTCAGCTCGCAGAGTGAGTGAAATACAGGCTCTCTGCTCTAAAGAACCTTATACAGTCTTCCATCTTAACAGGGTTGTGTTGAGGACGCACCCCTCTTTCCTTCCAAAGGTGGTGTCAGATTTTCATGTGAATCAGACCATCTCTCTACCCACCTTTTTCCCAATCCCTCCACTCCAGCTGAGAGGGCTTTGCATTCTCTGGACCTCAAAATGGTTTTAAAATTCTATCTGGATCGGTCCAAGTCTATAAGAAAATCTGATCAACTTTTTGTTAACTATGGGTCGATCAGATCTGGGTTCGCAGCTTCAAAGCGCTCCATCTCTAGATGGATAGTTTCATGTATCAAGCTTGCTTATCAATTAGCGCAGAAGCCCCTGGGGTTTACTCCCAGAGCGCATTCTACTAGAGGAAAGGCGGCTACTACTGCTTTTCTTCATAATGTGCCCATGTCTGAAATCTGTAAGGCGGCAACTTGGAGGTCCGTCCATACTTTTACGAGGCACTACTGTCTGGAATCAGACACCAGAGCAGACACCCAAGTAGGCCAGGCCTCCTTGCGGAATCTGTTCAACAGCTGATTTCGGCTGTTATGTTTTTTGTTGGGTCACTTTACTCTCATTTACCTGCAGGTGGTTGATGGGCTTGCTATTCTATTCAGTGCTTATGACTATTGATGAGGATCCCCTGGAAGAGAAGGATAAGTTACTTACCTGTAATCCTAGTTCTCCTCCAGGGGTATCCTCATCAAAGTCATAAGCAACCCACCCGCCTCCCCAGGTAAATGAGGGATTTCTAAAGTGTTAAAGGATATCTTTGTGCCCTGACCTCCAGGGTTATGCAAAGAACAACTGACCTAACTGTCACCCCTGAGGCATGATGGGAAGCTAGGGGTCATGGCTGCCTTAAAGGCACGGTGCCAGTTTTTGTTGAAAATTTTTTCATTTTCTATGCTATTGGTTTGCAGTGCAGCCTGTAGGCTAACAATGCCTACTTAATTTGCAGTTTTTACTCTTTATGAGTATTTTGCTAATTAAAAAACAGAGTTCAAGTACTAATTGTCCTCTGGTGTTTTTATATATTGGCAAATGTAGTTTTTTATGTGTGTAATTAATTACATTGTTTAGCCTCCTATTGAGAGCTGCATTGGTATGAGAAAAAATGATATATGTATATGCATATATGTAGAGCTGTATATATGTGATTTCCATATATAATTTTTATATTTCCGGGGTCCCCGCACGTGGGTGGGTATATTCAGTGCTTATGACTTTGATGAGGATACCCCTGGAAGAGAACAAGGATTACAGGTAAGTAACTTATCCTTATGCGAGAACACAGAACTTAATTTAGAGTAGTGGCACAGTTATTGCTTCATAACCTTGTCTAGAGCTAAACATAATTTGTTCATCTATTCTTAGGCAGAGAGTCATAGCCTGAAAGACTGTCCGAGAACCAAATAACTTGATTAAAGGAAGCAACCATCTTTTACGAGGCTTTTGAAACCTAGTGCAAAGTAGAAAAAAGTGCTTAACGGTATCTCTTCCACAAGGGGTGCAGTCACAGTTCTCATCCCCCATTTAGTGGCTACTGTTTCTTGCTAGATATTCTCTTGTTGAAAAAGAGCCCAGTCTGAAATTTAAATATAAGGAACATTTCAGTTCCGAATGGATCAAGTCCAAATATTGATCAATCCCTAAATCCATTTTATATACAAAGTACTGTGCTGATAGAAACAAAGATATGTATTTCTTTCACAATCCCATTGGCCATAGCACAATGTGAGAGAAATGTCTTGAGAGAGCATTTCATCAGAGACATAATCAATTTTGTTTTTTCCCTAACTATTAAGAACGTTTTTACGGTGGGCAGCTTTAATCCTTAGAAGCAAAGAACAGCAGTCGAAGGTGGGCTGAAATATATTCTCATGTAACATACTTACATGGGCCAATAATTGGTAGAGTTCATGATAAACTCTGCTGACTTGGAGGTGGAAGACTCACAGCCTAGTTCCAAGTCATGTTCAGACATTGTAGGTTTTGAAAAAGGATTAAGCTCTTGCTTTTTCCCTGACAAGACTAAGTTTGTGTTGAGCTGTTGTTTCAGGTGATTCACTTGCACAAAGAGGCCATTTCACTGAGGAATGTACTCTTAAAAATCACAATGCCGTACCACACCATGCTTTAGCAATATATTATGAAAATATGCTTCAAATGGAAATCCACTACTCTCCCAGATTAGTGTATTAAATTTCTCACAACCTTTATGGATTTAGTGAGGTGACATTGATGACCAGCACCCCAACTATTAAAATTGTTCCAGCACCACTGACCTTGGGTGCTAAAGGTGTGCTTCAGTATGACATCACATTTGATTGATAGCACAGTGAGGTCCAAAATTACTCTTTGTCCAACATCAGGATAAGTATGGAAAATGTTTAGAGGATAAATCTTTTTAAGTAAACAAAATAATAATAATTTTGATTTCAAAATCACCCTTGGTGGAAAGTAAGGAGAATTGTTGTATCAAATTTAGGAGCAAAAATACATTACGGTGTAAAATTACCCTAGGTGCAACACCAGTTGGTGTGTGGTAGCACTTTAAGGTGCAAAATGATCACTGGTGCAAACATGCCTTTTATACAACAGTCACAAGTGTGTGGAAGCATTTTAAGAGCACAAATCACATTAAGAGCAGAGACATATTTAAGTACATAATCACCCTTAGTATAGCACCCGTAATCACCTTTGGTGCAACAGGAATGTGAATAATCTTTTAGGCTTAAAAACACATTTAGGAGCAGAAATCACATTTAAATAAAAAAATCATCCTTGGTGCAAAGTTAGCAAGAATAGTCTGACTTCACATTTAGGTCCAAAACCACTTAGTAACGATAGAACAAGCTCTAGTAAGGAGTCACATTAGGTGTACAAGGTGCACCGTTTGACATTACAGTTTGCTTAACAGCACTTCTAGGGCCAGCAAAATCTCCGTATTGCAGCATTAACAATAACATCAATATGAGTGTGAAAAACGTTAAAAGGGCAAAATCATATTGAGATGCAAATATACTTTCACTTACGTAAGAAAGTGCCCTCTTTTTGCATGGTTGCCCCCACTTTTTGCTAAACTGCTGATGTACTTTGACTGAGTGTTGCCCTGGGCTCCTGCCAAACAGGTACCCAGGGCCTATGTTCTTTCCCTAAAACTGCACAGAAAACAAAACCCAATTGGCACTCTTGCCACAGGTCAGCCCCTTGTAAGTGGTACCACAGATACCAAGGGTACTGTGGCCAGGGAAGGCCTCTAAGGGCTGCAGCACTTATTGTGCCACCCTTAGAGGCCCTGTACCTTTACACACACACACACTGCCTTTGCAGGCTGCGTGTTTTGGTGCAGAACAAAGTGAAGAGTCGACATGGCACACATCCCTGTGTGCCATGCCTACAACCCATTGCCCTGGCATAAGCCAGCTACCCCTCTAGCTGGATGCACTATACCAGTGGTGAGGGTACAGGTGCATAAGCCCTGTACCCCTACAGTGTCTAAGCTAATTCTTAGACATTGTAAGTGCAGTAATGCCATTAAGAGTATATGGTGCTGGGAGTTTGTCATTACGAATTCCACAGAACCATAATGGCTTTACTGAAAACTGGGACGTTTGGTATCAAACTTCTCAGCACATTAAACCCACACTAGTGGAGAGGTGTGGTGCAGCGGCCAGGGCAGCTGACTTCGGAGCACAGGGTTCACGGTTCGATCCCCGGCTCCGGCGGCAGCTCAGCTCAGCACCATGTGACTCTGGGCAATAGCTCACTTAATTTCCACGACGGCCCCCAGCGCCTTGAGACCCGTAAGGGTGAGTAGCTGCGCTATATAAAAACGGACTTACATTTTTTTTTACTTACACTGATGCCAGTGTGAGGTTTAATAAAAAAATGCACACAGAGGGCATCTTAGAGATGCCCCCTGAAAAACGACCTAACATTAGTAACCAGGCTGAGTGGCTGCTCGCCAGCTGCTACCACCAGACATGTTTCTGGACCCCTGGGTCGAGAGCCTGCTGCTCTCGGGGGTCTGAAACAATGCACATCCTGGGACGAGGTGCCAAGCCTCCTCCCCCAGGATGGGCAGGGTCCACAAAGGGGAAGCTTCAAAGGCTTGCCGCCTTTGTGAGCTTCCCCAGGCCTTTTGCTGCTTCCAGCAACTGTCCCCCACCGGTTCTGACCCCTACTTTGGGCAGGAGAATCTGCGGGAAAACCAAGTGAGGAAGGGAGGTGTGCCCACCTTTGCCAACCCCACCCCTCAGGTGGGGGAGGCGAGGTGAAGCACAACTCTCACTTCCCGCCATCTTGCAGATGGGGGGGGACCCAGCCAACCAGAGTGAGGCATATGCCCCCCTCCCACTGGAGAGTGGCATAATAGGGGGTGTACCCATCCCAAAGAAGGGACCCATTGGTCCCAACCTTTACTTACCTGTAAGGCCTCTAAATCTAGTATTTATGGGCACCCCTGAACTGTGCCTCCTCAGACAAGAACCGACGAAGAAGAAAAGAAGAAGGTCCGAAGATCTGTGCTGAAGCTAAGAAGAGGAGGACGCCTACTGACTTGGCCCTAGCCCTACCGGCCTGTCCCCACCTCGAACCTGCAGAAGCGAAATCCCGGTGTGTCCTGCAGCCAGCAACCTCAAGAACCCAGAGGACCTGCCCTGCCTTCCACAGAAAAGACTCTGTCTCTTGTGTGCACCTGATTTGCTCACCCACAGACTCTGGCTCCGGCCAAATCCACAAGTCTGCACCACCCTGCACCCGACGCCCACGGCCCGAGTTCGAGTGGCCCAACACCACGAGGCGGTCTCCCCGGCGATCCTGACCTCAGATCTGGTGATCTCTGACCTGCCTGGACCCTCTCAACGATGCCTGCAGTCTCTTTCTGGAGGATCCCCCCGACCGCGACCGGAGCTGGTAAGAAAACCCGACGCCTAAAGACACCCCTGCACCCAAAGTTCCACAGCCTTGGGTGGCCCAACCGACGGTGTCCCAGCATCTCCAGGCATCCCAACTTACCTCTCCAACCGGTGGTCACCTCCAGAAGATCTTCGTCCCGAGCCTGCAGTCTTTGTCAAAACCGGAGAACCCCCATTGAAACCAACAGGGCACCCGACACCAAAACAGCACCCTGCACCCAGCCGCCGTTGCGAGTGTACTTTGGGTGCTAACTCGGATCCCCCTTTGCCCTGAGCCTAACACCAGGAGCTTTGCTCCCACAACCCTGTGGCCTGCTCGTGAGCAGCCACCAACCGGAGGCTTGGATAACATTGGGCCTCAGCACTCTGCACCCGGCCGTCCTAGTGCCGCTGAGGTTGCTTTGAGAGTGCATCCTTGACCCTGGGGGAACCCTTGTTCTAACCCCAGAAACTCAACCCCAAAGACAGAGTACTTACCTGTTAACCGATAACTTCATTTCTCTCTATAGGAATACATTGACTGTTTTTCCTTGAAAAATGTTCTAAGTGTGGAGTTGATTTGTATGAAAACCTGAAAAACTACAACTGTGCAAAACTGATTTTACTTACCTTTTCTCTAGAAAATGTCCCAGTGTGATATCTAGGCATATCGCACTGAGTAGAAAAAGTAACTTAAAAAGTAATCTGAAAAGTAACTAAATAGTAATCTGAAAAGTAATTTCGACATTTTGAATTACCTGCATTCAATTGTAAAACACTGCATAAGTTTTTGCAAAACATTTATTTCACTTACCTGTGCCAGGCTTGGCTTGGTTCTAGAAATAAAATAACGTAATAATATTTTTATACAAACAAAATTGGTCTGAGTTCAGTCTTTGAGTTTGTGGCAACATTTGCTAATTAAGTGTGTACAACACATGCTTAACACGACTCTCTGATAAAGCCTTACTGCTCGCCCACACTACCGCAAATAGAGAGTAAGGTGCTATCTACTTTTTCCTCTGCCTTCCTTTGGGGTTCCACTGGACTCTGTGCACAATATACCTCATTTTGGTATAGTATATACAGAGCCAGCTTCCTACAACATATTTCTTCACTGTTCATTGTTAATTGAGAAGCAGACACCTAATAGTCAATAACTAACTGCAAGACTGATACTCATCTGAACTGATCTAGAATATGAATGACAATTTCTTCAGGGAATAGCCTAAAGGGATTGAGCCAAACAAACCAGTGGTTGAAAAGGACTGACTCAAAGCCCGTCTTTGTATATGTTTTTGCTGTTAATAACATAGGACCTGAAGCAGTCTCTAGCCAGACTGATAAACCAGTACACAGAATCTCACATCAGAAGTTGCAGAGTTATAGCGGTCAATAAAAAGTTCCCCTCAAAAAGCAAAATGGAAGTGTAAGCAAACAGCAGTTTAATCTCTTTGACATACTTGGTACCGAAAAGATTATGAATTATTGGGATGTTTTGGATGGGACTAAAAAAGCATTCCTTCCGGAAACAAAATAGCATTGTAAGCAATCACCAGTGTAATCCCTTTAAATGACATGGTGCCAGTTTTAGGCTGTAGATTACTGGGATTTTCTAGATAGCCCAGTATGGTGGCCCTTTGTGTTATGATCATTTCAGGGTCTGTCTCTGAAGCGAACAAACAGCTTCTGCTTGTTGGGACTGTACCATTGGAAGAAACTGCACATATCCTCTTGGAGGTAAAGGTACCTGGAGTGCAGGTGATTTAGACCAGTGCTAGAAATAGAAATATAGAAGTGCAAGTACTGAGAAGCGGTGATACTCTCCCATTAAAAGTATTGCAGCAGTGCTATGAAGTGTAGGTACTTCCTCTTTCAAATTAAAGAGGTACAGATACTCAGTACCGGACAGTACCTGCCCATTTAAAGCACTGATTTGGACCTAACAAAGTTGCATATCTCTATCCTAACAATTCCATGAATATCTTATAGCTCCTCCCCTTTCACCCGTGCTCTACCTCTGGGCACTCAGAAGCTTCTTATAGTTCCTCCTCTTTCACTCGTCCTCGGTCTACCTCTCGGCACTCAGAAGCTCCCTGCAAGTGACACTTGGTGTTTCTGAGAATAAAAACTACTTGAAGTAATGCTCTGAAGATGGCCATTTTTTCTGCCGCACGAAGACTGTAGTGAGAGATGTGGGATGGGAAAGAAGGTGCGGATAGAATGATCCACTCTCGGGTTCCTTGATTCTTAAAGAGCAAAGATATCTGCTTTGGTTCTGTCCAGTGACTAGACATCCAGTGCAAAGGACTGAAGGGGCTTTGGGCACAAAAATATCAATGTTACAGGTGAGTAATTGTTATACCCTTGGTATTAATATAAATATTCTTTCTTCCCTGTTAGCCAAAGTGCAAACACATTTGGGACACTGATATCTGCTGCAAAGCTTCCGTAATAACCATGAAGCTGTTTGGATAAACTGATTATTGCTCTCATCTCCAGGTAGTTGTTGCAATCTTCCATGTCCACTTTCTTATTGCCAACCCCAACTTTCTCTATTCTGAGGTTACCGGGAAGAGTGTCATTATGTGACGCTTACAGATTGATAGAGAAGTATCCCCAATATAAGACCTAATGCACTCTGATCTTTTTTTCTCGGTGAGAGTTGATTTGTTGCTCGTTTTCTTGCAGGAGTACATCCTGAAGGGAGTGGTGAACGCAGCGCTTGGCCAAGAAATGGGCTCGGTGAGTATAGGTCTTGCCATTTTTTTTTGCCTCACTTAGCATTTACTGAGAAGGCTGAGACTTCGTAGGACTATATTCCCTTCAAAGATTTTGTTTCTGAATAAACAAAGCGGCAATAATAGTCACTGCCATCCTATATACCTAAAATTCTACCATTTACACTATAAACAAACATGCCCTTATGGAAGCACCATAGACCGAGTTTAACCATAGCTACATGATAGTTTCAGTCTCAAAATAAGCAAGGAGGCAATAATAGAGGCACCCCAGTTCCGTTAAAACTATAATTCCAACAGAGTTTCAGTTACTCAATAAACAAGGAAGCATTAATGGAGGCAACCCAAACCCTAGTCTAACCATACGTCCATTGTAGGTTCTTGCACGAAAAACAAGGCAGCAATACTAGAGATACCTCCATACCAGACTGAGTATAACTATAATTCCTTCAGAGCTTCAGTTGCACAATAATCAAGGAGGCAAGAATAGTGGCACCACAGACACTGATGTACTATAATTCCATCAGAGCTTTGGGTACACAGTAAACAATAATTTCAGTAATTTAGGCACCCCTACCCAGCATAAGTACATTTCTATCCACTCCATCAGAGCTCCAGTTACGCATAAAACAAGGAGATTAAATTGAGGCAACCCAGAGAAAATATAGCTATAATTCCATCAGTGCTCCTGTTACACATTAAACAAGGAGGCAATATTAGAAGCACCAGAGATTCCATCAGAGTTTCAGTTACAGAATAAAAGGCAGGCAATAATTGAGGCACCCCCAAACACAGTATAATTGTAAATCAGAAAGCAATTTAGTTACACGGCAATAATGCAGGCATCCCAGACACAGTATAAGCATAAATCTAAAAGTGCTTCAGTTACTTGATAAACAGGAAGGCAATAATGCAGGCGCACCAGACACAGTATAACTATAATTATGTTAGAGTGTGGGTAACACAATAAACACTGACTCAGTGATTGAGGCACCCTCAGATCCAGTATAACTATAATTCCATCAGAACTTCAGTTACTCAATAAACAAAAGACAATAATAGCAGCACCAGAGATCCAGCATAACTATGATTCCATCAGAGTTTCAATTCCACAATAAACAAGGAGGTAGTAATCGAGGCACCCCAGACCGAACATGCCTATAATTCCATTAGAACATTAGTTGCACAATAAACAAGCACTAATAAAGGCATTCCAGTCCCAGTATACCTATAATTCCACTAGAGCTCCAGTTACTCTATAAACATGTAGGCAATAATGGAGGCACCCCAGGCCCACTGTAACTATAATTCCTCGACCACTTCAGTTCCACAATAAACAAGGAGGCAGTAATTGAAGCACACCCGACACAGTACAATTATGATTCCTTGGGAGCTCCAGTTACACAATAAACAAGGCGGCAGTGATCGAGGCACCCTAAACCGCAGTATAACTGTAATTCCATTAGAGCACCAGTTAAACAAGGAGAATTCCATTGTTGCAGGTATTCTGTTTGGAAACAGAACTGTACCTGGGATCACAGAACGTCAGTATGTAGGGACTGAGTCACCATACCACATCAGTACGTATGGGCCCAAATCCTGACTAGCTCATAGTGCCTTACCTGCCCTCCTAACCTTCCCTTAGTAACAGGTAAGTTGGCACCCCAGAACACAACACTCTAGTCCCCTCAGGGAACCGTGGTAACGGATCATCACCTTTCGTTCTCTTACTCATGCATGTCCATAATAAACAAATGAAAAACATGAGGAAAGTTTACAATATTATTGAAACTATCATGCTCTATCATTTAGCAACTGTGATGCAATTAGAAAAAATATTAAACCGAGCAAAGTAATTAGCTTTATCAATAAACTTTATACAATGAAAAGTCCTATCATGGTGAATGATATATGTGCCTAAGCCTAAACTCATAACATGAGCACAATGATATCTCAGTCATCTCTGGGATTAGAGCCGGGTCCCATACCTGGCATTTGCTGTTAGCTGGTCTGCATCTCAGATTGTGCAGAGCTGGCACGCTCGTCCCGGGACCTTTCCTCTGCTAGAATTTCTCCTTTCTAGTTTCAATACGGCAAGTCTTGGCTTATATGATAAGAAATGTCATGCTAGAAAACAGCATCTGGCTCTCTCTATTTAGTCTGTGTGTTAGAATGTGTTGGTGACCGTCCACAGAGAAAAACAGGGCACAATGTTGTTTGACCTTGAACAAAATGTCCAGTCTGAATCCCAGCAGAAGAGCTGAATAACAACATATGTGCAGCCTATTTCTAAAATAATAGTGTGGCACAAAAACAAATGTGTTACTTTGTAACGTGTGCAAAGCAAAAATGGCCTGCAACCTACAGTTGGGCTAACATAGGGGAGAACTACAGTGGGCCCTATAGGGAACTCACAACCCCACTTCCCTTTGGCCAGGATAGTAATGTAACGACCAACTAAAGAATAAAAACTTACGGCACAAGCTAAGCAAGTTCAAAGCTGTGCTAATAAGCATGTTATAAAAAAGAATTATAATTAAAAAAGTAACATGTCAATTTTGAAAAGGTAGCCGAATTAAGGTGTGTCGGAGGTATCCATGATGTCCTAAAGCCAATGAATATAGAATGGATTCTGTCTCCAAAGGCAACAATTGTTGGACAGCTCAGTTTACAATCTCCAGAGAACAGACATGAACCTCGCTGTCAGCTGATGCTGAGAATGTAGCCGAGTAACCCGCATTCGTGTTATCAGAGCCAGCATTTAGTGATCCGTGTGCTGAAGCACTTGTCTCCGCTGAAAGGAGTGGCTCATAGCTTGCGTTCTGAAGAAGCCTTAGACCCAAGGGACAACTTTGAAAATGAGTCACTAATGGACTCATCAACAGGTCAATGTCCACGGAAGCCAACATCTGCAGAGCCAGACAAATATCTAGCGCCCATTCGAAGGGGCACCAGAAGCAGTGAAACACAAGTTGTATGCAGTTAAACTAGGCAGGTCTAAGATCTGATTGATTGTCCAGTGGAGTTATGCCTCCTCCCCCCTTCAAACAAACCCTGCTGTCACTTCCTCCGTCCCCAGAGGACCACCTTGTGCTCTTGTGGCAGGACATACTGGTGCTATTGGCCAAAGGAGCCATTGAGAGGGTGCCAGCATCAGAAGTAGGACGTGGATGCTATTCCCGCTACTTTCTGGTGCCAAAGAAGGATGGAGCCTCCATCCCATCTTAGATCTGCGCACTCTCAATTACTTCTTGAAAATGGAAAAATTCAAGATGCTCATCCTCGCTCGGGTCTCATCTTCCCTGGAGACTAGATGGTAGCGTTGGACTTGCAGGACTCCTAGTTCCACATTCCTGTGTTGCCTGCCCACAGATGCTACCTGCGGTTCACAGTGGGCCATGAACATTATCAGTTCGCTTTGCTCTCCTTTGGCCTTAGCAGTGCACTTCACAAGTTCACCAAGGTGATGAAGGTGGTTGCAGCACATCTGCGGAGGTCAAGTGTTCCCCTACCTCGACTATTGGCTGTTGAAGGTGGGCTCATCCCAGGCAGTCGTCTCCCACCTCCAGACTACAGCAGACCTCCTTCACCCGCTGGGGTTCACTATCAATGTGCGAAAGTCACATCTGAGTCCCTCTTGGACACTCCATTTCATCAGAGCTGTTCTGGATACAGTGCAGTTTTGGGCTTATTCTCCAGAACAGCGAGTCCAGGATATTCAGGCTATGATACCGATGTTTCCGCTTCTATTCTGGATTTCGGTGAGACTGACTGAGGCTGCTGGGTCTTATTGCCTACTGCATCCTGTTGGTAAAACCTGCCAGTTGGCATTTGCAGGCTCTGCAGTGGGACTTGAAGAACTAATAGGCACAGCATCAGCGAAATCTGTCCGACCTGGTCCAGATTTGGGAGAGAACTACATAAGACCTAGCAGTGGTGACTCTCGGACCGTAGTTAGGTCAACAGCCGATCTCTTTTTCTTCCCCACCAAGTGCTCACAGTGTCCCTTCTGGGTTGGGGCAGTCACCTGAGCGAGGGGGAGATCAGAGGCCTCTGGTCTCCAGCAGAGTCTCAGCTCCACATCAATCTGTTGGAACTGAGAGCGATCTGACTAGCATTGTGAGCCTTTCTTCCTTGCATCTAGCCACAGATTCCTTACCAGCACTGCCATCCTCCCCATTGTGGTCACTGTGTTACCCGATGAAAGAGATCTTTCAGGGCCTCATTTTGGCACATTAGACATGCTCTGTACTTCTGGTGCGGAAAAACAGTCAAGAACTGAGGCCAGCATGCTGGGGTGGCACCTATACAGGCACTGCGCATGTCACTTATGGCACTGACAATGCCAACAACGCCATGTGGAGCTGAGCGACTCCACCTACCAGCGTGCAAGGGGATTGCTAAAAAATGTCTGGATCCTGTCTGACGCCTGGGGAATATTCTAAGGTGAGGAATCTGCAGTTAGATAGAGTCTCTATCACATAAGGCATTACCAAAAGTAAGTAAATTGTTTGTTTATGCTTTCTCAAGCGAAGATCCGAAAATATAGCTCACTAAATAATCAGCATGCCCAAAAGGGCCATACCAAGCTTTCAAGATGGCTGCTGTATGTTCACTACATGACGCAAAACGTTACGGTGGCTGAAGATGATCAGAAAACTGATTTTCAAACATGCGAACATGAGCACTGAACTCAAGTGCCAAAACTATTTCTAAGTAGTTGATTGCAAGTGCCGAACTTGCATGCCGTGACCAGCTGAATTACCAAGAGTGAGACCTGCCAGCTTAGTCAGTGAAAATGATGAGACTGAGCACATGCCCCAATCGAAAGGTCGCACTCATAAACCAATAGTCAGACCCTGTGATACTCAAATCGTGTACACAGGTCTCAAAAATAACTGGTATAAGGTTTGGAAAAAAATTCTCTATCTATAAACAGTCAAAATGTAACAAACTAAAATGACGAAGTATAACGAAGTTAATAAAACTATGTCAAAGCTCCAAAAATCCCCTCCAATCCAAAAAAGGTACATATCTAATTATCATCTAAAGAAATTTCCTCCACAATTCAAACATTCAGTCATTCACGAGCCTTATAAAATCAGAGAACGTCAAACAAAGTACTTATCTAATTCATGAGAAGCACCAAAAGAAGGAAGATTACTGTGGGTTCTGTGGTTTTATAAGTATTCCAGAATGTTAGAATGTGAATATTGGTTCTATATTCTTACCTTGTTGCTACTGTTTGAGCTGGCAATAAAGGAGGGTTGCATAATATTGGCCCATGTCTTGCCAGAAAATTGAAGCATCCTGGCCCACTATAATTCCATCAGAGCCCCAGTTACACGATGAATAAGGCAGCAATAATAGAGGCACACCAGACCCAACATAACTATAACTCCGTGAGAGCTACAGTTACACAATAAACAAGGAGGAAGTAATTAAGCACACAAGACACAGTGTAAATATAATTCCATCAGAGCTATATTTACATTATAGGCTTTAATTGAAGCACCCCAACTGAGTATATTATAATTTCATCAGTTACACAGTAAACAAGGAGGCACTTATCCAAGTACCTGAGTGTAACTATATATATATATATATATATATATATATATATATATATATATATATATATATATATATATATATTATATATATATATATATATATACAGGTATATATATTCTGCTCCAAAGGTTGTCCACCTGGTGAGTAGCACTCGATCAGCAGCTTTGTTTATGATAGGCAGGGACGAGGATCCGCTTGTAGAAGCTGCTCCGTAATGGAAATGCCTGACGCGTTTCGAAGCTCCATATGCTTCTCTTCAGAGGCTTGAACGGAGACAGTGTGTGCAAACGCTGAACCCACTTCGCCATTTTCATATTGCACACCCACCAATGGGAAGCTCGAATGAGACTGTGCATTGTGGGAAATGTGGTCCGGATAGCACACAAATCTTGTCCTGTATGGACCCTACAAGTGGACTCGTCCTCAATCCTGTTTGCGGCTGCTGGCCCACATAGCCGACATGATTGTTACCATGTCGGGTGGCCCCCATAACATTACGAGGTGGTGCACACTCCGCAGCAGGACGGCCGCGTATTACATTCTGCTCCAAAGGTTGCCTGATGGCGAAGTGGGGTCAGGCATTTCCATTACGGAGCAGCTTCTACAAGCGGATCCTCGTCCCTGCCTATCATAAACAAAGCTGTTGATCGAGTGCTACTCACCAGGTGGACAACCTTTGGAGCAGAATGTAATACGCGGCCGTCCTGCCGCGGAGTGTGCACCACCCCGTAATGTTATGGGGGCCACCCGACATGGTAACTATCATGTCGGCTTTGTGGGCCAGCAGCCGCAAACAGGATTGAGGACGAGTCCACTTGCAGGGTCCATACAGGACAAGATTTGTGTGCTATCCGGACCACATTTCCCACAATGCACAGTCTCATTCGAGCTTCTTATTGGTGGGTGTGCAATATGAAAATGGCGAAGTGGGTTCAGCGTTTGCACACACTGTCTCCGTTCAAGCCTCTGAAGAGAAGCATATGGAGCTTCGAAACGCGTCAGGCATTTCCATTACGGAGCAGCTTCTACAAGCGGATCCTCGTCCCTGCCTATCATAAACAAAGCTGTTGATCGAGTGCTACTCACCAGGTGGACAACCTTTGGAGCAGAATGTAATACGCGGCCGTCCTGCCGCGGAGTGTGCACCACCCCGTAATGTTATGGGGGCCACCCGACATGGTAACTATCATGTCGGCTATGTGGGCCAGCAGCCGCAAACAGGATTGAGGACGAGTCCACTTGCAGGGTCCATACAGGACAAGATTTGTGTGCTATCCGGACCTCATTTCCCACAATGCACAGTCTCATTCGAGCTTCCCATTGGTGGGTGTGCAATATGAAAATGGCGAAGTGGGTTCAGCGTTTGCACACACTGTCTCCGTTCAAGCCTCTGAAGAGAAGCATATGGAGCTTCGAAACGCGTCAGGCATTTCATTACGGAGCAGCTTCTACAAGCGGATCCTCGTCCCTGCCTATCATAAACAAAGCTGTTGATCGAGTGCTACTCACCAGGTGGACAACCTTTGGAGCAGAATATATATATATATATATATATATATATATATATATATATATATATATATTATCTACTGGCGGTCGCCAGTAGATAGTTATAGTTACAACCTATTATCCATAGGAAATCCGCGACATTCTATTTGAAATAACTCTCTTGCCGGTTGACGTATCTTCGCGAAATTTTCAAACTTTGTGGCCCGCTCCGGTCCGCTCCTACCATGAAAGTCTCGGGGGATTCGTCAAGCGGGGCCGAGAAAAAGGGGGTCCCAAAACGCGTTTTCCCCATGCACTTTTCCATAGGAAACTTTAGACACGGCTACAGCCCGAACTGCTGAACGGAATTACACCAAATTTGGCAAAGAGGTAGTTCTTGGTTCAGAAAGAACCCTTTTTGTTAAATGGTGTAAATCCGTTCAGTAGTTGCTGAGAAAATGAAAAGTAAAAAGTTAGTGATATCTATGGCCGAGTAGGGTCCGCGTACCCTCAGCGCACCCTGCGCGCACCGTCCCGATCACGAGCTGCATGTTAATTGGCTGTCAGCTGGCTGTCAACATTCCGATTCAGGAAATGTTGGCAGCCATTTTGTCCCTCGGTAGAACCGAGGGACAGAAACAAGTGCGCAAAGCGCACAAAGGGGGCAGGGTAGAAACACCCTGACCCCCTAGGTTTGCTCAGGGGGTCCCACAAGGACCCCCTGGGCAAAAAAAAATAAAAAAATTTTTTAAAAAATCGGCAGGATGCGCTCAGGGTGCGCGAATCCTGCCGAAAAAAAAAAAAATCGAAGCGCGGTCTCCCGCGCTTCGATGTTAATTGGCCCTCGGGTGGCCCAAGTCCCGGGGGCATGGGGGGGGATAATTTAATGTGTGGGGGGCCTCAAAGGGCCCCCAAGCCCCGGGGACCGCCACCCCCCGGGGCTTTTTTGAAAAATGGTGCGGGAGGGCTCTGAGCCTCCCGCAGCCCCGGGGACCACCACCTCCCGGGGCACTAAACATTTTAATATGGGGGTCCGTTACGGACCCCCAGAGCCCCGGGGACCACCACCTCCCCGGGGCTGTGTACTGAATGGGAGGGGGCCGCGCGGCCCCCCTCCTGGAGCCCTTGATGGCCCTGGGGACCACCACCCCCAGGGTCGGCTCCTGCAGTGTCCCGGGTGCCTACCCCCGGGACACTGTAGTTTGCTATGGCAGGACGGGAGCCTCGCGGCTCCCGTCCTGCCATAGCAAACTGCTTTGGATATTGGAAGAGAGAGCAGGGAAACCTGCTCTCTCTTCCAATATCCAAAGCGATTGCTTTTCCACATGGGGAGCAGCATGTCAGCTGCTCCCCATGTGGAACAGCAATGCCGGCTCCCAAGGGACGTGGGGAGCCGGCGGGACTGTGGGGGATTGGGGACCCCCCACAGTCCCCAACGGAGAGGGCCAGCCCCGGGGGATGGGGTCCCCGGGGCAAGTAGTGGCTCGGGAGGGGGCCACGCGGCCCCCTCTCCAAAAAAGAGAAAAAAAATGGAAAAAAAAATGGAAAGGCCGGCCCCGGGGATGGGGTCCCCGGGGCCTTAAAATGGCCAGAGGAGGGGGCCACGCTGCCCCCCTCAAAATAATAAATATAGAGGCCATGCCCCGGGGGATGGCGTCCCCGGGCCAATACAGGCCCAGGGAAGGGGGCCACGCGGCCCCCTTCCCGTTTTTTTTTTGTTTGTAATTTAAAAAAAGGGGTAAGGCCCTGGGGGATGGGGTTCCCAGGGCCCAAAAAGAGAAAAAGGAAGGGGGCTACACAGCCTCCCTTCAGGGGACAAAAAAAAAAAAAACGATCGGGCCCGCAGGCCCCGCCCCTTCCTTCACCACTCTGCAAACGCGCCCCTGGCGCGTTTGCAGAGGGGAACAAATTCCCCTTGAATACTGGGGGTCCCTGGGGGCCAACTAGCCCACCAGGAACCTCCAGTATGCGCCAGGGGGCTGCCTTGCAGAGACGTGTAGAGAGGCCACACCCCTTTTACACCTCTCTGCAACGCAGCTCTGTGGCGCTTTGGAGGTATATGGTGGGCTAGTTGGTCTCCGGGGACCCTCAGGATTCAAGGGGACTTAATCCCCAACTTAAAACGCGCCACGGGGCGCGTTTGCACAGTGGTGAAGGGAGGGGCGGGGCTTCAGGTGACATGTGTGCAAACAGGCCCCGTGGCGCGTTTTAAGATGGGGAATTAAATCCCCTTCAATCCTGAGGGTCCCTGGGGGCCAACTAGCCCAACAGGTACATCCAGAAAGCGCCACAGAGCTGCGTTGCAGAGAGGTGTAAAGGGGTGTGGCCTCTCTACACGTCTCTGCAACGCAGCCCCTGGCGCATATTGGAGGTTCCTGGTGGGCTAGTTGGCCCCTAGGGACCCTCAGGATTCAAGGGGACTTAATCCCCCAACTTAAAACGCGCCACGGGGCGCGTTTGCACAGATGTCACCTCAGGCCCCGCCCCCTCCCTTCACCATTGTACAAATATTCCTCTAAAATCAGCCGAAATACGAATTCCGATTTACTCACCTGTTATCAGGAGAGACCTCAGTGCTGCATCTTTCAGCCCAGTACTGATCCTGAAAAGTAATTTTAACCGTACTTACCGGTAACTTGAATTTCCTTCATAGGCTAACATTGACTGGTTTCACTTGGAAATTCTTCTAAGTGTTGATTTTTGAAACATACAAATATTCCTCTAAAATCAGCCGAAATCCGAATTCTGATTTACTCACCTGTTATCAGGAGAGACCTCAGTGCTGCATCTTTCAGCCCAGTACTGGTCCTGAAAAGTAATTTTAACCGTACTTACCAGTAACTTGAATTTCCTTCATAGGCTAACATTGACTGGTTTCACTTGGAAATTCTTCTAAGTGTTGATTTTTGAAACATACAAATATTCCTCTAAAATCAGCCGAAATCCGAATTCTGATTTACTCACCTGTTATCAGGAGAGACCTCAGTGCTGCATCTTTCAGCCCAGTACTGGTCCTGAAAAGTAATTTTAACCGTACTTACCAGTAACTTGAATTTCCTTCCATAGGCTAACATTGACTGGTTTCACTTGGAAATTCTTCTAAGTGTGGAGTTTTGGAACTTTATAATATTCCTCTAAAATCAACCAAAGTACGAATTCCAATTTACTCACCTGTTATCAGGAGAGAACCCAGTGCTGCATCTTTTAGCCCAGCACTGACCCTGAAAAGTAATTTTAACCGTACTTACCAGTAACTTATATTTTCTTCCATAGGAATCCTTTGTCTGGTTTTCAGCAGAAAAGTTTCAAAGTGTCGATTTTCACAAACTACAAATATTCCTTAAAAATCGCCTGTATGACTTAAACGCATTCTTTCAACTGTTTACAGGAGATGCACCAGTGCTGGATCCAGGATCCAACACTGAGTAACAAAAAGTAACGATAACAGTTTTTACCTCCTAAGTGAATTTCCTTCCATAGGATAACATTGGTCATTCTATGAGAAAAAGTTTCTAAGTGTCAACTTTTAAAGTACAATAATATTCCTTAAAAATCACGACTGTAACCAAAACGCTTTTACTCAACTGTTTACAGGAGATGTCCCAGGACTGAATCTAGGATCCAGTCCTGTGGTTAGAAAAGTAATCCATAAAGTAACTAATTGCATTTAACTAGAAATTCACATTGAGCTGAATGTTGCATTGTGTTTGAAAATGTGTTGCCCATTGCAACAACTGTAACTACTGTACTTAAAAGTCTATTGCCTATGTGCAAAGTATTTAAACTAAAGTAATTCATTCTGAGAAAGTATTTTTTGTAATGTATAATATAATTACAATGTAATTTAAAAAATAAAATATGTAAAAAAAAATGTTTTCTAAAAAATTTCGAAATCAGTATGAAAAAAATGTATATAACAATTAATACATTTAAAAATTGTCATTTACAAAACCTTTGAAATTCACTGAAAAAACCGTAGGTTTCAGACATGTTATAGTTACAAATTAGCATTTAAAAAACCTTTGAAATTCACTGAAAAAACCATAGGTTTTAGGGACGTTATAGTTACAAATTAGCATTTAAAAAACCTTTGAAATTCCCTGAAAAAACCATAGGTTTTAGGGACAGTTATAGTTAGTTGGACATTGCACTCGTACAAAACCCGTGAAATTCCCCCGTTATAGTTAGTTCAGCTAATTATAACTCGCGCCCCCGCAATGCACTGCTGATGACGTCACATATTACATTACTCATGACATGGTCAGTGACATCACTGATGACATCTCAAATGACATCACTGATGACATCATCCACGTGATAATCTGATGCAGCTCTTCACACCCTAATATAACCTTTGATACACCCAATCTAAATTACAGACTGCCATTCGCAAAACCATAGACACTCCAACACCAATAACTACATACCCACTCACTGATTCTTAGGTCTACACACACACATCCACTCACTCACCCGTACAGTCACTCATACTTATGGTCACTCAATACAGGACTATCATATGCACTCTTACTCCTATATAGACACTCAAACACCGCCACTCATCCATAGAGGTACTCACACACCTAGTCAGTCATGCAAATAATTAAACACACTGCCATTTACTCACCTATACAGTTATACACACACCAGCTCACTTAATCATACAAATACTAGCACATTGTTACGCTCTTATACAATCACTGATACAAGCACACACTCATCCATACAGCCACTATCACAATCACTCACTCTCGCTTATAGCTATTTATATACTCCAACACACATATATACTGCCTTTCACATATGTAGTTACTCACACATGTACCACTGGGACATACATTCACTCACTAACACACTCTTACACACACTTACCCACCCATACAGTCTATCACAGATGCACTCTTGAAACCATCCACCCAGTGAATCACCCACTCACACATCTATGCACAGTCGCACACACCCCATCCACACAAACACTCAGGCACCCATACAGATACTCAGACAACAAATCAATAACTCTTATAGACACTCATGTAGCTATTCACAAACCCATGCAGCCACTTACACAGCAACAGACAGATACAGACATTCACCCAGTTTAGTCACTAACCCATGCATTCAGTAAGATACGTTTAATCACTCACTTATAGAATTAGTCACGCACCTACTAAATCATCCATACAGACACTTATACACCCACTCATTCTTCAATACGCCTTTCCCTATATATATAAAAAATATTTAAACTTTACAGAAACACACAGTCACTGGATGATGTCATCAGTGATGTCATTTGAGATGTCATCAGTGATGTCATCAGTGATGTCACTGACCATGTCATGAGTGATGTAATATGTGACGTCATCAGCAGTGCATTGCGGGGCGCGAGTTATAGTTAGCTGAACTAACTATAACGGGGGAATTTCACGGGTTTTGTACGAGTGCAATGTCCAACTAACTATAACTGTCCCTAAAACCTATGGTTTTTTCAGTGAATTTCAAAGGTTTTTTAAATGCTAATTTGTAACTATAACGTCCCTAAAACCACAATAGACTACTTCTTTATATCCCCTAATTTAAAGGGACTGTTATCAGGAAAAGTTATTTCCTCTAGCTACGGAGACCATAACCCAATTGAGGTAGCCCTCTTCCTAGCCCCTAAACCCGTGGTACTCCTAGTACGGCCCGCGGGCCGCCAGCGGCCCGGCAGGCCTTCCTTGGCGGCCCGCGGACCTTGCAGGTATTGTCCCCATGGCCAAAGAGAGAGAGAGTGGAGAGAGAGTGGAGAGAGAGTGGAGAGAGAGTGGAGGGAGAGTGGAGGGAGAGAGAAAGTGGAGGGAGAGAGAGAGAGTGGAGGGAGAGAGAGAGAGTGGAGGGAGAGAGAGAGAGTGGAGGGAGAGAGAGAGTGGAGGGAGAGAGAGAGAGTGGAGGGAGAGAGAGAGAGTGGAGGGAGAGAGAGAGTGGAGGGAGAGAGAGAGTGGAGGGAGAGAGAGAGTGGAGGGAGAGAGAAAGTGGAGGGAGAGAGAAAGTGGAGGGAGAGAGAGAGTGGAGGGAGGGAGAGAGAGAGTGGAGGGAGGGAGAGAGAAAGTGGAGGGAGAGAGAGAGTGGAGGGAGAGAGAGAGTGGAGGGAGAGAGAGAGTGGAGGGAGAGAGAGAGTGGAGGGAGAGAGAGAGTGGAGGGAGAGAGAGAGTGGAGGGAGAGAGAGAGTGGAGGGAGAGAGAGAGTGGAGGGAGAGAGAGAGTGGAGAGAGAGAGAGAGTGGAGAGAGAGAGAGAGTGGAGGGAGAGAGAGAGTGGAGGGAGAGAGAGAGTGGAGGGAGAGAGAGAGTGGAGAGAGAGAGAGTGGAGAGAGAGAGAGAGAGTGGAGAGAGAGAGAGAGAGTGGAGAGAGAGAGAGAGTGGAGAGAGAGAGAGAGAGAGAGAGGAGAGAGAGAGAGAGAGAGGAGAGAGAGAGAGAGTGGAGAGAGAGAGAGAGTGGAGAGAGAGTGGAGAGAGAGTGGAGAGAGAGTGGAGAGAGAGTGGAGAGAGAGTGGAGAGAGAGTGGAGAGAGAGTGGAGAGAGAGTGGAGAGAGAGTGGAGAGAGAGAGAGTGGAGAGAGAGAGAGTGGAGAGAGAGAGAGAGAGTGGAGAGAGAGAGAGAGAGTGGAGAGAGAGAGAGAGTGGAGAGAGAGAGAGAGTGGAGAGAGAGTGGAGAGAGAGTGGAGAGTGGAGAGAGAGTGGAGAGTGGAGAGAGAGTGGAGAGAGAGTGGAGAGAGAGTGGAGAGAGAGTGGAGAGAGAGTAGAGAGTGGAGAGAGTGGAGAGAGTGGAGAGAGAGAGTGGAGAGAGTGGTGAGAGAGATAGAGTGGAGAGAGAGTGGAGAGAGAGTGGTGAGAGAGAGGAGAGAGAGTGGAGAGAGAGTGGAGAGAGAGTGGAGAGAGAGTGGAGAGAGAGTGGAGAGAGAGTGGAGAGAGAGAGAGTGGAGAGAGAGTGGAGAGAGAGTGGAGGGAGAGAGAGTGGAGGGAGAGAGAGTGGAGGGAGAGAGAGTGGAGGGAGAGAGAGTGGAGGGAGAGAGAAAGTGGAGGGAGAGAGAAAGTGGAGGGAGAGAGAAAGTGGAGGGAGAGAGAGAGTGGAGGGAGAGAGAGAGTGGAGGGAGAGAGAGAGTGGAGGGAGAGAGAGAGTGGAGAGAGAGAGAGTGGAGAGAGAGAGAGAGTGGAGAGAGAGAGAGAGTGGAGAGAGAGAGAGAGTGGAGAGAGAGTGGAGAGAGAGTGGAGAGAGAGTGGAGAGAGAGTGGAGAGAGAGTGTGGAGGGAGAGAGTGTGGAGGGAGAGAGAGAGAGTGGAGGGAGAGAGAGAAAGTGGAGGGAGAGAGAAAGTGGAGGGAGAGAGAGAAAGTGGAGGGAGAGAGAAAGTGGAGGGAGAGAGAAAGTGGAGGGAGAGAGAAAGTGGAGGGAGAGAGAGAGTGGAGGGAGAGAGAGAGTGGAGGGAGAGAGAGAGTGGAGAGAGAGAGAGAGTGGAGAGAGAGAGAGAGAGAGAGAGAGAGTGAGAGAGAGAGAGTGGAGGGAGAGAGAGAGTGGAGAGAGAGAGAGTGGAGGGAGAGAGAGAGTGGAGAGAGAGAGAGTGGAGGGAGAGAGAGAGGGAGAGAGAGAGAGGGAGAGAGAGAGAGTGGAGAGAGAGAGAGAGAGTGAGAGAGAGAGAGAGAGTGGAGAGAGAGAGAGAGAGGGAGAGAGAGAGGAGAGAGTAGAGAGTGTAGAGAGTGTAGAGAGAGAGTGAGAGAGAGAGTGGAGAGAGAGTGAGAGAGAGAGTGGAGAGAGAGTGGAGAGAGAGTGGAGAGAGAGTGGAGAGAGAGTGGAGAGAGAGAGTGGAGAGAGAGAGTAGAGAGAGAGAGAGAGAGAGGAGAGAGAGAGTGGAGAGAGAGTATAGAGAGAGAGTGGAGAGAGTGGAAAGAGAGAGAGTGGAGAGAGAGGTTAGATAGAGTGTGCAGAGAGAGAGAGAGGTTAGAGAGAGTGTGGAGAGAGAGAGTGGAGAGAGAGAGAGACTGACTAAGAGAGAGACTACCTGACTGACTGAGAGAGAGACTGACTGACTGAGAGAGAGACTGACTGACTGAGAGAGAGACTGACTGACTGACTGACAGAGAGAGAGAGAGAGAGAGAGAGAGACTGGCAGAGACTGAGAGAGACTGACAGAGAGAGACTGACTGACTGAGAGAGACTGACTGACTGAGAGAGACTGACAGAGAGAGAGACTGACTGACTGAGAGAGACTGACTGACTGAGAGAGAGACTGACTGACTGAGAGAGAGAGACTGACTGAGAGAGAGACTGACTGAGAGAGACTGACTGAGAGAGAGTGACTGAGAGAGAGTGACTGAGAGAGAGTGACTGAGAGAGAGTGACTGAGAGAGAGTGACTGACTGACTGACAGAGAGAGACTGACTGAGAGAGACTGAGAGAGACTGACAGAGAGACTGACTGACAGAGAGACTGACTGACAGAGAGACTGACTGACAGAGAGAGACTGACTGACAGAGAGACTGGCTGACTTGGAGAGACTGACTGAGAGAGAGTGACTGACTGAAAGAGACTGACTGGGAGAGACACTGACTGGCTGGGAGAGAGAGACTGACTGACAGAGAGACTGACTGACAGAGAGACTGACTGACAGAGAGACTGACTGACAGAGAGACTGACTGACAGAGAGACTGACTGACAGAGAGACTGACTGACACAGAGAGACTGACTGACACAGAGAGACTGACTGACACAGAGAGACTGACTGACAGAGAGACTGACTGACACAGAGAGACTGACTGACACAGAGAGACTGACTGACACAGACTGACTGACTGACACAGACTGACTGACAGAGAGAGACTGACTGACAGAGAGAGACTGACTGACAGAGAGACTGACTGACACAGAGAGAGACTGACTGAGAGAAAGAGAGAGAGACTGACTGAGAGAAAGAGAGAGAGACTGACTGAGAGAAAGAGAGAGAGACTGACTGAGAGAAAGAGAGAGACTGACTGAGAGAAAGAGAGAGAGAGAGACTGACTGAGAGAAAGAGAGAGAGACTGAGAGAAAGAGAGAGAGAGAGACACGTCAGTACTTTGTGCCAGAGGGAGGAAACAACAAAAGATTACTGTAGGGGAGAAGCGAGGGAAAGAGCATGAGCTAGAAAAGGACAAAGCTAAATAAAGAGAAAATCGAGGGGAAAGAGCAGGACATGCACTTCCCTGGAGTGGTAAACACAAATAGTAAAGAAATAAAAGAAAAGTTGTTTGCTGATATCGGCATTTCAAGGAAACAACTCATTCAATCAGGGTAAAGGCAAATTCCTCTAGGAGTGGGACCAGCACAAGAATAGAGAGAAAAGACAAAATCAGGATCTGGCAATGGAATGGACAAAAAAAGCCTTGCAATCATGAGTAGGGGGCTGAACCAAAGCCCACTCTATGTAATATTGTATGCAAAGCTGTGAAAGACTTCTGAAGCTGTCTATAGCGAGCCCACAAAACTGATCAGAACAGTCCGCTAGACTGATAGTGCCTATGGGTAGTAGATCCAGGGTGTGTGATGGCAGTGTGGTAGCATGGATATGAAAGTGTCTGCCTTGAAGGAGAAAGGATGAAGTAAACAGTGAAAGAAGGGATGGTCTTCATCACCATGGCAGTTTGTCGTATTTGTATTGCTTCAGCATGGCTGGATCGCCATCCCCCGTCCTTCCCGCAATGGCAAGGGTGTTTCTTAAAGTCTGCAGGCGGACGGGGAAGAAAATCTGGGGGGCCCTCTCAGACTGGCCTCAGCAGTCATGGAGTTTGCTCCCGGAATAAAAAGTAAACTCTTGGAGTCCTCTTGACTTTCTTCAGTTTTTGGTCCTTTCTTTTCCGCCATTCCGTTTGCAAGACATTACAGGCTATTGTGGGCTTAAGGGTGGGCCAAAAGTAACCCTGTGATGGAATTGGGGTCAAAGTGTGTATAAAGCTATGCAATGCCTCGCAAGATTGCTATTGTCTGCTAATAAAAATGTTTTATCAAAATGTGCTCTTTGTAGTTACATCTGCTTTTGAAATACAGCATTGTCGCATTGTCTAATGTTTTGAAATGGGTTTGATTGGGCCACCCCCCACTGACCCCGCCCCCCCACTGACCCCACCCCGAACGGTGCGGCCCTCAGCCACAAACCACACTGTAATTTTGGCCCTCAACATAAAGTTTGTGAGTACCCATGCCCTAAACAATTCTACAGGAGGGAAATCGGAGCTAGTAGCCTTGAACCCTCATCATATGGCCTTAGATTAATATGGAGAGCAGTTACATCCGCACGCCTATTTCAGAAAGTGATTAAAGAAAACATCTTGGTGGTTATGGCATGCCTTAGTGAAGAACATACGGTTTACCCAGCGGCCTTTGGCCAGCTCTGCTCCCTCATTAAGAAAGAGCTTATGAGATCTATAAAACCCTATAGTAATAAACCAAAATCGCCAACTGCGACAGGCACTTAAGGCCTTCCTGAGGAACATACTACCGGTAAGAGAACTACCTAAGATATGCAAGCAGGTAACTTTAGCTAGAAAAAAAGAAGTATTAGATCAGCAGTGGGACTCCTTAGTCTTAACAGTCAACAACAAGAACAGCAAACTCTTCTGGATAGCAGTGAAAAAGATAACGCAGTTTAACCAAGTAGAGTCAAAGATTAGCTGTAAATTTACAAGCGAGGCCCGGGAAGAGCATTTTTCTAACATCTATGCACCTGTCGCCACCGGCACTGATTATATATCGGTATCATATTTCATGTCAGTGCAATTAACCCTGGTGGAAGTTGAGGATGCAATAAACCAGAGCATTGGGGGCAAGGTCCCGATGGGGTACCAATAGATCTTTTTAAATGTAACCCCGGATTTTGGGCCCCGATGTTTTTGAATGGTTTGAACAGTTTAGGACACCCCCCTTTACCAAGTACATGGTCCACACCAATTATAGTCCCCATTTTTAAGAAGGGTGATCGTCTGCAGCCTAGCTGGTACAGGCCCATTTCCCTAATTGATACAACATAAAAAAATTATGGCGAGGGTCCCCTACAACAGGATAAAAGAATGGACAAATGAGAAGTCCATTTTTTACCCCTGTTAGTATGGTTTTAGATCTAAGATTGGTACAGTAGAGCAGTGTCTCAACCTTAATTTTATTGATTGGAAAATATTCCATAGCACAAAACTCCCAAATATATATTGCATTTATGGACTTGACCACAGCGTTCAACAGTATAAACTGTTCGAAGCTGTGGTCCATCCTTTTAGCTCTTGGCATGGATGAAACACTTGTGCACTTTATAGCTTATTTGCACAGGGATATGAAGGCCAGAATAAATACTCAAGGGGGGGTGTCTCAGCCCATTGGAATTTTGTGAGACAAGGATGTGTTTTAGCCCCACTTTTATTTATTTTATATATAAACGATCTCCATCCTTTTTTATTAACCGTGACCCCTGGTGTCCCTAAAGTTAAAGGCTCTTTTTTACCATCACTGCTATACGCTGATGATGCTGTACTAATGGCTCGCACCCCGAGTGCCCTACGACAGTTAGTACAAGGCTTTTTAAATTTTATATCACATCACTGGACTTGCGTACCAATTTTAATAAATCTTATATAATGACTTGTGGCCTGAGGAAACATAATTTGGTTTCAATCAGAGTGGGTGAGTCCACTTTAAAATGCACTCGCACGTTCTCCTATTTGGGACTAATCTTCGCTGACAACGGTTCATGGCCAGCACATGTCGTACAAAGTAGTAATTATCAAGAGCGATTAATTCGCTATTTCGTTTACCACAACCAAGGAGGAGTGGAGCTCTTCTCCCACTCCTGCAAATTTTTAAATTGCAATGCCTACCGACCGCTACATACGGAGCTGAGATATGGGGTATTAACAAGTGTAACTCAATTCAAGTAGAAGAAAATAGATTTTGCAGAAGAGTCCTAGGGGTCCCAATTTCTACCTCCAACTTTATCTGCCATAATGAATTGAATATCCCTTTCATTGAAGACTATATTTATATTTGCTGCCTGCTTCTTTGGCTATCAATATGGAGAAACCTGGAGGCAAGCTTTACCAGAGATATTATTTCAGATTGTCTCGCCTGCGAAAAAGGCAGGAGTATTCCATGGTTGGCGACAGTGGAATCACGTTTACAAAAGGTAGGCTGCCAACAGATGTTTGAGAACCCTGATGGTTCATGTACCACTAGCAAAAAACAGTTACAGCAGTTTTATATAAATCCCTACAGGCCGATAGACTAGCATCTGAGATTCTACAGCCAAGTGTGGCAGCCTATATGAATATTGGAGTTAACAGATCGATCGATGTGTATTTAACAAAATCTAAGGGACGATAGGAGCGAAGTCTTCTGTTTCGCTTCAGGGCAGGTACTGTTAAATATTTGTTATGTTTTCACTTAGGATTTCAGGCAAATCTGGACACTTCCCCCCTGCCCCTGTAACGGAAGCTCAGCTCAATCTTTGTTACATGTCTTGTTCTTCTATGGTTTTTACTCTATGTATACAAAAAGAATTCTACTCTCTTTAATTAAGAACTTGCCATTAGTGATTTTAGAGAAGCATATAGTAAGCTGCTCCAACTCAATGACGATGAGAGTATTTTTTATGTGGGCATGTTCCTGAACATTGCCGCCCGGGCTCATTCGACAATGAAAATTAATTAGTATATCTTACAGTTTTATTATAGCTTAATGAAATATTTTACAATTTTGCTCTGTTTTTTATGAAATGTCAGTTTTAATATTGCCTGTGCTTATAAAATGCACTTTTATGGAAACATTTGTCTCCGAATAAAGATATATTTGATTTGATTTGATATTGATATGTTCAACTGCTTCATGCCCACGGGTGTTATACATTTTTTCATGGATGCCGGGTGTAGTTAGGCTATATTTAATAATGGATTCCTTGCCATACCCTCCTCCCTTTTCTCAGTGAGCTGCTAGAAAGAATGGAGCCAAACAACTCTTAGCTTATTTGGAAGCTTCTAAAATTCTGGACCCCTGGCAACTATGCTTTCGTCTGGGCAGAGGCACAGAGACCACACTGGTTGTAGCATTTGATGATCACAGGTCCATATTGGATTAGGGAGATGCAACAGGTTTGACCCTACTGGATGTCTCCACTGCTTTTGACACAGTGGACCACAGTGTGCTCAATACACGGTTGAGGAGGTTGGAATATCGGAGGTCGCTTCTAACTGGTTCACATCATTCTTAAGGTTACAGTCTCAATCAGTACATCTGCCACTCATGGTTCTATGCAGGGTTCCTGCAGGCTCTTCACTATCCCCAGTCTTGCTTACAGTTTGAATAAAACGACTGGTGCAGCTAATCAGATCATTTGGTTGTGATGCCATCTCTTAGTCAGATGACACTCGGTGCTCCGCTTGGATCAGAATGCGGCACGTTCTTTGTTCAGTTTTTGAGACAGTCTCTACGCCGCGAAGCAGTGGATGAGCAACAATTTCTTGAAACTCAGCAGCGACAAGACAGACTTGCTACTTGCCGGTATAACCAATTCCATCTGTGTCTTATCACTGGGTTTCCCACCTTTCCTGTCTTTCAGTTTGAGATCTCTGGGTGTCCAAGTTGATTAAGACCTCTTAGTTAAGTCACAAATAAATCAGATCACCTTCTATTGCTTTCATGCCCTGTACTTGCTAGGTACAATTACTCCAAAAACAAATCAGTTGTCTCCACATGTGTGCTTTCAAAACTTGATTACTGCAATAGTCTCTACCTCGATCTACCGGAAAGTACCCTAACTAGTTTACAACTAATTCAAAACTTTGTTGTTAGTAAGGTCATGGCACTTGAAAAATGTGTGATCATGTCACCCAGACGATAAGGAGTCTCCACTGGTTCCCTGTAAAACAATGTGTTTTGTTCAAAATTGCCTCCCCATGCAGAAAGTCTTCTACGGTCAAGCCTAAAGAAGTTTTAAATCATTGCAACCTTTCCTCAGACTTAATATAACTGTTACATGCCCCCTAAGTGAAATGTCACTGAGGAAATATCCATCAGGCACTTAAAGCCCATACTGTGGAACATGTTTCCACTTCATTTACGTGGGTCCAGAGAACCTATATTTTCAGGAAGGCTTTGAAGGTGATCTGGGTCTTTAAGATTTTCCTGAATGATGGCCTATTAAAGTGTCTAGTGCTGTCTTTTTCTGTTAGCTGTTGTACTTAATAAATAATAATTTTCATTTGCATTTGCTGTTTTAACACTAGGGTATGGCTAGTGTTGGTGCCGAACAAAATACCAGAGCAAGAACAAAGCAGTTCAACTCATACTAACTCAGTGCTAAGAACAAATTGCACAAAATATATGCTCACATTTGTAATGCTTTGAAGGCCTCCAAATGAGTGCCTAGGTTGTGAATCTGATGATGTGTAAAAATGGAATATTCCTTAGTTGTTGGTGAGTTATGCTTTGAGCAATGTTGGAATAGGAAAGTTTGTTGCTGTGGTTTAATGATACTGTGTAACTGGTGAGCTTGAAAGTGTAAGTTGGACATTTTGTAGCAGTGGCAGTATTATGATGTGACAGATTTGAAGCTTTGACTTCGGAGAGGACAGTGTTTCCTGGTGCCCGTGTTAAGGTGTTCATACGAGTTTAATACGTTTGATGCTCAGTGAAACCTGGATTGACTTGTGCTGATCTTTCTTGGCTTGCAGAGGGACCATCTAAAGATTGCTCAGCAGTTCTTTCAGCTTGTTGGCGGGTCTGCAAGTGAATGTGGTAAGTTCAGCGGTCATGGTAAACATCTTTTTGTTTTCCATCGCACACTACTTGGGCTTGAATACTCTGGCTGATAAATGCCCGGCTGTCTCTGATGGTGCTGACTGCCCAATTTCTGTCTTTTTTCTACTCCCATTAGATACCATCCCTGGTAGGCAGTGCATGGCTTCATGCTTTTTCTTGCTCCGGCAGTTTGAGGATGTGCTGATTTACCTCAATTCCGTCAAGGTGAGTTACTGATCTCAGATATTCAGCATTTGGTGTCGCTAAGTGACTTTGCTGTTAGGGAGCCTTCCTGTGCCACCTCTTGATGAATATCACATCAGTTAAAGGCTGTTACCAGGAAAGGAATCTTGTGTTTAGTCTTCTGTCATGGGACAGCACCCATTGTATCTTACTGACTGGCAAGGATGGCTGTATAAAAAAGTTATTACTGTTTTTATTTCCACCTGAAAGTTGAGATCCCAGTAAATGACTAATGTCCTTTATTCGTTCATGCCTTCAAGTGACATCACATTCAGTGGCATCCCTGCTAAGCATCCAAAGTGTTCACTGATCCCTTGACTCAGTTAATGTTTTACTATATAAGAACAGAAAATCAAGAACGTTGGGTCAGGGTATTTGTTTTTAGCATGTGGCAGATTTCTCGGTGTTTAGAATAATTAAGCCAAGGGTAGCGGTTGTATATGATTTCATAGAAAACCAAATTTATAGAATACTAAATCTGAGAATCAATTTAACGTAAACTGTTTAATTGATATTTTCAAGAAGAATGGCATTTACTATTTTATAGAATCAAATTCATGGAATATTATTTTTAATCAAAATTGCCTTTCACATCCTTTTTTAAGGTGTGCGTGCCATCAGTTTTAAAAATGGGTTCTCTATAGAGGTTGTGCTAGATTTACATCGATCAATTTTTCCGTCATCACCTTCCCTTCCCATGTCCTGTCACAGAGTGACATTTAAATCTTTTTGCTCTCTTGGGGCTTTATGCCCTGAAACTTAAATCCCGCTTTCCACTGTGTTTTTCCAGTCTTATGCTTCTTTTCCCTTCCTTCGTTTGCCTACCTTCTTGTTCCCTGGGCACCCGCACCGACCTCAGTCCTTTACTGAGGTTCAACATTAATTTATCTTCCTCTTTCTCATGCTTCTCCTTTTTCCTTTTTTGAGTGCCCTGTTTTTCTTCCCTCATCCCTACATTTAACCCATTCCATAACCCACCCTCTCTACCTTTGTTACCTTGCCTCTTTTAAAACGGTTTAATATTGAAACTATGTTGTAATAGGGAATCACTATGGGGTCCAAATAATGTTTTTCTTTTGAAAACATTTTTAGGGATTTTTCTTTTTAAGTGAAATAATCGTTTTTGTTCCTGTTCTTGGGCAGAGTTTTTATAATTTTTGAAAAACTGTATTTCTGTTGTTTTTCCACTTAATGGGTTGTCAATTCTTTTGGTTCTCAAAAGTGTTACCATTACATTGTTTCTCTATAACATTCAGCAGTAGTTTACTCATATTGTGAGTGGGGGGATAACAGTTCGTAGGATAAGTTTAATTCCACCAATTTTAATAGACAGTTGGCATACCAATCTGAGGAGGCAGAAAAGACCGGTGAGGCTCGAATATGACATTCCTCTGCTCCCTTTGTAATTAAAAATGACTAGTGGGAGTGATCAGCAGAAGGGGTCTCTGCTGAAGCTGAGCCAGGAAAAGCAATGTGTAGCACAAGTTTCCGGTAGAGCAATATGTTCTGATGTGAAACTTTGTTGGGTCTGCTTTACAGGCAGATCTGATGTAAATTGGCCATTAGCCCTGCAGTATAGTGCCAAGTGTGGCAAACAAAGGTGGTGTGGTTAGTCTGTGCGCAAGGTTTTACATATTATCTTGTTAACTTCTGCCACTCTCTCTTGACTGCCAGATAGCTTTCTGCAAGTCTGTGCATCAAACTCTTTGGGTAATGGCTACCAAACAGGACTTGCATACCCATTCTTTGCTGTCACCTCTTTAAGCTAACTTTTTGCATTGGGAAATAAAAAATAAAAATTGGGCCTCCCCACTATGGTACAATCAGCGATGGCCCCACTGCTTTACCAGTTCTACCACAATACGTCACAAAGGGATTGGAGATCTAAAAGCATGATACTCTGCATGAAGTCCATTTGCTGGAAAGCCATTGTTACTGGCAAGTAACTTATACCTCACTTTTATGCTTCTAATCAAATAAAGCCTAAACTCAAAACATTGAAGAGGTTGTTGAGAGTCAAAATGCTAGCCAAGCCACCATGCTGGCAGCCATTTTTGTTTGCTTAATGAACAATCTGCTTCAAATATGCTCTACTTGACAACTTGCTGGTGACCAGAAGTAGAAGAGGGAGATATGTAACCATCCTACCGCCCCAGGAGGGTCCTTGTTCTTGCCACAATGATGTTAAAATCTAGATTACAACAGCTCTGTTCACTATAGTTTGGATGCCCAGAGTCTTGATTGTCTTTTCTCCCCACAGAGCTATTTCTACAATGAGGACACATTCAATTTCAACTATGCCCAGGCCAAGGCGGCGTCCGGAAACTACAAGGAGGCAGAGGAGGTACTGATTTTATGTGCTGTAAAGATGCATTGGGGGAATGGTCAAAGTTTGTAGGTGAGGAATACATTTTGAACTCGCTGATTCTTGTGTGACCCTGTACAAAACACTGTTCTTGCACCTTAATCTACTGTAAATCGAGCTTCGGCCGAGATGGTAAGGGTAGAATTAAGATGTGTGGGGTACTGCAGTTAAAGATGTGGGTGCACTGCCAGGCCTATATAGAGCTCCCAATGCTGAAACAGCAGGTAGTGCAGCAAGCTAAGATAGCGAGGCATTGATAGAGCATTGTCTGGTCCTAGCACTGGAGTAGCAGGCAGAGCTACAGGTCAGAAAAGAGTAAGGTGCACTGGCAGAGCTGTGTGTTAGTCTCAGTACTGGAATGGCAAGGGTAAATAAAGGCAAGGTTGAGATGCATCAGCTGTTTGCTACATTGAAGGATAGGGAGCCTTTCTCTTGGCACTATCTTGAAAACTGTTCTCTCCTATCCAGGTTTTTCTTCTAATTCAGAGTGAGAAGATCAAGAATGACTACACATACTTGAGCTGGCTCGCACGTTGCTGTGAGTATGTTATGTTATGTGTATTTGTAAAGCGCAAGAGTATCTTCGCCCTGAACAGGTATGTGTGAGCCTAGCCCTTCTTATGAGAGGTTGGTTAACTGAAAAGCCAGGTCTTCAGCTTCTTGTGGAATTCATGAAGAGAGGAGGAGGAGGCTCTGATGTGGAATGGGAGGTCGTTTCACACTTTAGGACGCGATGTAAGGGAACTGCTGTCATCCTGATATGGTTCTGTGTAAGCGTAGGATGTGTGCGAGTAGGAGTCCTGTGGAGCAGAGGTGTCTGAGTGGTTGATGGAAGGAGATGTGACTGATCAGGTAGGTGGGGCCTGAGTTGTGCCTTGAATGTGTATAAGGAGTTTGAATTCAGTGCATTTGTTTTATCGGGAGCCAGTGCAGTTCCCTGAGATGTGGTGTAATGTGAGTTCTGTGTGGGAGGTTAACGATGAGTCTGTGAAGTTCTGAATGCTTTGTAGTCTTCTAGTGAGTTGCTTGGTTAACCTGGTGTAGAGGGTGTCCCCATAGTGCAACTCGCTGGTGACTAGGGCATGAGTGATAGTTTTTCTATTGTTGCTTGGCAGCCATTTGAAGATCTTCATCAGCCACTTCAGTGTGTGGAAATAAGATGCAGTGACCGTGTTGACTTGTGCAGTCATGTCCAGTTTGTTCTCGATGATTATTCCAAGGTTCCTGGGTTCTGAGTGTAGGTGTGGGTCCGAATTCAGTTGGCCACCAGTTGGAGTCCCATGGGGAAGTGAACTTGCCGAAGATCTCGATTTCTTTCTTGTCGGTGTTGATGTGAGAGACTTTCATCCAGTTAGCGAATTTGGTCATGCAGGCAGTAAACTTGTTTTTGTGTTGGGGTGTCTTGTCCAAGAGGGAGAGTATGAGTTGCGTGTCATCTGCATGCAAGAGGATGTTAATGTCGTGTGCACGGATGATGTTGGCCAGAGGAACTATGTATGCGGTGAGGAGTGTGGGGCTGAGCCATGAGACTTGAGGCACTTCACAGATGAGTTTGCGGTCTTCCGAGGAACAAGGTACCAGGCTGACAGTTTGTGTTCTAACTGTTAAGAAGGAGCAGATTCAGCGGGAAGTGGGACCTTTGATGCCAATCTTATGCAGCCGTTGAATGAGGATGGGGTGTGAGACTGTGTCAAATGCTGCAGAGAGGACCAGGAGAATGAGGGCTCTCGTGTCGCCTGTCAAGGATCATGCAGATGTTATCTATGGTGGCGATGAGTGCTATTTCTGTACTGTGGTTGGGCATGAATTTGGTCTGTGTGGCATTGAAGAGCTGGTGGTGAGGCGTCTGTTGATTAGGTTCTCTAAGACATTTACCAGGTATGGTAGGAGGAAGATGGGTTTGTAGTTAAAAAGCATGGCTGGGTCTGCAGATGGTTTCCTGAGCAGGGACATGACAGTGGCGTATTTCTAGGTGTCCGGTAATGTGGATGAGTCGATCAAGGTATTGAGAAGGGGTCTTAGTGCGTCGCTGATTGGTAGGAGCCCCTTGGTGAAGGCATGGTGTGGGCAAGGGTCAGATGGAGCCTGAAGTGGATGGCCTTCAGGTTAATAGCGATTTAGACCATGGTGACGGTATGCCACGAAGTCAGGGTTCGTTCATCGGCTGTGATGGTAAGTCGAGCTGCGACGGTGACAGGGTACAGTTGAGGGTTGAAGTTGCTATAGACGGAGGTGAATTTGTTACAGAAGAATTCCAAGAGCTTGTTGCAAACATCTTGTGAGAGGGTGATATTGCCGGAGGCGGCAGCAGGTCCTGTGAAATCTTTGATGATGGCAAAGATTTCCTTGCTGCTGTTAGGCTGGCGTCTGTTGTGCTATGGAGGATTTTGATGGCTCTCAGCGAGAAGCTGGTGTACATGGGCCGGTGCTCGGAGAGGGCAGAACCACTCCTCTTCTGGGATGTTTTTCCAGCTGCGGCAGGCAGTTGGGGGTCTTTGATGGCGCTGGATGAGTATGCTGAAACTGATGAGGGTGTGGTCTGTCCAGATCATAGTTCCTGGCTGGTCAGCTGTGATGTTGCTGATTGAGGAGGCAATTCGGGCCTATTAGGTGTTGTGGTGGGGGGGTTCAGTAATGTGCTTTGTGAGGCCAAGGTTTTCTACAAAGGCTGTAGAGTTTGGTTGAGTGTGGTCTTCTAGGTGAAAGTTAAGGTCTCTGAGGAGGGGGGCTTGCCCGCTGCTGTGAGTATAGAGGATGCATGCACACTATTGTGAGTATGGAGGAGGGTTTGCAGGCCGCTATAAGTATGGACTGGCTTGTGTGGTGCTGTAGACAAAGAGTAGGCCACAGCAGACTCATCAGTGCTCTTACACTGACCCCTGCTGGCTATGACTGGAAGTACAGCTGTAGTAACAGTTTCCTGAGGAGCCCTGGGACACCTGCTGGAATGGGATGTGGATGTTGAGATAACAGCCCTGCGGTAGGGAGACCAAAGTACTAATCTCTTTGTGTCGCATTGTCAAGGGGCTGGGAGTACTGCTGAAGTATCAATTCAAGTAGTGCTCTTACAGAGGCATCTGCTGGCAAGTTTTAAATGTGCTTCTCAAGCAAATGAGATATTGGAGGGTGAGATAAGTACTTCTTTTAAAGAGACGCCTGCTGGCTTGGACTGGGAGAGCTGCGGAAGCAATGCAGCCTATGCATGGGATTAAACAAGAAGCTGCTTAAAATGACTCCTACGAGAGGGAGCTGGAAGTGCTGCTGAAGTAACATAGTTCTTGGGGAAGGAGACACAATTTCTGTTTTTACAGTGACACCAGCTAGATGGGCTCTGGGCGCTGCTGCACTAACAGCCCCAAGGGAAGGAACAGCCAAATTATTCTCTCAAAGTAAGACCTGCTAGAGGGATTAGTGGTGCTCCTACTAGATTGACCACCTCACTCCATGTCATCATGGCCATGGTTTCAAGCCCTGAACGTTTCATCTACAAATCTTTGCTATCAGGTGTGTTAGTCGGAAGCAAGCAAAGACTGCAACAACTGAAATGTATTTAGCTAACAGATAAAAGCTCAGGGCTGGAAAATAGGTCCATGGTAACATCAAGTGAGTTGGTTCAGCTTCACTGCTGAATAACAGCCCCTAGGAGTGAGACTAAAGTATGGCTTTAGAGTGGCTCATGCACTTAATGGCACCCGCTAACCATGTCCAGGAAGACTGCTAAACATCGGCAGCGTTGCTGTGAATAAATATCCACATGATTGAGTTGTTCTCCATATGCACTGGTACACTGGTGACTGTTGATGTGTATTACTTCCTCCTTACCTCACTGACTTCAGACATCATGAACAAGAAGCCACGGCTAGCCTGGGAGCTATACCTCAAGATGGAGACATCTGGCGAGTCCTTCAGCTTGCTGCAGCTAATTGCTAATGACTGCTACAAGGTGAGCCCCCAACATGCGTATGGGATCTGACTGCTTAATCACTATATGGCGCCAGGCAAGTCCATATGTTTTTGTAAGCCCAGGTCAAAAACACCACAAAGCAAAGTGCTTTCGGTCATACGGGTGCATTACTACTGTGAATGGTTAGTCTGTCAGTGAAAAGAAAAGTCTAAAGAATAATAGTCGAGTGTCTGTCATACTCCTGATTGTCAGAAAAATATTCAGATTGTTAAGTGCGAGATGTCCATTTAACTATTTCACAGAGTCGGACCTTGACAACGCTTGGTGTGATCATGTATTATATGCAGGGTGCAGAGATTGCCTGCACCTCTGACCACTTGAGTCTCAATAATGTCAATTGCCTTTGAAATGCTTAAATACACATTCCATCATTTCATAAAACAAATGCTCAAATGTTTGCACCATACTAGGTCTTTTATCTGGAACCCCCCCAGTAAATCTCCCTTTTGGTGAAGCATTTCCTTGGAGTTCTACTCCTGTTCCAGGAATCTGAATTTGTAAATATACCATTGTGTCTCTGTCTTCTAAAAGACAGATTTTGCCCTACTTATTATACAAGCCTACATTTGGTAGTTGCATTCATTGGTAAACATATGGTATCACACAGTCCATGGCTGTGCTGATCGGCTATGCTTCTTTGTAACCTTACTTTGGTAGGCAACCAGGACTTCAGTAATCTGAACTGTTTGCTCTTGACTGTGGCTATGACTATGCAGGGCCCGCCCCCTTCACTGCCATCTATGTTTTAAGAGAAATGAAAGTGTTTTACTTCTGTTGCCGCAAACAATTATAAATAAAATGTAATATTGTCCTCTTTCACTTCCCATTCTCACACCTGTTCTTGAGCAGCAGAATCCTGTAGCCAGCTTGAACCAGCTGATTGCATGGCCCTTCACAATTGGTGCTCCTACCTCAACCATCCTGCCATATTTGATAAAGATTTACTTATTTGGCGGTAGGTACCTTCCCTACAGCCTTTTAGTGGCACACAGCAATACCTTGGTCAGCTCTGGGAGTGTCTCACGAAATGGGGGATTCCTCTTCTTACAGTGCACATGTCTTCTTAAATCCAGAATCTCCCATCAGTAGCTTTTTATAGAAAGTTTTACTTTGCATACTAGCTCCATGGCGTTAGCGGTCTTTGAAGTATCTTTGTAGGTCAGGCCTTTTTTAAATAAAGTGACTCAGACATTGCCTTGTTTACCAAGCGATGGTCAACCTAGGTTTCTAGTGGCAGAAACACGGTTCTTCATAGTTTCAGGACCTGGTTTATCTTTTCAAGACAATTTATTTTAAAGGTTCTTTGGTCACTCCAAACAGTTGACAAATTTACAGTCTTATGCAACAGCTAACACAAAGGTGTCCACGAAGGCTGAATTAATTAAGTCTGATAGAGACTTCTAGCCGCAAAGTCCTTACTTTTGAATTATGCCTAGGTTTCAGACTGGATCCAGACATTTTTCTATTAGTAGTACCTCTGCGCGCTGGTAGGTGGCCTCGATCGGCTCCACGTGGCGTCATCGGCACCAGAAGTGACATGTGTGGTGCCTATCTAGGCGCCATCCCAGCGCGCTGATGTCAGTTCTTTACTTTCCGCACAAGTCAGCGCAGCTCCAGAGAGAGCTACCCCTTCAGTCGATTTCTGACTGAGCTTTTTTCGACATTTGTTGAGTTTTTTTTAGATTTTCTCCTGGTGTGGCAGGAATGTCATCTAGGACTGCCGGCTTAAAGCCCTGCGGCGCCTGTCACAACCGATGTTAGTGACTTACCCGCATCTTGTTTGCCTTTGGTGCCTCGAACAAACAGGGCTGGGTGGGGTCGTGAACCCTCTGTCAAGAGGCCCTGCATCTCTGGACATAACTGGAACGTCATGGCATATCCCTGGAGGTTCAAAACCTGGCGGGCTTTCCGAACGCCAGGGTAGACAAACTCAGCCAAAGATGCCTATCTGATCACAAATGGTATCTCCATCCGGAGAGGTGGTGCAAGATCTCGGGGGTGGGGGGGGGGGCATTGGTTAGATCTGTTTGCCACGCAGAGTATGCGCAATGTCAGCAGTTCTGCACCCTTGAGTTTCTAAGGCGCTCTCGCTCGGAGAAGCTTTTCGTCTCAAGTGGAGCTCAGGCCTCATGGACACCTTTCTGCCATACCACTCCTGCCCAGAGTTCTCAAGAAGAAGAGGAACAACCGGGCACAAGTCATCCTTGTCGATCCGGACTGGGCTCAGAGAGGTATCCCAAGCTGTTGAGCATGGCTATTGGTCCTCAGATCAGGCTGCCCCTTTGGGAGGGTCTTCTGTTGTAGCCGCAGGGAAGAGTTCTCCAACCGAACCTCTCAACACTCCGCCTTCTTGCGTGGAGATTGAGCTGCGACAGTAGGCAGTTTTTGATCTTCCGCCCGAAGTCTGTGATGTTATGTTATTCTGGCGGCCAGGCAGCCCTCCACCAAAACAGTATACGCCTGCTGTTGGGGCAAGTTTGTGGCCTAGTGTGCAGAAAAGCAGGTTGCCCCCCTTTCGAATCCCCTTTCTCAGGTTCTTCTCTTCATTCTTTCCTTTGCCCAGCAAGGCTCTGCTCTGGGCACCTTAAAGGGCTATCTTTCTGCCATCTCAGCCTTTCTGCGGTTGCCAGATCAGCCATCCCTGTTCAAATCTCCTGTTGTAAATTGGTTTCTGAAAGGTCCCCAACATATGTTTTCACCTTCACTGTTTATTGTGCCTCACTGGGACCTCAATCTCATATTTACATTTTTGATGTGCACTCTTTGAGCCGCTACATAACTGTCCTCTCAGGCTCCTTGCCATCAAGACAGCCTTCCTAGTGGCGACACAAAAGAGCTCCAGGTGGACGACCAACTCTTCGTGGGATATGTCAGAGCCAAGAAGGGGAAGGCTGTGCAGAAACAGACAATCTCCTAATGGATTGTGCTCTGCATTAAAATCTGCCACGCACTGGCCAAGAGGCAACCCCGAGGGTTTGGGTGCTCATTCCTCTAGAGCTAAGGCTGCGACCACTGCATTAGCACACGGAGTTCCGGTCCTGGACATCTGCCAGGCAGCAACGGGGGCTTCATTGCACCAAGCACTACTGCCTGGACATTCAGATCCTTTGGGATGGGCACTTTGCCCGTTCGGTCTTGCAGGACTTTCTAGTGTGAATTCGATCTGCAGACCCTCCTCAGGGGACATATTGCTTGAGTATCTATTCTAAGGTAAGGAACCTGCGGTTAGAAGCCTCTATCAGGTGAACAAGTTACTTACCTTCGGTAACACCTTGTCTGGTGGAGACTCTAGCAGCTGATTTCCTACAGACTCACCCATCCTCCTCCGCACCTCAAACAAATCTCTAGGGACAGAGTTTCCCCTTTTAGGGCTCTAGTCTTCCACACCAGTGTTTTTCGTGACTCTGCGTTCCTGGCTTGGAAAGTCATGAAAAGAAACTGATGTCCGCTCACTGGGGTGGCATCTACATAGGTACCGCGCACGTCTCATCCGGCGTGGATTACACGGACGACGCCACGCAGAGCTGCAGGGTTACTGCTCACAAAAAATGTCCAGATCCAGTCTGATGCCTGGGAATAATTCTAAAGTAAGGAATCTGCGGATAGAGAGTCTCTACCATAATAGGCGTTACCGAAGGTAAGCAATTTGTTCATATATGATGTTCACTGAGGCAAGCAAAGGTGGTCTTGCTCTCAGAAGGCTGGACTTGGAAACAGATATCAGTGAAGGTCTGAATGATGAAAAATGTAAATATCATTGCATGCAAACCAAAGCAGTCGCCCTACATTTCAGACAAAAGCTACTTCATTTTAAGTTGCTGTATCAAGCATATCACTGCCCTGAAAAACAGCACTGAATAGGCCCATCTTAACCCCACAATTTTAACATGGATTGGTTTTTGCCCCTTCCCCCCTCATATTTGAATTTTGGTGCGAGGTCATATACATTATAACTTGCATGATTAGGTGTCCAATATAAGATACCAAAGGGGATGATGGACGGAGCGTTAGAGCAAATCAAACACTCACCCCCAGTCAAGTGATCTGGGTTTAATCCATCATCATTCTTTAGCTCACTCCACCACCCCAGTTCAGACATGGCCATATGCAAATCAGTCTGACCCTGTGCCTCATGGGAACAGTCCAGCCCGAACTGCCAAGCCATATCTTCCCTGGACCGGACACAAGCATCCTGGGACCGGTTTCGGGTTCATAACCCTCATCAGCCAGGCTATCTTGAATCCAGTGGCAAAGTGAGCAAGGGACCCACGTCTGGGCATACCCTGCCAACTTAGGGCGAACAAAGCGATACCAAAGGGGATGATGGACGGAGCGTTAGAGCAAATCAAACACTCACCCCCAGTCAAGTGATCTGGGTTTAATCCATCATCATTCTTTAGCTCACTCCACCACCCCAGTTCAGACATGGCCATATGCAAATCAGTCTGACCCTGTGCCTCATGGGAACAGTCCAGCCCGAACTGCCAAGCCATATCTTCCCTGGACCGGACACAAGCATCCTGGGACCGGTTTCGGGTTCATAACCCTCATCAGCCAGGCTATCTTGAATCCAGTGGCAAAGTGAGCAAGGGACCCACGTCTGGGCATACCCTGCCAGCTTAGGGCGAACAAAGCGATACCAAAGGGGATGATGGACGGAGCGTTAGAGCAAATCAAACACTCACCCCCAGTCCAATATAACCAGAGCCATTACCTCCCCTTTAGAATGTGTAAAATTGATCCCACACTTTGAACAAATTAAATCCAACTATGAAGTTCCCGAGTAGAAAAGATAGAGGTACATTTATATTAAACACTGGGTAACCCACCCCACAATCTGACCCCATGTTAGCAGGTCTCTTACCCCATTAGAGAAATGGTTAATTACCAAGGCAGATGATAAACAAATGCACTCCAACATCTATAGATTATTGAGCTGGGTTCCTGACTCCACCAAATCACTGGCTCAAAAATTCTGGGAAGCAGAGCTAGAACATTCCTTCACTCATAAAGAATGCTCACACATAGTTTATAGGAGCCGCACATAGTGATAGATTCCTTACCTTAGAATATCCCCAGGCGTCAGACTGGATCCGGAAAGTTTTCGTCAGCAGTACCCCTGCACGTCGGTAGGTGGCGTCGTGCAACTCCGCGTCCGTCGTTGGCGTCGTGGTCGCCGAGATGACGTCGCGGGCGCTACTTAGACGCCGCCCATGCGCGCTGATGTCCGTTCTTTCTTTTTCCGCGCTAGCAAGCGCAGATCCGGGAAGAGCAGGAACCCCCAGTCAATTTTTGACTGACTTTTTGAGACTTTTGTCTCCATTTTTTCATCGAGTCTTCGACTCCTACGGTGCAGTTAGGATGCCCGGTTTCAAGTCCTGCGGGGATTGTCACCGCATGATGTCGGTGACGGACCCGCACCGTGTGTGTCTTTTCTGCCTGGGGCGCGACCACGACCCCAAGTCGTGCTCCGACTGCCGGGCCATGGCGCCGAAGACTTTGCGGGAGCGGTCCCGAAAGTTGCTGGAAGCCCGGCAGTCGGCTCCGCGCCGTTCCAAGTCCCGGTCCAGAGGGAGGTCGAGGGACCGTGCGCGGAGTCATCACCATCGATCTTCGGGATCCAAGTCTTCGCACTCTGGGTCAGGTAAGGCGAAGCACAAGAAGTCGAAGAAACGCCATCGTTCTCCGACTTCCCCTCGCCGGTCACGCGACGCGGCTGAGGGTATGGGTGGTGCCACCCCCGCGGCTCCGGCGCAGTCCATGGAGTCGCCGCCCGACTACCCGCCCTTCCCGGGGTCGTCGGCGTCTCCGGCCCAGATACAGGTGTTCCTGTCGGCCATGGCTCGCCTCTTTGGGCCGTCGGGTCCCGCCGGTGCGCCTTCGGGCCCCGCGGTCCTGCATGGGTGTCCTCGCGTTTCCTCGCCGGCGGCTCCGGCGTTGCTGTCGGCTCCGGCCACGGCACCGCAGGACACCCTTGGATCCAGGCCTGGATCCCGGTCGACGCCGGTTGACCTCGTTACGCCTCCGCCGACGTCGACCCCACCGGCACCGATCCTGACGCCGCCCGATCTTCGGGACGACGTCGACCTCAGTTTCAGCCCCGAGGTGGACACGGCGCCGAGCCGGCATCGATCGATGCCGTTCTCGACCCTGCTTGGGGAATTCTATCCCCATGTCCCTGCTCCTTATTTTTGGCCTGTTGAACAGCCTGAGGAGCAAGGGGAGGACTGGGAGGGGTCTGAGGACCCTCTCGCTGCCGCCTGCGAGTCTGAACAGGACTGGGCTGAGGAATTGGGTGACGCCAGTGGTCTGGATACCTCACCAGACCTTGGCATGCTGTCTCCTCCTACCGTGGCTACGGAGGAGGGCGCCAGTTATGCAGTGGTGTTGCGTAGGGCGGCTGAGGCCCTACACCTCCAGCTCCCTACTGTGGCCGTCAGGACTAACCTCCTGACAGAGGTACTTCAGCCAGCAGCTACTTCTGCGGAGCCGCTGCTTCCTTTCAATGAAACCCTCTCTGACGTTCTTTTGGGCACTTGGTCCAGGCCCACCACAGGGGCTCCTGTGGATAGGAACGTGGCCAGACGCCATCGCCCGGCTCCGGGTGACCCCATTTTCCTATCCCAACACCCCACCCCGAGAGCTTGGTTGTCCAAGCCTCTGCTTCCCCTACCGCCTTCCCTTACGCACCACCGGATAGGGAATCCAAGAAGCTGGATCAGTTTGCAAAGAAGATTTTTTCTTCCACCAGGTCTGCGCTGCGGTCCGTGAACACTGCATGCCTCTTGGGCCGTTATTCCCACTCTCTGTGGGATACGGTGGCGAACGTGCTGCCCCAGTGTCCGGAGGAGGCCCGGCCTGCTCTCTCCCAGGCTGTTGCAGAGGGGAGAGACGCAGCAAAGTTCATGATTCGTTGTGGCCTAGACACCGCCGACTCACTGGGCAGATCGATTGCAACGACGGTGGCGGTTCGCCGTCACGCCTGGTTGAGGACCACTGGATTTTCGGGGGATGTCCAAAACACCCTTATGGACATGCCCTTTGATGGCCGTCGCCTCTTCGGCGACTAAGCGGATAGCGCGCTGGAAAGGTTTAAGGACTCACGGGCTACGGCCAAGTCCTTGGGACTCTCCGCAGTCCGCCCTCCTCCGCCTTCCGCTTTTCGCTCCTTTCGTGGCACAGGAAGGGGCGCCCCGCAGCGTTCGCAACAGAGCCACAGGCCGGTGCAGCAATCATCCCAGCGCGGACGCGGGTTCCGCCGTGGCGGACAAAGGGGCCAGCGGGTGGGTCAGTCCACCACCACCCCGGCCACCACTGCCTCCAAACCTTCCTAGTCCGAACTTTCAGGCCCATCAAACGCCAGTGGGCGGCAGGCTCCGCCATCACCTCCCCCACTGGCGCACCATCACTTCGGACAGGTGGGTTTTAGAGATAGTCCGGAGGGGCTACTCCCTCCCCTTCGAGACTACCCCCCCAGCCATGCCACCTCAATACCACCGCATGTCGGGGGATCACTTGGTGCTTCTTCAGCAGGAAGTTGCGGCCCTCTTGGCCAAGGGGGCCATCGAGCGCGTTCCGACGCACGAAGTAGGTCGTGGTTGTTATTCCCACTACTTTGTGGTGCCCAAGAAGGACAAAGGCCTGCGTCCTATCTTAGACCTCCGGAATGTCAATCGCTTCCTCCGCAAAGAGAAGTTCAAGATGCTCACTCTAGCTCAGGTCTTGTCTGCTCTCGACCCACAAGACTGGATGGTGGCGCTGGACTTGCAGGACGCCTATTTCCACATCCCCGTCCTGCCAGCCCACAGGCATTACCTACGGTTCACGGTAGGCCACGAGCACTTTCAGTTTACCGTGCTCCCCTTTGGCCTTACCAGCGCCCCTCGGGTGTTCACCAAGGTGATGGCGGTGGTCGCAGCTCATCTGCGCAGATCAAGGGTCTCAGTCTTCCCCTATCTCGACGATTGGTTGTTGAAGGCGGGCTCGCCCCAGACAGTCGTCTCCCACCTCCAGACTACGGCCGACCTCCTGCACTTGCTGGGGTTCTCCATCAATGTGCCGAAGTCGCACCTGATTCCCTCCCAGAAGCTCCTCTTTATCGGAGCGGTTCTGGACACGGCGCAGTTTCGGGTTTATCCTCCCGAACAGCGAGTCCGGGATATTCGGGCTCTGATTCCCATCTTTCAGCCCTTGTCCCGGGTTTCGGTCAGAGTGACTCTGAGGCTGCTGGGCCTCATGGCCTCCTGCATCCTGCTGGTCAATCATGCCAGGTGGCATATGCGGGCTCTGCAGTGGGACCTGAAGTTCCAGTGGGCGCAGCATCAGGGAAACCTGTCTGATCACGTCCAGATCTCGGAGGGCACTGCACGACAGTTGCAGTGGTGGCTCACGGACCGGCATTGGGTCGACGGCAGATCCCTCTCCCTTCCTCAACTGGAGTTCACAGTGGTGACGGATGCGTCCCTCCTGGGATGGGGCGGCCACATGGGAGAGGCGGAGATCAGAGGCCTCTGGTCTCCGGCGGAGTCCCGGCTCCATATCAACCTTTTGGAGCTACGGGCGATCAGGCTTGCACTAAAGGCATTCCTTCCCTCTGTCAAGGGGAGAGTAGTGCAGGTGTTCACAGACAACACCACCGCCATGTGGTACTGCAACAAACAAGGCGGGGTGGGGTCGTGGACCCTCTGTCAGGAGGCTCTGCGTCTCTGTACATGGCTGGAACATCAGGGCATGTCCCTGGTGGTTCAACACCTGGCAGGTTCTCTGAACGCCAGGGCGGACGAACTCAGCCGCAGGTGCATGCTCGATCACGAATGGCGTCTTCACTCGGAGGTGGCGCAAGGTCTCTTTCAGCAGTGGGGAGAGCCTTGGTTAGATCTATTCGCCACCGAAGAGAACGCGCAATGTCATCAGTTCTGCGCGTTGGAATTTCCAAGGCGGCACTCGCTCGGCGACGCTTTTCGTCGCGAGTGGAGTTGCGGTCTGTTGTACGCCTTTCCGCCTATACCACTTCTGCCCAGAGTGCTGAAGAAGATCAGGCGCGACCGGGCCCAAGTCATTCTTGTGGCTCCGGACTGGGCTCGAAGAGTATGGTATCCCGAGCTACTCAGTATGAGCATCGATCCCCCGATCCGACTGCCTCTTCGGGAGGATCTTCTGTCGCAGCAGCAGGGGACGGTCCTCCACCCGAACCTGTCCAGCCTCCACCTCTTTGCGTGGAGATTGAGCGGCGGTAGTTGATTCCCTTCGACTTGCCTCCTGAAGTTTGTGACGTTATTCTGGCAGCCAGGCGTCCCTCTACTAAAGTGGTATACGCCTGCAGGTGGAACAAATTTGTGGCATGGTGCACAGCAAAGGCTGTGGATCCCCTTTCTGCCCCTCTTTCTGAAGTACTACTGTTCCTTCTTTCTTTGGCCCAGCAGGGCTCTGCTCTGGGCACTATCAAGGGCTACCTTTCTGCTATTTCGGCCTTTCTCAGGCTCCCTGATCAGCCCTCTCTTTTCAAGTCCCCTGTTGTAAATAGATTTCTCAAAGGCATTACACACCTTTTTCCTCCTATTCCTTTCATGATGCCTCAGTGGGACTTGAATCTGGTTCTGACATACTTGATGTGCGCTCCCTTTGAGCCCCTTCACAACTGTCCTCTTCGTCTTTTAACGTTAAAGACTGCCTTCCTGGTGGCCATCACTTCCGCCAGGCGGGTGAGTGAGCTCCAGGCTCTTTCTTGTAAGCCTCCTTTCCTTTCAGTCCATCCGGACAAGGTTGTGCTCAGGCCCCGTCCTTCCTTTTTGCCAAAAGTGGTTACGGCCTTTCACATTGGGCAGACTATTACCATGCCCACCTTCTTTCCGCCTCCGCATCCTTCCAGAGAGGAAGAGCGGCTCCACCGTCTGGACCCAAAACGTGCGCTCTCTTTTTATCTCAAACGCACACAGCAGTTCCGGGTGGACGACCAGCTTTTTGTTGGCTACGTTGGCACCAAGAAAGGTCGGGCGGTCCATAAGAGAACCATCTCCCGCTGGGTTGTTTTATGTATCAAAGCCTGTTACTCTTTGGCTAAAAAAGAACCTCCGGTGGGGCTGCGTGCTCATTCCACCAGAGCTACGGCAGCCACTACTGCATTGGGACGTGGTGTCCCCCTGCAAGACATCTGTCAGGCAGCCACGTGGGCCTCGCTGCACACGTTTACCAAACATTATTGCCTAGACAGCCAAGTCCGGAGAGACGGCTTCTTTGGCTGTTCTGTTCTCCGTGACTTTCTGGTGTGATCTTAGTTCGCAGACCCACCACCGGGGTTGATATTGCTGGGGTATCTATTCTAAGGTAAGGAATCTATCACTATGTGTTTCTTTAAGATGGACAAGTTACTTACCTTCGATAACGATATATCTGTAAGAAACATTAGTAGTGATAGATTCCTTACCGCCCCACCCATCCTCCCCGTTCTGCGAACTGATTTCTAGGGTTAAGGTCATCCCTTTCAGGGCCCTAGTTTCAATGCACCAGTGGTCAGTATCTTGCATGGCTCTGCGTTCCTGGCGCGGAAAGTCGTGTACAGAACTGACAGCGCGCGTGGGCGGCGTCTAAGTAGCGCCCGCGACGTCATCTCGGCGACCACGACGCCAACGACGGACGCGGAGCTGCACGACGCCACCTACCGACGCGCAGGGGTACTGCTGACGAAAACTTTCCGGATCCAGTCTGACGCCTGGGGATATTCTAAGGTAAGGAATCTATCACTACTAATGTTTCTTACAGATATATCGTTACCGAAGGTAAGTAACTTGTCCTTCAGCACAACAGGAAGAGTGGCGATGCTCAAAATAACTCACTATTGATACTATATCGTCTGAGATAGCAAAATGAAAATCCAGAACTTCTGAGTGATGTTGGTGTAATTGTGAGAGCCCAGGCACATTGACACACCGTCTCTGGCGACGTTCCAAACTCAACTAGGAGGACGTGTTCAGGTACATAAATAAAAATTTTGACACAGAAATTAAGTTTTTCTCTAGTTATGTTCCACTAGGGCTCCCGAATAAATTGCATTCCTATAGAGAGAAATCAATTGCATTAGCTCTTTGTGCGGCCAAACAAGTCCTCACGTCCAAGTGGGGTACAGACAAGACAATGGAACACATAGAGTGGCTGCACACACTCTGGGACCTTATAGGGATGGAGAAACTTACTCCCTCGCTGGAGAACATACTACAAGTATTTGACAAAAGGTGGGGACCCTGCATAACGTTCCTGGCAAAGAATTCAGTGAACTCACATGCTCTAATTATCTGATAGTGCTGCAACTTACCACGAACACGGTCACAACCTCCCAACTTCTAAAAGATGTTCGCAGTTGGTGAACAACCAGATGTATCATACTGAGCCCTATTATATAGATCTACTTCAGAGGGTGGACTAAGTCCTGTGGTGTGGATTGGTATTACTCCCGATATCTATTGTAATACTGATATATCCCCCCCTTCCTTTCCAATTCTCCTTACCCATGAACATCAGTATCTTCCCTGCTCTTCTGCTGGTTTTGCCTCACCGGCCGGTTGATGTGGGTGAGTGAATGTGTTATCTTATTGAAATAAGTAGATTTGCACCATAAAACAGATCCAACGCAGAGTCAGGGTTACAGCAATTGCTTTATTTTTAGCTAAACATAGAATAGCCATTCATTGGTACAGAGGATTAGCACCCAAAATTGATGATTGGTTAAAGTACATGGCCACATGTAATGGCAGAATTGAGACATAAGAGATCCTGCAGCACCCCACCTTCGGACCCAAAGACATATGAGGCCCACTTAGAGCGTATCTGGCAGAAAAGGAGATGGGGGATAACTTCCATAAGGGGCAAAATAGAGATGGAACCACTTATGCTACCATGGACCAAAATGACGATGAAACTCAACAGACATTCACATGTTCAGATGCACTCCTTCTTATACTCTGTAGAATCAACATAGAGTGAACATGCATGGATGGGCCTGCAGATGTACACAGGAAACGGTAATATGGATTATGCAATGCGTACATACGCATCTCCAGAATGAAGCCGGAGGAAATGAAGACAATAGTTGTCCTAGAAACTTAGAGCTAAATTTGATGACTGGTGGTGTTTTTTCACTGACAATTGTGTGGGTCGCAGGAGTTTTGACAGCGCTAACTTGCTTTCAAGTTGGTCACAATCTACTTGCAAGGTGCCTCAACAAGACTAAAGAGCAGCCACACCACTGCTCCCTAAGCTCAGGAAAATTCCAAATGAAGACAAAACAATTCTTGTAAGCACACTCTAAAAAACAGTTATAAATGTCTGAGAAGGATGTTCAGTTTGATGTTCCAACATATTTCATTAGGTCTCTTAGTATTGACTTCTTCAGGGATCAGATTATATGGTATCACTAAAGTTTGTCTCTTGTTTCATACAACAAATTTGTATGGTGCATTGTACGCTGTGGTTATCACGTGAGAAGGCCACATCTGGTGCGAAAACGTTACTAATTGCTTTGGGACCAACTTACCAGCTCACTCTATAGCCGAAGAGTTAAGCTTACTTGTGACTGCATTCAGCAAAGTTATACAAGGCTTGTATATCTTGTTAAGCCATCTGGATATGTACACTAGGTGGCTCGATGTAAGAGGTTGACCTGACCTCACTCACTGACGTATGAAACGTATTGGCTAGAGGAGGTGTACAGAAGAAAGAAACAAAGAACATCAAAACTAACAAACTTCTCAGACATTTGTTGCTGCTTTTAAAGCGTGCTCACAAGAATTGTTTTGTATTGTTTTTATACCGATTGTTTTTACACAGGGTATTTGTTGATTCCAGACTGGGAATATTAGAGGCCACTATACCACATAATTATATGTAAAGCTAAATAATAAGGAGATGGTATGATGTGATCTGACAAAACTGTGACACTATAAATAATGTTGATGCCTTGAGTATGTGTAAATGCCTCTATTGTTACTACAAGAATAATTAATAAAAATTAAAAAAATTGTTCAAAACCCTCTCAGTAAGTCTATCAGCTGTTTTTTTGTTTTTGTTTTTTTTTAAATTTATTTGCAGAGTTTTATATAGCGCTGGGTAGACCCGGAGGTATCAGAGCGCTTTACATGAGGATCAGCAAGTTACAAGTTACAGAATTAACATCAATTACAGGAGCTAAGAAAAAAACAAAGGAGAAAAACAGTGATTACATATTAACATGAGTTATTAGCTCATAGGGTAACCGAGACACGCGTCAAAAGGGAAATGGAAGGTAGAGGGGCAATGGTAAAAAAGGGGTAAGGAATGCAGATCGTGTCAGGCATACCGGCAAAGTGGAAAGTACTTCAGGAGGAACAAACCGGCTGGGGATCAACAATCCAAAACACCACTTGTGTCGATGAAAGTATAGGATGGGAAGGGTGTAGGTGACCTAAAGGAAGGGGGGGAGGCAGGAAGGGAGGGAACAAAACGGAGAGACGAGGAAAAACTATGTCCAATGTCCGGCTGGGTAGGTGCCGGCCGAGGGGGTGAACCAGAGCCAAACTCCTCTATAGCTGCCTAAACAGCTCCACCGGGCATCGGTCATGTTGCTCGGGCTCTGCGGTCAGTAAAACATTCAATATAGTTTCAGCCCGGGGGGGCATCGTCAACAGTTCCATCGGCTGTACCAGTCCCGGTGTTACTGGGAAACGTCGCCCGCCACACCCTCCAGCTCAACCCCAGGAGAGCCGAGCGTGCCAACGTAGTTCCTTGGTCTAGGCATGGGGAGCTCAACGCCGCTGTCAGAACATAATAAGAAGCCAGTAGAGTGAAGCTCAAAACACCAGTCAGGAGTGACTAGGATAAGCTTGTCTGCCTCCTGCTGAATCTCTCACATGCCCCAAATACCTTTTCTCTTTTCAGGTACGAGTGGGGAAATCAAGCGGGCTTCCTGGTTGCGCATCACCCTCAGTGCACCGCCCGTTCATGTGCTCACAGGGTGTCTTTGGGGTCAAGTACATGTTCGATTCGAAACCTTGCCATCCTCTTTTCCAAGTGTTAAAAAGTTAGACAAATTAAACGAGGGTTGAATATTCTTCACCATGAAGTATAACCTCTGGATTTTGCTCTATTGTAAGTACTATTTCAGTCTGTTGAATCTGGATACCAATGCTGGGGAACCATTATTATTGGTGAGTAACTTTGTTTTTTTAAGTGTGGTTTGAAAACAATGATGAATACTTGAATCAGGAAAATCCCTCCCTGACGCAAGAAATATTCCTTTTGTGGTAACTTTTTGCGAATTTTGAATTCTATATGGAGATTAACAAGAAAGTACTGTTGGGCAGAAAGATTCCTATGTATGGCCCTGGTGAGCAGTCTTATCCTGCCATGTATTGTTTCACTGGAGTTTCTAAAAATGTTTTCCTCTGTGAGCTTGACAACCATGCGAGCCCGGTGATGGTTCTCCCTGTTAAATGGTCTGAGCCCTGAGAGGTGTCGTCTTGAAGCATGGTTACCAAAGTGCACCCCTCATTCAGAGAGTGGCCATGGTCCTCCCTACCTGACTTAGAGAGACTAGTGGTGGCAACATGATCAATAGTAAACCAGCCCAGAAGAGGCTCCTTGCTTGTCATCCCTGCAAGTGCTGATCATATAGTGTTGTTGCCCCTGTGAGTGGCAGAGTGCATAAGAATTCAATCTCTCAACGTCAGTCATTTCAACAAGCAGAGTCTTGCAGAATTTTCTCAACTTCCAAAGCGGAGCTGCATGCAAGTGTAGCAGAGGCGGCCTTTATTCCAGAGGTAGCACTCTGCTATTGACTACCTTCCTTTAATGCTGGAGGTAAGCTTGGACCCAGGACTTGAGAAAGCGCTGCTGATGCCGTCCTGTGCCCAAAAGACTGCCGGCTTGTGGAAGAAGGCCCTGGGATGCACATTTTAGGAGAAGTGCTTGCCTGCCTTTGAGATCTAGAAGCAAGCTACACAGCGCAGGCTTATAGGAACAGTCATGAGACTGCTGCATGATTTCTTCAAATCACCATAATATGCATTGGCTGGGGCCATAGGGAGGAGCCATTGCCTTATGCTGTTATAGAGCATGAGGCTCCTTTGTCCCTGACCTTGCCCACGCTACAGGAAAGCATTTGTGTGCCTTCTAGTTTCATCGAGAAGGCTTTAAAGATTATCTCCTCTTCAGTCCCTGGCCTGGGAAGTCAAAGAAGTAGGCGGAGAATGGTGTGGTTCCAGAGCTATTCAAATTTGAAACCCCATTCTTTGTTTGCATCTTCTCTTTCGGATATCGGTGGCTGGTGCCCATGCCTCATATCCTGTGGGCACTGCTGACACTGTAATAATTCCAACTGTCACTGACGTTTTGCAAAATATAGGGCTTTCAAACATCTAGTGACATAGTGCAGAGCTTCTAGTGTTTGGGCACAGGAAACAACTGTGTTCCTTCAACAAATAAACAGTGGTTTCTAAATTCCAGTGGACTCTGTCCAAACAGCGAATGCTGTCCTTGTAATCATGAGGAGTGTTTATGTGCTTGCCAAAGACTGATGTGGGCACTTTGTACTTTTTGGAGGTGGTTCACAGGTAGTCATTTGGGTCCAGAGAGTTTCTGTGGCAGATGCACTGAAACCTCATAAATTCCTTTACCAGCACCCAATATCCCAAATGTGCAAACAGAAATATACACTTGACTTTGAAGTGTATCAAGGTAAACAGTTACCCCTTCCAAGACTATTTTTACTAGACCATGATTTTGCTGCTCCTGTCCCATTCCATTCACCGAGGACCTTAGTCTGGATCTTGAGGCCACAAACAGTTATGCCTTTGAAGAGTATTTTTACGTGGCTGTGATTTTGCTGCCCCTGTTTTTCCCAGTCCTTTCACTGAGGACCTCAGATTGTGTCCTGAGACCAGAGGCTCAGTGTTCATGAACAATATGCATTCAATTATACTGTCCATAGACTCTAACATTACAGATCTGTATAGCTCTTCGCTCTTGAGCTCTATAATAGTGTTTGGGGCCATGCCTCTTGCTAGGAAGGGGCCAACCCACATGACTTCCTTGAAGAACACTTTGACTGTTTCTCTGCTTGGTTTTTGTGTTTGGGTCCAATAGTACTGTGGCCCCCCCGGACACCAGTTGTAATCCAGTCTTAGTGCGACAGCTGGAGTCCAGTAACCTCTTACAGCTCTGGGACCCTAGTAACTAAGGTCAGTAATTACTTATCGCTAACAAGCTACCTGTCAGCATTTCAAATACTCGTCAAGCTTCTAAAATCTTATCAGGCACATTTGTTCCGTTTGGACAGAGAGAAAGAAGGCATTCGAAAGAGGAGTGATTGTTTTAAAACATGGGAATTGGTGTGTCTCCCTTTTCCTTTCGAAAGTCTGTGGTGATTTGTGAGCAAGAACGACATTTGAAGTGGTGGTGTTCTATGGGAAAACAGGCATTTGGTGGTTACTAATCAGCAGCTATTTTCTGTTGGGCAGTGGGTTTCTTCTTGGCACAGTATTCCAAGCTGCCTTTATGCAATGCATATACTAAACAATGTGATTCTAATTGTATTTTCAAGCAGTGACAGTCAATGTGCTTCATTAACTTTGTCTCACTATCTTATATGCTCTCTTGTTTGTGCAGATGGGACAGTTCTATTACTCAGCCAAAGCTTTCGACGTGTTGGAGAGGTTAGACCCCAGCCCTGATTATTGGGAGGGCAAGAGAGGTGCCTGTGTTGGCATCTTCCAAATGATCCTTGCAGGCCGAGAACCAAAGTGAGTACTATGAATAAAAAAAAAGAGTAATTTCCTGCCCTGTTGACTGCCATCACGTATCCTGGGAAATGCCACCTTCCACATTCACGCTGATAGGTTCTCATTTAAGTGAATAAAGTCAAAATAAAAAAGACTCACGAGTCTGAGTTGGGCACTTGTAGGTACTCAACCCTATGTTTTCATACTGAAGGTGTTTGCCCACAAGCTTTGCTATTTGGAAAGCGTGAGATCTGTACTTTTATAACCGGCTGGTCATTTTTATTAATGGCTATACATTTTCCTGGCTAAGTTAGTAAAATCTAGTTCTGTGGACTTGTGCAATTGAAAGTTTTTCTACAAAGAAGGTGTGTTTTTAAACATATGTGCTCTGTTTTAATGAAACTGTTTAGATTTTACAACATAAATACCTACATTCTTTGCCTGTTTTTGTTCCTTAAACTCCTTGCAGTTCTAGCCATTCTGTTACAGCGTGCCCTTAATTTCTACAGACATAAAGCCCTGGCTTTCAGGAACACAAAACAGTTTGTTGGTACCATCTATGCATCTGTCCCAGAGCAGATAAGAATAATCTTCTACATTAAAATCTGGTGTCAGCTGACAAATTTCCCATCCTGGATATTCCAAAAGCTCATTCAGCAAAGAGATTAGAACCCTCTGCATTAGCACTGGGCAGCATTCCTTTGTAGAAATGTGTGAAGTGGTTAGAGATCACTAAAGTCTTTCACAGGTTACTGCTTGGCTTTGCCATTCAGATTAGAAGGTGAAGTTAAAAATCCAGCCAAGCGCCTTTTCTGCATTTTGACAAAAGTCCTGCTTGAACTCTGCCCAAGATGTAACCTGTAGGCTGCTGAAGATGTAACCTGTAGGCAGGATCCCTTGCTGGTTCCGTGGTTCTCCAGATGTGTGTTCTCTTTAGTTAGAATTCATCCTGCCTCTTGCTGAGAATGAAATGTTAGATTGAGGTAACCTGTTTTTCTGCCACCAATCCATCATATTCTTCTAACCTTTCTCTCATTCTCTGGTCCTCTCTTATCTGCCCCCACTTGTTGGATGTATCCACTTGTCACTGGTGCCCTACTAATGTCTTCCTTTGTCTGTCTGTTCCTCCTTGTACCTCCTCATGCCTCCTCGTCTGCCTCAGCCGCTCATTCTGCAACATTAGTGTAAAGAGCATGTCATGGCCGAAGGGATTGTGCCCTCTGATGTCTGTGAAGACTGACATTTTTTTCCCTTGTTGACTCTCGACAGGGAGACCTTACGGGAAGTGCTGCATCTTCTGAGAAGCACAGGCAGCACTCAAGTTGAGTACATTGTGCGTATTCTGAAGAAGTGGGGTAAGGAGAACCGTGTTCCTGTTTGAGGTGGAGAGAGCCAGACGCTGCAGGGATGACCAACTGCTGCTCTGTTTGACTCGTGAGAACCAGAAATGTTTCCTGTGCTGGAACCCGACTCATCTACTGTGATATCAAGCCATGCCTAAGTGCCTTCTAGCAAGACTCTCAGTGCTGCCCTATTACTACTTTGAAACATTACTAGTCATTGAACTCATCCAGTCTTACACATCAGGACCAGTGATGGCCATCAGGCTCATCCAGCACAGCTCAAGAGTCCCTGTGCAATTAGCACTATGTGCTAATTTATTCGGTACAGCTCTCTTATTTGAACTTGTCTCTCTCCCCCTCTTGCTCTCCCTCCCTTCCTCTATCTCACTGCCCCTTTCTACTTTTGAATGTCTGTCTCCCCCTTTCCATGTATCTTTCTCTCCATTGCCCTCTCTCTCTTCCAACCTCCTCTTCCTTTTTCCCTCTGAACATGGTGAGGAACGGGTTAAAGAAGTGCATGGGCACTGGTGGGTCCGTGCACACACAGTATAAGGCCACGTGAGTAGATATCTGAGTAATCTACAGTACAAGGAAACTCACGTGAGAAAGGAGCAGGTCAGTACAGGGAGGAGTCGTATAAAATGCTGGGGCAGACATGATTGTGCAGAGACGGTGCAGGGACACTTGTTGAGGGTTGTGATTTCGAGAAGAGGCATATTTTAAGGCATGTACCCAAGAGTGACAATTTAATATGGCCTCACGCCACTTTTCCTATTCATGATCAGGAGCTGCAGTACTGCACAGTTTACAGAGCTCTGCCTAACCATCACCTTCTCGGTTATGCGCCTAGCTCTGGCCAGACCCACAACGTGGCCTTTGTATGTTCCTAAGTCCATGTACTCTGATAGGATGAGACCCCTCACAGTGTTTCAAGCAACACAAACTTTGTGCATTAGGGGTCTAAGTACTGTACCCTGCTGTAGGATTGTGGTAGTGTGTTTTCCTTTAAATAAATAAAGATTATTTATGTATTTTCCAAGGCTCTTCGTATGTTGTCTATAGACAGATTGCTACAGTTTCTTCTGTGTGGAATCAAACCTTGACGTAGGATGGCTCATTCTCTGATCTGTAACAGGTTTCATGCACATTGGTGTCAGGGGACCACCTAAATACAGAATTTTGGGGTGTTAAGGGGAGTGTAAGGTAGTAGCCAATGGGCTACCTACCACTAGGATGACTACACCCCTTATGTGACCACTTCCTAGGGAGAAGTGGGCATAAACCTTTTATTTTATTATTCTTTTTCATTGAGTTTTAACAACATACACCATAACATAAGTATACAATCCTGCCAGTACATGTCATACAGTCATTAAATCATGTACATTTATGCCGTACATTACCACAGAGGCCGGTGCAGACTGTTTAAAACATAGTATATCCTATCATATTTCACAACATGCATTTCTATTTTATGTGTCTTCAGGTCTGGGCAGTAAATAAGCTGTAAGCAGGCCCCATGTATCTTTAGGCCTCGATGGTTGCAGCAGTTCCTCTGTGAAAAGTTCAAGTTATTCTTGACAATATGCCATGTCTTTAAGCCAAGTGACAGTCTTAGGAACAGACTTCTTTCCCAATGCATCACCACTCTTCTTTTGGCCAGAAGGGCAACTGCCACCAATTTGCGGTTTGCCGGTTGTAGTGACTTGACCAGGCCAAGCAAGCACATCAGAGGGGTGCACTCTACATTCTCAAGTATCATTTCAGTTAGGCCATATGCAACCTGTACCCAAAAGCTATTAACCTGCACACATTGCCAGGCAAGATGCATAACATTTGCTTCCTCAGCACCACATCGCATACACTTGGTATCCTCATGTAAACCATATTTATGTAACCTTGCAGGGTTATAATACATTTGTTGCAAGTATTTGAAATTAATTATTCTCAAACTGAAATTAGGGGTAAGCGTGTCTGTTGATGTGCAACAAAATTCCCATTCTTCCAAACTTAACGATGTGTCCAGATCAGCATTCCGTTTCTCTAAGATTGCTGGTGTTGTCCCTCACTTTTCTAATTGTCAAGCACTATATAGCCTTGTGACATGCTTCCTAGGCATGGTGCTAGTCAGTAGTGTCTGCAGCCCATTCTGAGCTGGAGGTTCAGCCAGGAATTGAGAATATAGTTCTCTCATGGCGTTGCGGAAACAGTGAAATGTGAATGTCAATAGTGGCGTTGAAGGCTGCGTCCCAGGCATATCTGCTAGTTCTAGGAACATCCCCTCAGGATACACATCCCCCATAGGCCTTAACCCTTGTTTCCCTAATTCAGCCAGAGCTCCTGTCTCGTGGGTGACCGAGATGTGGGGGTGATATAACAATGGGAGCCCTGGGGCGTATAATGGGAGCTTACTGGCTCTGGCACCCAAGGCACTCCAGGCTCTCGTGGTGCATGTAATGGTGTTAATTTCTTCACAAGATTGCACCTGCAGTTTATATGGCAACAAGGCTTCTAGCGGGATAGGATAGGTGTCATCGCTTTCTATCGCTTGGTGTCGTAAGTATTTAGGGGGGGTGGAACCAATAATGAGCAAATTGCACCTGTGCGCATAGATAGTAAAGATGCAGATCCGAGGTGGCGAAGCCACCCTGATCATATGGCAAGATGAGCGTATTCCAGCTGATTCTAGGCTGCTTACCTGCCTAGGCCAGAGTTATCATATGCGACCTGGGTGTTTTGAAAAATTGTAGGGTTAGTGTGATGGATATGATAATGAAAAGGTAGAGAAATCTGGGCAGTATTATCATTTTCATTATTGCTATTCTGCTATTCTGTCGGCTAATGACAGGGGGAGGCGTAACCACCTAGTGATCTGTTTCTCAAGTTTAGAGATTGCCCTGCCATAGTTATATCGAACAAATAACTCTGGGTCTCTATGTACCCAGACTCCTAAATATTTGAACGGTTACATGCTCCACTCCGGAGGAAAGTCCAATTAATATGGCAGAGTGGACGGTGTCAGTGGAAAAATAGTGCCTTTCGACCAGTTAATACTTAGGCCTGAGTAATGCTCGTACCGGATATATTTGTGTATCACCGGTGCCAAGTGTGTGCGGGGGTCGTGGATATAAAGCACGATATCATCAGCATACAACGATATCACATAACATTGTGGGTTCACTTTAATTGTGACAAATCATTTTTTAAATTTCATAATATTCTCTTTTTTTGAATTATGGCTACTTTTGACGACAGTAGAGACAAATTTCTCTCAGAGCTTTTCACAGGCACAACAGAGAGAAACATGCTGGCCCAACCTAATACAGAACAGAAGGCTTAAGGAAAAAATTTATTAAACTAGAACATCTAAGAAAGCAAGAGCTTTCTAGATGGTGGGACTCCACTATACTAAAAAGGTACATTGACATAAAACGGGTACCACAGGGTCTACGTGTCATAATCCTTCCTTCTTTTGAAGACTTGGACCCAGATTTACTAAAGGAATGGGAGGATTTGATCCTTTCTTCCTCATTCAAAATGATGGACATTCTTATTAGACATGCAGAACGTAAACGTAATAATTTACTCATTGAAATAGAAAAACTAGAGACTGAAATTAGAAGCCTTAACTTACAGGAGGCCACAGACAAAAATTACAAGATTTTGAAAGATGTACTGAACTCACATCAGCTGTACATTAAGGATAAGAAAATGAGAAAACTCAGGAGGGAAGACAATAATTACAAAAATGGCAGAATCTTTACTTTCGCTCGCAAGTTTGACAATGTCAAACCACGAAGCAATACACCAGGTGTAGCTAATAAAGCCCCCATGGTTGCAGCATCAACCAGTGAGTGACAGAAGCGAAATAGGAGACTTTAACACAACGACTGCAGGCCCGTCACGTAATGTGACGTCTTCCTCTTTTTTTTAGAGGAGATGGTACGTTTCAGACAGGGCACAAGAACGAATTACAACAAATCCAATACAAAAAGACTAGGAGGGGCAGACACTTCAACAGACGCAGGTACAAGAGAGGGAATGACCACGAGATCGGTATCTCGCAATCAGAAGAATTGAGTCCAACTACAGAACTGGCCCTACACATGGGTGACTATGAACATGTGTTCCAAACAGTTAATGTTACTATTGTCAACTTATCCGACCATTAACTTTCCAATACTGATATTGCTGTGATTAGTAAAGGCCTAAGTTTCTGTCCTACCGCTAGCCCAGACTTTACACGACTACGTGTAGATTCGTTCAGATTTATACGACGTATGAAATTTAAAAAGTTTTTTCATGAAAAACCAGTGTCCTCTCTATCTATTGATCCTACAACATCTCCCTGCAACAAAACAATCAGGGACATACAGGACCTACATCTATTACTATCTCTAGATGAGAGCAGAGGAAATACACCGTCTGTTCAGATCAGGACATTACATCAAATTTAATCATTGACAGTGGTTTACAACCAAGGTCGGTATTTATACCCACCCTACCCTCTGACAACATGATCGGTTCATTTTACAAAGCAGTAACTAATGATTTTCACCGACTTGAAGATAAGCTAACCACCAAACATGCAAGTTTTGGACACAACTTAACTTATAGACAAAAATGTGCCTTGAAAACACTTGCCACAACACCACAAATTGTAATCAAAGAAGCAGACAAAGGCGGCAATATAGTGATTATGCAAGACAGTGACTATATCAGATAAATAGACAGACAACTCTCGGACAGTATAGCCTACATAAAACTAACTAACAACCCACTAAACAACATCACAAGACTAATTGAAAACAAACTCACATTCTGGAAAGAATGATGCTTAATTAGTGACTTGGAATACAAATACATGTTTATACCCTCACCTCGGGCACCATGTATATATAGACTTCCTAAAATTCACAAAGGGGGCACATTTCCCCCTGGCAGACCCATCATTTTGGGAATAGGCTCTCCAACGGAGCACATATCAGAATATATCGACGTTTTTCTGCAACTGTTGGTCCACAATCTTCCACCTTATCTGAGAGATACAGGTGACCTAATCAAATTGGAAGATATAGAATGGGTAGAAGACTTTACATTTGTCACTATGGATGTCCTCTCTCTCTATACTTGTATACCCTTGGAAAAAGGAATTGAATCACTGACAGTCACCCTGTCCTCTAGAGATGTGACACTATTTGAACACACACAAATGTTACTTGACCTAACACGCCTGACGCTTGAAAACAATGTATTTCTACACCAAGGGAACTGGTATAGACAAGCCATGATTGTTGCTATGGGCTCAAAATTTTCACCTTCTTGTGCGAATCTATACATGGGCAATTTTGAACTTAAACATTTATGGATGGCAGGCCCACCAGAACTCACCGAACACCTCATCTATTGGGGTCGTTATATCGACGATATCGTTATCATTTGGGCAGGCAGTGACTCACAGTTAGAAAAACTTCTAAGCCATTTGAACACTAACACTTACAATCTGCAGTTTGCTCACAAAACACACAAACAAGAGATAGACTTTTTAGATATGATGATTTATGTGAAAGGAAACAAAATCATGTCGAAACTTTTTAGAAAGACAACTGCATGTAATTCAATATTGCACGCAACTAGTGCTCACCCACCCTCTCAAACTTGATTCCATTGGGTGAGATGACACGAATTAGAAGAAATTGCAGCGAGGATCCTGTTTTTCACACAGAACTCACAAAATTGGAACAATGCTTTATCTGCAGAGGCTATTCACAAAGGGTTGAAAATCAAGCTAAAAAGAAAGTAGTTTCCTTAACGCAACAGTCATTACTGAAGAACAGTGCTGCTTAACACAAAAAACATAAGGACAGAAAGCTGACCCTCATCACGAGGTACAACTCACAAAGCCAGGCCATCTATAAGATCTTGTACAAACACTGGCATCTATTGAGGTGGCAAAATTCATCACAAACAAACCAAAAATCACGTACAGTAGGGGCACAACCTTGAGAAACATGCTTTGTCCCAGCTATTTGAAGCCGAGAAAACAGGAAGCATCCTGGTTACCTAACAGACCGCATGGTTTTTACAAATGCACTCAATGTAATGTCTGTCCATTTGCTGACAATAAGTTAACACAGTTTCAATACAACAAGTTAACTACACATCGCATACGACAATTTATGAACTGTAGATTTGTCGTCTATTGTATCAAGTGTCACTGTGGGCTTATATACATAGGCAGTACTCTCAGACCCCTAAAAGAGCGCATCCAGGAACACATCAGGGCCATTCGAAAACAAAAATACAGACTATCCATTGGCTGTACACTTTAATACACATCATCCACCCATGACTATGATGAACACCCGGTTTCATGGGATAGCACAGGCATTGAATAACCACAGTGGGGGAGACAGAGTACTAGCCCTGAGAAAATTAGAAACCCAATGGATCCTAAAATTACGAGCAGTAGAAAGGGGCCTGAACATCAATAGAGAACTACATGTATTCCTAACAGAGTAACTCATATTGGGTACTCTGCTCATACATCTGGTTAATCAACTGGGTATTATAATTGGAAGTGTTTGACTTGGAAACAAAGGAGATTGTAATTTTGTGTTTTTACTATGCTGGGCACACAGTGCACTGACAAGCATGTTGGTTTTAGCACGTCTCTTCAGTTGAAATGCTTGCAAATAATGTATACTCTCTTTTGTCAGTAAACATGAGTTTTTTTTTTACTCAACTAACATATGTACTCGCTGCGTAAATAGACAGTGACTTCTTCAACATTGTACCTTTTAGGATATGTCGAATCCAATCATCTTCAACAATGAATGTGTATTTGTAATGTGCTCCATAACAACAGTTATAAGTAATGATACACACTCTATAGAATGCTATAGTTTGTCTCTCTAGCCCCTAAACATTTGGAGATTATTGCGACTTTATTTGTGTCTAAATGAGATGCATTCCAGAAACGCGCATACTATCTTGTTAAAACTTTTGCACGACAAAAGGTGTCTTTATCTCCTCTTTCTCATTCTCACTCGCATTGCATTTACTAACCCAAGATGGCCGCGGGTCTTTTCCAAATGAATCCATAGTTTGTTTGGTTCACTAGGTAGTTGTACGCATAGTCCTTTTTAAAGTTTACGCTTCACTCCGGAAGCCTCAACCGGACTTAAATAGAGCAGTCACAAGCCGACCGTCTCTCTTTATCACACATCGACGACGGCGACCACTATACAGGTTAGTTCCCTGTCCCTATTACAGTGCTTTTGTCCATTTAAACTGCACGGTCCTTACCGCTTTCATAGTTTGGATCGGGGTCGAGTTAACTTGGGGCTGCAGTCTGTTATAAAGATTAACTAACATAGAATATCTTTCGGATATCTGTTTATCTGCGTTTTTCCCTAATTTTGTGTTTCCTTTCCCACAGGGACTTAGCATGGACCGTTTTTCGATAAAATTATAAAACGTCCAATTCAATTCGCGTGGACACTACCCAATGAGGTTAGTTCTCAGTTTAAACGCCTTACACCGTCATTTAACTATGAGCAACACTACGCTCTTACTGTATTAGATTGATTTTAGTACTAGACTCTTAGATTTCTTAGTTCTTTAGGTAACCTAACTGCTCCCTTCTCTCCCTCCAACACGCCTTACAATTATTCTTACAAATGAAATGATTTGTTTTTTTCTTTTTGTTTTTACCTTTATATAGTGGGGCTGACACGCTTCCACTATTATTGAGTGTGGTACTTACCATACTTCATAGCCACTTAGAAGAATTCTACTATTGGAGATACCATTACCGCATTAACTTATGTAAGTTTACTAATTCGAAGGCCATTTACCTTATTTGACCTTCAATATGAGGACGCTTATCTTTGACACAATATTTGAAATTTTCTGTTTTTAATAGCTAAAACTTTTTATCAAGAAGTTTTCGGGACAACTTCTATCTTACGCTACTATATACGCCTCGTTTGCTACGTTTTGCTACGCCGAAACGACTGTTTCGAAGGTAGATCAATTTTTGGGAACTTTTTGATTTTTCACAGCTGATGTGATATCTTTTCTCACATCTCTTTTACTATTCTTAGCCCACATGCACTTATATAAGGCCAATTCAACATCACTTCTTTGCATGTTACTAAACACTATCCTTAACATGCACTCATCCCAAATATTGCTGACACATTACTTCTTCAAACACCTCTTCTTTCTTTTTTTGGGTTTCCATCTGGTGTAGAACTTTCTACGTTAACACTTACTTTAGGTTGTGCACTACATTAACCATCTTCTGATCTAAGAACTAGTGATGCTTATAGTATGGTTGACATCTACATTGTTGTATTACTACACAGCCTTGAAAAAGTCACATCTGTGACGAAACACGTGTCGGCTGTTCTCCATCATCACTGAACATACCTGCTTTGAACGGAATTGGAAAACAATAACTTGTAACAATTGTATCTTGTTCACAAACCGAATTGCTAGAAACTGTTAAAGAAAAGCTTACAAAGAAACAGCTTTTTCTTTTTGTACATCAACTCTTTCTTTATTATTGTCGATAACAGATTTTATATGTAAATGTGGAGTGCCGGGGTATATCGCTCGTAAACTTGTAAATACAAAGTCTCCCTTTGTACAAAAACAGCTTAGGTGGTAGGGTGTGACATTACCCTGAGGGGCACCAATACTCGACCTATCCACATACACTTTGTTTCTTTCTAAAATATGCCCACTAAATAGCTCACTATACGAGGTGCGACTTGTTGATCTATTACCATCTTGTTGTTTGTTGCATACAACGATATCACTAGCAGCCGCTGGTGAAATCCCAGAGCAGCTGTGGCATGTCTTTGTCGGATGACCCACATCAGGGGTTCTACAGCGAGAGCAAATAAAAACAGATATAGCGGCATCCCTGTTGCATGCCCGTATAGATATGTAAAGGGTTCTGAAGTGTGACCACTGACCTGCACTCACGCCAGAGGGCCAGTATATGCCAGGCGTATCCACCTAAGGAATGCCTGAGGGATCCCCATGTGATGTAGGACTGTAAACATGTATGGCCAGTCTATGGAGTCGAAGGCTTTGGGGACTTCCAATAACATCGCAGCCGCCTGTAGTGAGGGCTCCAATTGGTGTAGAAGTGCAAAAAGGGTATGAAGGTTGTGTGTTGTAGACTGCTGGGATGAAGCCGGATTGGTCCGGTAGCACCATATTTGTGAGAAGTGGTTGGAGTCTAGTGGCCAATAATTTGGCCAAAATTTTAGCATCAATATTGATAAATGAGAGTGGCCTATATGACTCGCATTTGTCGGAGGGCTTGTCTGGTTTAAGTAAGGCTACAATTAGGGCTTCTCTAATGGATGGGGGGCAGTATTTGCTTGGTGTACGCCTCTTCGTATACTGCATGCAGTTGTGGCTTGGCAAATTCTTTATAAAATGTGCCTGTCAGTCCATCAATGCCCAGGGCTTTGCCATTAGGCAGGGTATGAATATCATCCTTCACCTCATCTACTGTGTTAGGCTGTACCGAGTACTGTTGCTGCCCTAAGGAGAGCCATGCCAGGGACACATCCTCTAAGTAGGCTGCAACGTCTGTCTTTTGGGCTGCAATGCATGAGCCATAAAGTTGGGTAGAGAAATCTTAAAAGGATGACAGGATAGTCGGAGTGTCATGGCACTCCATCAGGGGAGGTCATGTGTGTGATGTGCGTGTGCCCCTAAGGCTCCTTCAGCTTGGCCGCCAAGCTCCTGCCTGGTAGCCCTCACTCGCCATATGTCGTCGAGGCAGGTGTCGTACCTCTAGGTCCGCTACTTCTTTATACTGCGTGGTCTTATCCCTAATGACAGCTAATGTGTGGGGACTAGGTGCAGACTCATATTCTGTTTCAAGGCGTCTGAGCTCTTATTCTATAGCCCTTAACTGCTTGTGCAGATCCCTTAGTACTCCCAACTGCTGCGTGCCTATACATATCCTCCTCACTGTGACCTTAAAGGCCTCCGAGAGAGTGTCTGATCCTGCTACAGAGCCCTAATTTTTCTCAAAGTATTCAAGGATAGGATGTAGCCTTACGGTTAGAGCGGTCGACCTCCAAGCTGGGGAACCGGGTTCGAGTCTCGGCAACGATGCTCAACATCCTGTGATTCAGGGCAAATCACTTAATCTCCCTGTGCCTAACAAAAATGAATGTGTCCATCTGTAACGAAACTAGTGCTCATGTAAAGCGCTCTGATACCCGATGTCTCAGGTCTAGTTCGCGCTATATAAAACTCTTTAAAAAAAAAAAAAAAAAAAAAAAAAAAAAAAGGATAGCAGTGCGGAACCTCTCCCTGAATAATGGGTCAAGCGAGGACGTAGGCCGGTACCTCCAAGTAAATAGTGCTGGGAAATGTGTGGGTATCTCTACCATCAGTTTCACTGGCACATGGTCTGACACTGTTCGTGGCATGTGTTGCACCTCCGCCACCCACATGCTGACCTGCCGGGTCACCAACCAATAGTCGAGTCTTGACCATGTGCCATGTACTGATGACATCAACATACCTTCCCGTCCCTCTGGATTTTTCTGTCTCCACAAATCGATTAAGCCATTATCGTCCATTCCCTCTCGCACCACCTGGGACGAATGTTTGACATGCCACCCCCCAACTGCCGACCTACCAAGCACTGGATCCAGGTACGTCTTTAGATCCCCATACAATGGCAGAAGTTGGGAGCGTGTGTAAGCTCCTTATAAAATTCAGGATCGTCTATATTGGGCCCATATGTTGTGACTAGTGTGATCCATGTGCCGTAGAGGTTCTCTTGTATTATCACATAGCGGCCCTGGTCATCCGTTTCAAAATGGGCAAGCGTAAAAGGTATTCCTTTTTTGATCAGGAGAAGGACCCCCCGGGAGTATGAAGAGTAGGATGAGGCTATTCGGGTGCTAGCCCATCTCGTCCCTATACCACCCTCGGAGTATTTGGTTAGATGTGTCTCTTGCCGCGTTTTCCTAGGGTTATTCAGGCCCCGGACATTCCACGTCATTAGTGATAGCCTTTTGGTACCCAAAAACACTACAGCTCTGTCTGATCTGTGTCAAGAACCCCCCCCCCAGCATGGCACATATTAAGGAAGCAGCTCTTCGCAGTACGATATATGTCATTAAAAATAACATTATCATGCATATCAGTCAGTTCTTCAAACAATTAACAATAATATGGGTAATATTTGTAGGGGGGTGCCTCAGTCAACCTCCCAGTGTGCGGAGGTGGCTAGGGAAAACTGAAAATGTAATGCATGTCATCTACATCATGATGGTTACCACAATAGAGGTATGAGAGCCCAGTCTGTCCACCATATCGCCTTCCTCATTCCGTTGTGTTCGTTGGACGTAGGGTGCCAATAGCCCAGTGAAGGTGCGAGGTCCTGTAAGTCAGCTCCCTCACACCTCTTGTGTCATTGTGAGATGACCGTGCCATCCCTGAGCGGGGCACTATCTCTCTTGCCTTGAGTTCATGATACAAAGCCACTAGTTGTTAATCATATTTTTGGGGAAAGACATTGTGTCAATTACCAGAGGCATCTAGTTCTATGCTTATGAGGGCAATTTTAGCCCAGTCAAAGTTTCTCACGTGTATCTCTCTTTTTAATAGGAGAATGCCGAGAGATAGCACTTGCATGACCATGTTTTTTTTTTTTACTGCATTCGATGTGATGTAGGAAAATCTCTTCCTTTTTCTTAGCATGTTAAATCTAAAATATGTCTCTTTTCCCTATATGTTATAATTTGCACATGTTTGTTAATTTGTCTGAAGTAGGAGTCAAAGAAATCCTTGTCCAGCTCAAGGTAGGACTCACCTGGGTTAAAAGGTAGCTCACACCTTTTTAGCATTGTGTGTTAGTGACTAGTAGAACCACTTCAATTATTTTTAGAGCTCCACTAGCCTTGAAGAATGCCCCAGTCTATTTAGGCTACCAATATTGGGCGAAACATGTTGACAGATAGGAGACGGGTTTGAGCCATTGCTCTCAACATACCCGTCCACGATTGGTTTTAGACGTACCCAGTGTCGTCCTGAATAAAGGTAATAACCTAGGAACACTGAGGTATTTTTAGTTTAATCTGAATCCCCCTCTTTTTGTCCAGTAGATTTTATCTAAGTTCTCCCTCCTTCCATTACAGTCTTCGAGGAAGTTGAGTCCGTCTTCGTGCCATTGACCTATCGGGGTGGGGAGAGGATGCAGATGATGAAGCATGACACTATTATATGTGTGAGGTGTCCTCTTCCATAAAGGATGACTTTCCCCAGACATGTGCCACCTTTTCTGTGATATCCAAAATTTGGATCCCTGTACTGTTCCAAGAATATTTGGATACAGTACATTACTTGCATCGTTCGACACCACCGTACCCTTGTCTGTGATTGTTTTGATTCTCAGGAAGGACGTACGATGACTTACCCTTTGCTTCTCCTTTGGTCGTGTTACTATTTGTTGGATGACCAGCAGCGTATTTTCCAGCGCTGCTGCACCCTGAGGGGGGGGGGGGCATGCTCTAAGTCCAAGAAGGGGTCCGGCTGGGATCTGGTGGCACGTTGTGCTTCGAATGTGAGGCGGGTCTGGTGTTTGTCCACTTCTCCCATGGTCTGATCCAAGTTTTGATCTTAATACATTGGATAAACTTAGGGTGCACTTCACCCCAGCTCATCCTGAGCAGTGGGGATCCCGTTCAGTTCACCCGATCAACCCCTCTAGCATGCACCCAGTCTCCTGCAGCAGGGCTCACACAGTAGGCCCCACAGTGCACATCAGCTCACTTCTGCAAAAGCGGCCTGTGTCTATGAAGCAGAACCGTTAGTGGGATACCAAGTACACTGCAGCTTCCCACAGTTGGGCAGGTATGTGGCAGCTTCTGTCCCAGCTCAAAGGCCCCCAGGTACCAGCTCAGAGTAATGTGCTCGCTCCCAAGGCACAAGCAGTGTCAGGCTATCTCTGTCTCCTACAGTGGGGATATCAGACGTATTTCCGCTCCTCCAAGTCAATTATGGCCCCCTCATGCCATTCCTAGTGACATCTTTATGTGGGCACCCCCTCTTGCATGCCCGATGGCAGAGCAACGCGGCCCGCTCAGGCGGTCGGCCCCACAGCCACTCAGCCTCTGCGTGTCTGCCCCATCACAGGGAGTCTCAGACGGCCTACCTGCTGTGTAGTCCTTGTTGGGTTGATATGCCCTCAATCGCACTGTCTCCGCAGTGTGGCTGAGCCTGTATCAGCAATCGGGCATTAGCAGAGCCATAGCCGTGCCGAGTACTTCAATCGTCTGGGCTGTGGTTACGGCAGGACCGCCGTCTCCTCCAGCGTGTATTGTAGCGCAGGCCGCAGTCGTTAGTGGTGGTTGGCCGTCTTGGCTACTTTCATCATTCCACTCTACTACTCACTCCCCATTCTCAGGGCAATGCCGTCTCAGGTGCTCCTCTGCTTCAGATATTTCAATAAGGTCGGCACGGCCCAACAGCAGTCTCCTGGTCTCGCTACCGGCACGCCTGCAGCAGCTTCACCTCTCACGAGATGCACCCGGCAGGCCGCCTCTCGCTCGCTGTCTTAGTCGCTCACCACTGCTGCCAACTCTCCCCTCAGTGAAGCACAGCAGGACCGCGACACGTGTGAATCACCAGTCGTCACTTGGCCCAGTGACAATTTATCCGATAGTTCTCTCGTCCTGCAGCCGCCATGTTGTTCTCCGCTCAGCCAACATGCGGTAGGCCCTTTGAGTAATTTGTGTGCTTTTACCCTCAGTTCTGTATTATTTTAGGATGCTCTGCACGCCAGTACTTTAGTGTGCACCATAACGTCGGTGATTCAGTGTGGGTGGGTGCCTGATGACAGGATTATTGGCGGATTTGAGTTCCCAGCCAGCGGAGCAGCACTCGAGTGCGGCCATCTTGCTGTGGGCTCTCTAGTGACCCACCCCCCCCCCGAGTGGGCATAAACTTGATCAAGAGTTCCTAGTTTCACAAAAAAACAGGAGGGTTAAACCCGTCTTCGAGTGTCCACTGCATGTGACCCACCTTAGGGGTGTACCTAGCCTGATTTTCCTGACTGCTGTGGTGCAGAATGGGCCCCAGGGCAGGGGGTGGCATTCTCCAGGTCTGGAGGAAGCTGGGGTAGCATATCAAAGGCAGCAGAGGCTTTGAAGCCTCTAGCCTTGGTATGCTAATTTACTAGCCATCCTGCTGGAGGAGGTGGGATCACCTTCCTCCGGAGCAGGCACTGTTCCTGATCTCTGAGAGCGTTGGCTCTCTCGAAGGGGTCAGAAACCCATCTATGATGGCAGGCTCGAAGAGTCCAGTCAGCCAGCACACTAAAAGACTGGTAGGTTTCAGGGGGTACCTCTAAGGTGCCCTCTGGGTGCATGTCATAATAAATCCAATACTGGCATCAGTATGTATTTATTAAGAGAAGGTGTTTGATACCAAACACCATAACGTTCAGTGCAGCCATCATGTAGTTGGGTCATTTGTGATGACCAGTGACCAGCACATGGTTTTGAAATGGCTGACTGAACACTTGCAATGACCAGCAATGGGACTGGGCATCACAGGAGCATATCTGCTCATGCAGATATGTCCACATATAAAATATAATGTGCTCTGCATTAGGGCTGTAAGGGCTCCTGTAAGGGTGACTTACATATAGTATATGACGTGTCTTTGGGCTGGCACACAGGGAGTGGGCCATGTTGTGTTTTCAAAAATGGTTTGCACCATTTCACGCCTCCTATAATGGCCGTCTGCATGCAATTTGTATGTGGGTCCCTTAGGGTGGCATAATACACGCTGCAGCCCTTAGGGACTCTCTTTAGTACCCATGCCCTACGTACTAGGGCTACCATTTACTAGGAACTTACAGGGGTGCTAAATTCCTTGCCACTTGGGTTACAACTGAACATTTTACTTGTTTGAAGGGAAAGAGCACTGGCACTGGGGGCCTGGTTAAAAGGGACCCAGTGCACTTTCAGTCCAAATAAATCAGTACTAGGGCAAAAAGTGGGCAGTGACCATGTCAAAAAGGGCCCTTTCCTACACCTCTAGCCCCCTTTCTTCTCAACCCCAGCTTCACAGATCACCTCAAAACTTTCAGGATTTCAAGGAAGGAGCTGAGGTGGATAAGGTTTTATTGGAAAGTTGTGTGAAGGTTCATCAAATGGCACCAAAATTATTACCAAACAAAGATCAATTTCCTATGGTAAATAGAACCTAATTATAACTAGACAGTGGCGAATGTCACTGTGTAATATATATATATGTGTGTGTGTGTGCGTGTGTGTGTGTGTGTGTGTGTGTGTGTATATATATATATATATATATATATATATATAATGTTTTTTTCGCTAGAAAACCAAAGGTTATAGGAACGTTATAGTTAGGTTCAGATTTTACACACACAAAACCATAGAAATTCAGCAGTTATAGTTATCTCAAGAAACTATAACTCGTGCCCTAAGGTAACTATAACTCGCGCCCCCACCATGCAGTTTTCTCATCAATAATGTTATTGCATATGTTGCAGTGAAATCATCAATGATGCTATAGAAGATGTCATGACTGATGTAATATGCTGGGTAATGCCCCTGTAACCTATGTTTTTTAGTGAATTTCTGAGTGTTTTTAAATTCTACTTCCTAATTATAACATTCCTGTAACCTTTGATTTTTCAGTGAATTTCTACTTTTTTTAAATGCTTTTTCCTAACTATAGCGTCCCTGTAACATTTGGTTTCTTCAGTGAATTTCCATGTTTTTTAATGCTTTTTCCTAACAATAACGATCCTGTAACCTTTGGTTTTACATGGGTGTCAGTGAGGGGATGGTGAAAGGGCTTCCTTTACAAATTCAATAAACACTTTTGTTTGCAAATGACCGCTGATTAGACTTCCTGAAGCACTGCCCTTTTTGTAGAGGCTATGTGTGAGTAGGGGTGGAGCTGCAGGTTGAAGGGAACACTTAAGGTGAGGCCAAGCATTGTTCTACCTTAATCACACTTCAGTGCAGAGCCCTTACACCTGTTTGTGCCTCTGTTGTGGGTGCTCCCAGCTGGAGACAGCCCTGCTGTGAGGGGTATCACTACACAAAGGCTGTGTCTGGAGCGCAGCCTGGAAGATATTTGAAATGTAAACATATTGAAATTTGAAATGTAAACATATTGAAATTTACCTTTCCTTATCAGGAAAGGTAGCTACTGCAGTCCTCGTGCTTTTGCAGATAAGGGCAATTTTAAAGGCAGGATAACAGTGTAAAAACTCCCTCGTAGAGATAAACGGTTTCAAAGTAAGCCAACCAGGGGAGACAGGGTTAAAGTACCTCTACCTCATGGAAGCTGCCAAATCTGACACCTACAACGTAGCAGCAAAACACAGCCAGCTTTACATGTTGGCACGTGCCCCCTTCTGCTTACATTTTTATACTACTACTTATAACCCTGAAATAAAAAAATGAGAAAGGCAGCTATGCAGGCAAAGTTCTCAGAGCGCTAAGTCGTTTTCCATTCACAACAAAAACAAAATAGTGCTCTGGCTAGGGTCAGACTGGATATTCACTAATTTTTTCATGCAAACAGCTAGAAATGACAGATGGCAGTAGTCCTTAATGTTCTGTTGGATGTCTCCACAAGGGCACATCCCATTATTTTGCCAATCATTCACATGGCAACATTAAGATAACGTCATGATGATGCAGTACTTGCAAATGGCGCACCACCAGAGGCTTGAAAGTTCGTAGCACTATAAATTATACTCGTTTAATCAACCTCTGAAGGATGAAAGGCTATCTGAAGTGGCTTCGATATTCAAGTTACAGACAGCTGTCAAACGAAGACACTGAACCCACTGGGCTATCTTACTGGCCTGATAATTCCAAGAGAGAAATACAGAATGGAGGAATGTCAGAGGGGAGGTCAGTCTGGCATAGCGTCAGTCAGAATAAAGCTGTGGCACGTGCAGTTTGCTCCCAGGTAAGCTTTGCGTGCATTTAGGGTTTACAAAACCTCTTTCTTCTGGGCCTCGCAACTCACAAATCTCGCAGCAATAAAGAGTGGTTGACTTTTAATCTAGAAGGATGTGGAAATGTAGAGAACGCTAAAAGATTAGCGCTGCCTGTGTGGGTTGGCAGCACCATGAAGCAGACAATTTATCTTAAGTGAATGGACTGAAGCTGCTTTTTTATGCATTAAACAGAAGTGATAAGGGATTGTTTCTCCAGAGCTAAAGATCACAGCTCCATACATCCCGGGCCCACAGTGATCAAAGGCTGCCTCAGCCAAAAGAGCCCAACATGTCTCAATTGTCTCTCCGGGTTAGTGAAGCGTCTCGCATGGTGAGCCCAGTAAGCAAGAGCCTCAAACACAGCTCAAAGGGCTAATGCACGTGTTACAAGGATCTGTATGCAAGCTGTTCATCACAGCTCTGACACAATCCTACTAAGGTAGGTCAGTAGATTAATGGACTTGTAGTAGACTACGTGTGTGTGTGAATGAGGGTGAGAGAGAAACCTGCTAATTACAGGCTGTAATCTCAATCACTGGCTCAAAAGCGGGTTCAGCGCTTGCTGCAGTGATCTATGTACCCACTCACAGGTCTCAGGTATCAATCTCTGCATAATACCTGGCTGATAATGCAAACCAAAGTCAAACCAAGTCAAACAGCTCAGTGAGATGTGCACCTACAATAGAGACCTAAGTGTAGGTCACAGCCTTCAATTACAGCTGAGTTGAATCAGCCTATCACCCACCTGATGTCGATAAAATAAGTGCCACTTAGTCAGATAACCATAAGGCATTCAATGTAATAAATAATGAAGAATTCATTTAATGGCGTGCACTATATGTACATTTGAATACTGTGCACTCAATGTAAAGGTCATGTACACAGAAGGGGACTGCGCACTTACCGTCGAAGGCGCCTCCGTTGTGGAAGTTCTTATCTTTCTGGGTCACCTCCTTGTTCTGAACGGTGGCGACATGCTTGACGGAGGTGCAGCCCATCTCTCCAGGCAGTCTGCTGCACCGCCCCGCATCTCCTAACAGCCGATCCACATGCTGCTCGGCGTCACGGAGCTCTAGCAGCGGCCCTTTACCTTGGATTGGACTGAGTAATAGTAATTATACCCCCTCCCCCTGGACCAGGCCCACCCGGGGTGCATTATAAAAAACAAGCGCGGAAGCCTTTGCTGTTTTTTTTGCCCCAATTTTACCGTGGATTTGCAGTAAAAAAAAATTAAAAAAGGTTCACAAAAGGCACTCTTTCTGAACCAAGATCTAAATTTCTGCCAAATTTTGTGTAATTCCGTTCAGCGGTTCAGGCTGTAGTTGTGTCTAAAATCCCTTTGGGAAAATGCATGGGGAAAACACATTTTGGGACCACCCCCTTTTTCTCTGCCCCCACTTGACGGATAACCCCGAAACTTTCCAGACAGCAGCTACAGTGAGTGGCTAACTAGTTTAGGTGACTGTAAGTGTTACAATAACAAATAACCCATTATCCATATGTGTGTTATATTGTAAGTGTCTGGTCCATTTCCACTTCATATTTTCCACAGGTAAGTTTCACTAACCATTTTGCAAGTGTTGGTAAGTTGTCTTTGAAATGACTACTACTACCACCATCATGCCTTGTTTCTGTTTCTCAAAAGAATATTGCTATCTCATATTGCTCATTCTCTCTTGTCTAACAGATTTAAACATATGGTAAAGTGTTCTCCCCCAACAATTGAACTGATGTCACGAGTTTCAAAAATCAAACTGTGCTGACACAAGTTTTAAGGTATGGAATTTACTATGCTGGATATAAGTGCTACTTGCAAAAATTGACTCTGTACTGTTCACATGATGACTAATGCAAACATCCATTCTAGTTGTGGAAATGCCTGTTTTGAAGTCAGCTAGACCTTAGAATTGTCAATTACACATTTCACCTCTCCACTGTGTTGTGCTGAAAGGTTGGGAGATGTTAGGTCTACTTCCTAATCACTTAATAAACATTTCAGGACATCTTATTACCTGCTTATTTGAAGTTACATTGTTTGAAATTTCTAAATGTTATGGTAACATGTGCAATACCACTGAAAGCTATCATCATAATAATCTCTACCTATTTTGTCTCTTAGGTATCTAAATTTTTTATCTCAAAAGATTTGAATGTACAATTCACACTAATACTAATACAAATGTTCTCAATTTCTCAATACGTCCAACTGACAAAGAACGTAGTCAGAAATCTGCCACTGAAGAGACCTCCACTCCAGCCCAGGATCAAGCCTTCAGTGACGACAACACTCCTGGGAATATGGAGAACGATGAGAAGGCTCGCCAATTTGGTCAGTTTGGGCAGACGGCTCCAGTGACACTTACACCTCCCACCCCAACTGTAACATCTCTGCAAAGACTCCACTTCCTGTGTTTCTACCACTGACACTGATCGTGTGCCCCTCAGTCCTGGGTGATATTGAAACCACAACACCTCCAGCTCACCCAGGAACCAGTCAGATGGGGCACACTGCGACAAGGGCACAGGGTAGTGGGGTTAGGGGTCGTGAGAGGGTGTTTATGGGCCAGCATAGTGAGGCCACTGGTGCCACTGTCACACAGACCACCACTGACATAGTCTTGAGAGTCTACCATCAGTCCCAAGACATGATGTGCCAGATACTCACCGAGCTCCCGGAGATGTGGCAGAGGCAACTCAGTCATCAGGTGGAGGCCCACAACTCAAATATGGGCTCCCTGATTGGGGTGCTGCAGGACATTTACACCTATATTTGCAGGGCTTTCCCAGCACCATCTACCCTTTCTACATCTGCCACAGGCAGGGTGGCCCTGCCACCGAAGAACCACCTGTAGCCCCTGCAACTGTGGATCTCACCCCGCAGGAGGGGACGACCACGCATATTCCCAGGAGGTGAGGATGGCAAGACCTTTGCCACCACCAGCAAGAAACCCCAACACTAATTTCCTCCAGTGTGTGCCTAATTTTCACTCCATGGGCTATTTCTGGAAAAATTTGCCTTTCTAATGCCAATAGTATTTTGGACAATCGACTTCAAACAATTTTGGCTCTCCAACTATGGTTTCATTCATCTTGACGTTTTGGTTTACTTTTGTTATGTTCACCCTCTTTAATTTTATCATGTTTAGTACAATACATTTACAAGTCAAGACTCTTAGACTGGTGTTGTATATCTCAACTCTATCAATGCATTTGTTTTCTTCCATCACAACTTGACATTGAATTTTTTTTAAAGATTGTGTAAACGTACATGATTTGCAAGTAGGTAATATTTATCCCAAGATCCCAAACATAACTCCCAAAAAGTCAAACCATTCAATCATATACTACTATGTTTATTCCATTTGACCAATACTTGCCTGTCAACATTTCCACTAACATAACAATCCATACAGCACACTAATACTCAGTGCCAGTTTGCACATTTCCAGTTCAAGACCTTGACAACATGGAAGAAGGGGATATGTCCAAAACAATAAGATAGCATAGGCAAATTATCATTGATTCATGTCATCAGCTGTAGCCAGATCTTCTGGCTCACATAAGGAATCCAACATCAATAACACCAACAGACAAAACCTGGGCAGCACTACATTTTGTAGACACTGGATCCTTCCAAACCACTGTTCAAGTCAAAACCAAGTTTCAGTGGTGTGCCACAAGACGTATGTCCCACAATGATGTGACACATCAACTGCTACATACACTTTACACACAATGAGGATTTTGCCAATGTGAAGGGAGATGAGCAGGATTTGGCTACACTACCATGTGTTGAGCAAATGATGGCACACATATTGCTTTAGTGCCAACATACGACAGAGAACAAGTCCAATGTAATCTTCAAATCTTTCATTCACAGTGCAAGTTGCCTTGGTACAAGATTTGAAAATCCAAAGTCTCTGTCTGTCTTTCCCAGGACCAACCCAGGATCCCTTTGTACTTCTAAACAGCACCATATACCAGCAAATGTCACAACTCTGAAATGTCCAAATGGAGATGACATGGTGAAGGAACCTAAAACAGATCAAAAGAAAAAAGATTACCACTCCTACTGAACATGATGGCCACATTACAAAGTCAGCTTTTGGAGGACACAGATTCACAAAATCATTTGATGAACAACGTAACTGAACACAGTAGCCAATGTGCCCAAACTTTGATCAACAAATACTTTTGGCCTGATTTTCCAAGAACTTGCCCTTCCCAACAAAGTACCACCACATACTTCCCTAGTCTCCACATCAATATTTGGTGTAACGGTGAAAGAGATAACATGTAAAGATGTACTTACACTCATGAGAAGAAGTTGTCAATGACATCTTGACGTAAGTCAACTCCTTCCTCTTCACCACTATCATCTTCATTTGGCAACTGAGCATCCTCAACCGGTGGCTCTTCATGGTCTCCATCCTTTGTGATTTAAGGGATGTTCCATCGCAGCATGATGTTGTTGAGCATGCAGCAGGCCATGGTGAATTGGCACACCTTATCGGGTGAGAAAAGGAGTGCTCCACCAGTTTTGTCCAGACAACAAAATCTGTCCTTTAAGAGCCCAAAAGCCCACTCCACTGGTCGCTGTGTTCTTCCATGGGCCTCATTGAAGCGGACTTCCCTGGCGTTGTTAGATTCGTCAGCTGTGCCAACAATCATGATCGGTTGGGATAAGCTCAGTCTCCTAGATGGAAGACAAAAAAGGGCCAAAATAATGTATCATTGTAGAAGGCTGGCTTAGTATATGGTGCTCACTTACGTAAGTGTAGCACCCTGCACTAATCCAGACAACCCTTATGGTGATTTTAGTGGGCTTAGACAACCTTAGAAAGCTCTGTAAGTGGTAGCTGTGGAGAGCAGCCTTCTGGCTTAGTACAGAAGGAGTGTAAAGCAGCTTGTTTTACCAGATCTTAATCTTATTGGTATAGGTTAAGTGAAAAAGAACCACACAGTTTATTTATAAAAATAGGTATTTATTATAAGACCCTCACTAACACATAACAATATCTCCTACCCGGAGATATAACACAATGCACATAATACTTTGCAAATAAAACAGGTAAGTAGCACAAATACACAATGGTCTCCAGGGGGAGGCCAAACCATATACTAAAATAGTGGGATGTGAACCCCGACCCCAGTCAGGACTGTACCCAGAAGACATAGAAGTGTTGGGGACCCAAGGAACCACCCGAGGTAAGTACCCAGGAACCACACGGAGGCCCTGTGCAGAGTGGGAACGCGACCGTGTGCTCAATTCAAGTCAATGAGTAAGTCGCGGTTGCAATTTTAAAGAAGAAGGACCCTTCCCAGTGGACCCTGAAGAAACCCTGTGGAAGACAGAAGGTTGGAGAGCCATCCCACCTGTGGATACCCTAGAAACCAGGATACCTAGACCAGGGAATGCGGGTGCATAGGTACGAAGTGGAGTCAGAAACCGCTGTCGAACCCAATGGAGGACTTCAGGAAGATGTCGCTATTGAAGAAGGTGAAAGTGTCGGGTGGAACCCAAAGGGTGATTCAAGATGAGAAGTACCTGCAAGCAGAGGGGACAGAGTCTGTGCCACTCAGGAGTGACCAGGAGGCATGGAAGACGAATGCCCACTGATGTCGGGTGATGCAGGAGAGGTGACGATGACCTTGGAGTTGGCAGCTGTGTTGACCAGGCGACGCTGTGGAAGACCAGTAACCGTTCACGAGCTGTCCCACATTGCATGTCCAGAGTTGAGTGGTCGGTGTCCATCGGGAGCACCAACAAGCCTTGGCAACTGCAAACAACGTGGAAAGCGAAAAAGGTGCAGGGTTGGGACCAGCAAGGTCCAAGTGGCTCACCACAAGCAGGGGAGTCGCAGTAGGTCCCAAGCAATCAGGGGAGCCCAGTGGAGTCAAGGAAGACCCTCAAGAGGACCCACAGGTCGGAGGCACAGGAGTCCCAAGAGCACCTCGAGCAACTCACCAAAGATGCAGGCCCACAGTGCAAGAGATGCGGTGAGGATGAAGATCTTGGTAGAGGGAGATGCTTGAGGCTTGAGCTTCTTGGAGACGGAAGATCTCTGGTGAAGAGAGCCAACAAGCCTTTGCAACAGGGGTTCGGTTCCTGCGGTTCCGACGAGGGATACTGGGCTCAAACTCGGTGAGAAGACAGTGCAGGCCTCAAGGGAATTGAAGAACCACCACATGTGTTGCTGAGCCTTTCGGAGTCTGTGGGAGCCCAGAATCCGCAGACCGATTAGCTTCGCTGCGGTGCCTGCAGATGCAGGGAAGTGACTCCTTCACTTCAAGGGAGATTCCTTCAGGTATCTTAGATGTCCACAGGCCATGGAAGGATCCTGTATGGAGCAGACATTGCAGTAGACGAGCAGGACGACGAGACCAGGAGCTGCAGGAGTCTTCCCAGTTGCAGTCTCGGTGCCCAGAGTAAATTCCAGGTTAGTCCAGACACCCAGATGGTCGAAGATGAAGTGGTGTCTGATCTGAATCTTGCCCCATGACGAAGCTAGGGACCCCCTCACAGGTAAGCCCTTAAGTAGCCTAAGGAAAGGGTTGGTATGATTCAGGGGTCCCTCCCAGGGGAGGGGTCGGACAGTGGGGAGTATACTCCCATGTCCTTTGTCCAGTTTCACGCCAGAGCAGGAGCCAACGGCTCCCTGAACTGGTTTGAACTGGAGTATGCAAGGAGGGCACCAAGTGTGCCCTTCAAGCAGTCTCAGTTGCTCTGGCAAGCGCCCCCACCCTGCCCCAATACACTAAACCCTGCCTGGGAGGTGGTCACACCTCCCTGTGACAGGATATCTATTGCTCTGCCTTCCCCTGCTCGAGCTTGGCTCAGTAGCAGGAGGGCAGAAACATGTCTCTGGTCGGCAGCAGCCCTAGCTTGCTGTCCGGTTCTGGAAGACTGGGAGCACTGAGGGCCTCCCGGAGGAGCTTTACAGTGCGTTTACGGTGTGGAGGTATGATTCCAACATGTTTGATACCAAACATGACAGGGTTCTTTACAGCCAGTTTAGAGATGGTCATCGCGTAATGATACATGGCCACTCTATATGTAGTAATGGCTGATGCACTTACAACCCGGGAGAATGGACTCTGAAGGTTGTAAGGGTGCCCTGCTCATGCAAGGGCACCCTCACACTTAGAACTGAGAACCCTGCCTTCATGATTGAAAGGCCTGCCCTAGGGGTGACTTATAGGTTTTAAGGGTAGTGACCTCAGATATAGGGACACCTATATCTGTCGTAAGTGGTGCTAGCACCAGCTTACACAGGCTGCAATGGCAGGCCTGTAGTCACAATTTGAGTGGTCTCCCATGGGTGGCATAATACATGCTTCAGCCCATGGGGGAGCCCTGGTGTACCTATGCCCTGGGTACCGTAGTACCATATACTAGAGACTTACAAGGGTACACCATTAGCCAATCTGTGATGTACCCAAGTACTCACCATATCCAAATTAGGGGAGAAAGCACAGAGACTGGGGTCCTGATTAGCAGGTTCCTAGTCAGAAACAGAATAACACCAGGCAAAAAGTGGGGGTAACCATAAAAGCAGATCCTACTTTCCCACAATCATAATTCCAGATTATGCAATTAAAAATACCCCAAACAAAATAATAAAAGATTGTAGTGACCAACAAGCCAGGCCCTCTCAGGTCCAAGATGAGACATTTGCAGAGGTATGGGGATGTTCTGTAGTACAAAGGAATCATCAGCAGAGTCAGGGAAATGCAGACGCTTGAGATGTACAAATCTCGTAAGCAGACTTGTAGTTTGATTGAATGGAAGTGCTTCCTGATTCCGGTAGACCTGTTCTCTGGCGTGTTGTGGCATAAAAGCAATATGTGTGCCATCAATTGCTCCAACCACATGTGGTTGGCGACCCAAACCATAAAAGTCACCCTTCACGTTGGCTAATTTTGAATTGAATGAAGCTGTTGATGTGTCTCATCATTGAAGATAGAACTTCTTGTAGCTCACCACTGAAAGTTGGGTGTGAAATACCACCAGCTACTGCTACAGTGTATTGGAAGGATCCTGTGGCCACAAAGTGAAGTACTGCTATGAGTTTGACTATTGGTGTAACAGATGTGGGATTTCTGTTGTGAGGCTGAAGATCTGGCTCCAGCTAATGACATAAATCCAGTATAGTGTGCCTATTCAACCTGAACTTAATTATACTCCTTTCTTCCATGGTGGCCAGGTCTGGAAATGGGTGGTACACCTGAGGCTTTCGTCTCCTCACTCTCTCAAGGTTCATATGTCTGCATTGGAAAAACATTTGAACTTTTGTTACATTTTCAACAGCAACATATTTGAGGATTACTAGTGAAGTCAAGTGCTCCTACAAAATATATATGGTTTAACTACATTTTTATATCCAACATTTGCTTTTTGTCCTTTAATCTTCACAAATTACATTTATTGCATAAAATGATTGAGAAATTTACAAAAATGTAAATAATACATTTTAAATATGTTATTTATAAAATTTTCTTTAAAATCAGTTCATCACAAAATACCCATACCCACAATGGTGATGTAAACAATACCGTGCTAATATCGCTTTTCAGCACACAAGCGCACTACATTTAGGGCCAGATGTACGACCCATTTTTGCATGCGCAAACAGGTAAGCGACCCGTTTGCGCATGCAAAAACTGTTAGGGCCATGTACAAACCCTATTTAGCAAGTCACAATTTATTTGCGACTCGCTAAATAGGAATTGCGACTCACAATTAGGAAGGGGCGTTCCAAGGGCGTCCCTTCCCAATTGCGACTTGCAACCCTATGTAAGAATGTTTTGCTACCAAACACTCGCAATTTACCGCCCTCTTCAAGAGGGTGGTAATGCAGTCACAAATGGGAAGGGGTCCCTAGGGGACCCCTTCCCCTTTGCAAATGCAGGGGAAAATATTTTTTAAGGGCAGGCAGTGGTCCCAAAGACCACTACCTGCCCTTAAAAAATGAAAGGAAAACGTTTCATTTTTCTTTTCTTAAATGCATCCCGTTTTCCTTTAAGGAAAACGGGCTGCATTAAAAAAAAAAAATGCTTTATTTAAAAGCAGTCCCAGACATGGAGGTCTGCTGAGCCCAGCAGGCCACCATACCTGGAAGGGCCAGCCATTCCCAATTGGGTCGCAAATTGCGAGTGCCTCATTAATCTTCATGAGGCATGCAATTTGCGACCCCATTGGGAATCGTAATCAGTGTCGCAGACACTGTTGTACATACCAATTTGCGTCTCGCTGTTGTATTCCGCTTTAGGTGTCCGTATATAGGTTTTCCTGAAACATGTCCTTATATAGGCACAATTCGCATTGCCCTTATATAGGCATAGAATCCCAGTCCTTATTTCGGCATTAGCCGTGCACTCCAAATACAGGCATGGTCACCGACATCCGTCCACCCCAACGTCACAACGAGTTCTTAGAAACCAGACCCTTAAGCTCTTGGGAGTTCCCCTAGCACAGGATTATTGATTTTTCCAAGAACTCATCTATTATACATGAACTGCTATACCTTAAGGGTTCATTCCTGACGTCTTCCTCTGTCCGACTTCACGTCAATGCTAACATTCCAAGGCACCTACCAGGTATAAATATACCTTCCCTTGCCCAAGCAAGTTAGAGGAGACCTCGACTTCAGAGGAGCCCGTATCCCGGCCTGACTCACTGAAAAGACGCTGTCATTCCTGCTTGCAGAAGAATCCAGCTTCCAGTGTTCTGACTCCCTTCGCGGGGCGTTAGAGTTTGAGATCCGGCAGGAGATTCCCACCTCTCTCATTCTCAAGGTATGGAGCTGACTAGAACCTAGAGGGACTCTTGGCATACCAGACTCTTGGCATACTAGACTAGACTTAACATACTCTTAGTATACCATACTAGAGAATACTCCACCTACTTCTTACCTTTCCCTACACCAGGTTAGGTACATTGGGGTAGAACTAGCTTAGAGAAGCATCGTATGAGTACTCGCATTTTTAGCCCATGTTATTTATGTACGTGAATATATGCTAAAAGATAATGCTGGCGCAGTATTATTTCTTTCTACTGCTTACGCTGTGCATTATATATCTTGCATACTGTCTTGTGATCATAACAGCTCATATCTCTTACACGAGAAACAAGACTGTTCAATAAATCCTTTTATTGAAACGCCCGTCTATTCTTTCTGTGTAACTCTGAGGAAACTAAGCATGCACGATTAGCTGAGTGAAACTGTTATCTATTGTTTCCACGATTCTGAGAGCGTTCCGATTCTAAAGGGAAACAAAGTTGTCATGTTTATGCGGTTGCCAGAAACTACTCCCTTCTTGTTTACAAGGAGTTTCTAGTGGCCTCCGAGTTAGCTGGCACAAAAGTAATTAAGTTTAATATATTCGATAGGGACATACCGACCTCAGTCCTATGTCAAAACTATAGGGTATATTCCAATGCGCAGAGCCTATTAGGGAAATAGGAACTACACTACATGGCGCCCAACGGTTTGGTAAGGCTCTAATTTAACGCTAGATACTGAGTAACTCAGTCGTGCTTTTCTCTCAGAGACCCCTACTCACATACTCCATAAGACGTCTGGAGTGGGTAGGGTTAAATATCCGCCAAAGCTAAATAGGAGAAAAACCCTATATATTAGCTATTTTGGTTTGTTCAACGTTGAAGGATACAGTGTTCCAAAATATTGTGCACCTTATCTTTTGTTTCCTTGAAACTTGTTCTACATTTTTCAAAAAACAAATGTCCATACACGAGGACAATAACACCGGGAACGGTGTAGCTGCGGCTGAACCAGTCGTAACAGCTTTTAACTTTACCGGTTTAAATGAAACCGAGGAGGGTGTTATAGACATCGCTCCAAACTTAAGAAGAGCCATCACTCTAAAACTTATAAAACACGGCCTACCACCAAGAGGGGGTAGAGCAGTTTTCGTGATAGAGGCACACGAATCCTTTCAGACAGAGGTATTCTGTTCATGGATAGTATTCACAGAATCAAATCCAGTCACAAGAGTGTTTCACTTCTACAAAGAAGATGAACCACCAGAGGAATATATTCCTTTCGAGGATATTGAAATTCCACTAACATACCAGGAGCATCAGCTCTGGTTTAAAGGCGCCCTAAAACATCACAGAAACATTACCAGGCTCGGTCCACTAGGTAGACCAGGAGCAACATGGCCGATTCTAGCCGGCTACACTCCTCATCCTGACCTCGATATAATGTCAGACGAGGAATTACTTACTCAACTTACAGAGTTAATAAAAATTTACAGACAATTAGTCCAATATGTCATGCGGACTTTCACAGTCCAACCACCATTGACCATTCCAAATCAAACCCCTCAACAGGGGAATACACTAAAAATTACACCACAGACTTTATACGCAGTCATGGGTAAAATGCCCACAAAACGTGAGCAAATTCCATTCTGGATAGCTCAAAAAATTACTCAAATCGAAGCAGTATTTCCTAATACTAGCCCTTATGGGAAACACAGAATACTAACAATCTGTTTACCAATGGGGATCACACCACAACTGGAAGATTGCACCACTTGGGGCGCAGTCTTTGCTGCCATCTATACTAAAACACATGGTGTTCCGTCAATTGCAGTAATACCAGATGTCCTGAAACAAATTCAAAACGAATACGGGGCAGAGCCTGCTCTGAATATAGGTATGAAATTACTGAAAAACTTCGACCAGGTCTCAACAATAATATTATCTAATATTAAAGGGGAGGCAGCATCAGTGGCGATCCGCCAACGCTTAAGGGAATTTGATGTTACAGAACATCAAACAGAACTACCCAGAATAATAGAACAATCTTATGCAGAATTAGGCAGAGATAGTTTGGGTGGAAAACCATTGAAGCCAAAACTATCTGAAAGTCCTGAGAAGGACTCTATTAAACAAACTCCTACATCTTCTAAAAGAAGTGGGAAACTAATAAACAAAATTCAAACGAGAAACGTTCTCAATCCCGAGGTAGGTCTCCTCAAAAGGAGCCCTCTGAAAGGAGGTATAACCTCAGGAATAGGGATAATTTAAGAAAACCTGACAGGTGTCCAGATACTGATACACGTTCCTCTCGTACCTTTCAGATATCGTCACAGACATCGGAAAGAAAAGGACGGTCAGAACATAGAGAAGAACGCGTGAAATCCAAAGACGACAAACACGTTCAGAAAAATAAATCAAAACCTCAATTGTCAAAAAAGAAGGTAGCAGGTCTGAAGATCAGACATGCCGAGAATACTGAGAACACAGCTCAAGAACGGAGAATGGGCTCAGACAATGCTGGACAGTGCAGCAGAAGTCACAATAGCTCGCCAGAACCTGAAGGAACTTCTGGAGATAGTGGACTTGAATGAGTACATTACAGTTGAGACTGTAGACACCAGGGTTAGTTCTCCACAAACGTTCTATGAAATAACACTCCGAATGGAGGGAGACATACCAAGAAAGGTGAAAACACTCTTTTGGGGGAAACTTTCAAGGGGTTATGATATACTTCTAGCAGAAAAAGACTGGCCACCACAATTTGTCAGGGAGTGCCCACATGGCGAGGACATCATTATGCCAGCCTTCTCCAACCATATTCCAATTCACCTAAAATATAATTATGCCAGGAAATGGGCAGTTGCCCAGGCCCCAGCATTATATAAAAATCATGTAGGATGGGATGAGGACTCACCTCACCACAAAATACATCTAAAAAATCAACCTACTGCACAAAGGCAGTACCCAATAAAGCAAGAAGCTAAAAAAACAGGTCAGGGAGATCTTAGATCAACTTGAATACCAAGGGGTGATTGAAACATGCACCTCCTCAATGAACAATCCCTTGTTTCCTGTCTCCAAACCAGACAATACATATCGTCTAGTTTTGGATTACAGACACTTGAACACTTGTTCTAAAACATTTGCAGTGCAAAATGCACATAGTACAGCATTAATGAATAACATTGTGCGTAAAAAATAAAAAACCACATTGGACATTTCAAATGGTTTCTTTTGTCAAAACATAGCACCTGAAAGCAGGTACCTAACAGCTTTCTCAATAATGGGGACCCAGCGTCAATTTTGTCGACTCCCACAAGGGTTCAAAAATAGCCCGGGGTATTCTCAGCGAGGGTAACAGAGTTACTACAAATTTATGATAATGAGGCATTGTCATATGTCGATGACATCTATCTGACAGACGATGACCTAGATAGGCACTTGAACAGGGTGAGTACCATTATATTGGGCTTCGCCTCAGAGGGCTATAAATTCAACTTTAAAAAATCCAGAATTGCCCATCTCAATGTCCTTTTCCTAGGATATGAGCTTTCAAGTGAAGGCAAGAGCTTGGCAGCTAACTTTTTAAAAAGGTGTGCGCTGCTCCAACCTCCAAAAACGCTGAAAAATTTACAATCCATCTTGGGTTTCCTAAATTTTGGAAGAAAATACATTCTAAATTACGCAGAAAGGGTTAAACCTCTCTATGAATTAATCAAACCTGATTTTTCAATCAAACATTGGACACAGGAACACACAGAAATCTTGCGTTCACTCCAAGCTAACATGTTAGCAACAAATCACTTACAAACACGCGTAAGTCAACGCAACCTGGTGATCCGAATAATTTCGGGTCAATGCGGATTCACCTATTTAACATTTAATGAGGGTGAAAAAGTACCAATAGCATACAAATCACATTTGTATACACAAGCAGAAATGCGCTTCACTTCAACAGAAAAAATACTGACAGCAGTTCAAACCGCTGTAGCAAAAGAAAGAGCTCTAGCCCAAGGGAAACGCATTATTGTCATAACTCCAGTACCAGCCTTAGAGGCCGTCACAAAAGCGAGCATTCCAAATGCAAAAGCTTTACATCCTAGATGGATACAATGGGTTAATTCTCTTGCTGCAACAGATGTTGAATATGTTTTTGATCCTGATCTAAAAACACAAGCGTTCCTGAAATATGAACATGAATGTCCTCTGCCCACTGAAATTCTGCCTCTAGATCAGTACGAATTTATAATTTACACTGACGGATCCGCACAACCCGCTACAGGGAGTAAGCAAGCTTACAGTGCAGCATGCGCAATCGTTAAAGGTCGCATGCAAGATGGTAACTTCAGACCAATGGTCATTAAAACTCAATCTCTAGGAGATTGTACAGCTCAGCGAGCTGAACTACAAGCATTCAAACTGGCACTTGAAAGTACAGATCGCGAATTCCCCACACTAATCGTGTGCGATTCTTTCTACTGTGTTCAGTCGTATAATGAATATATACAAAATTGGCTTGAAAACGGGTTCAAGGATGCAAAAGGTGGCACAATCAAGCATAAAACGCTTTGGGAACAAGTAGTTCAGTTAAAAAACGAACTACCAAAAGCTCACGTGATACACACGCTGAGTCATCAACGTGATGGCGTTCACGTTGCAGGGAATTCATTGGCTGACGAAGCCGCAAAGGGGGCTGTTCAGACGGCTTCCGTAGCTGCGATCACTCGTTCAAAAATGAGAATAGACAATGAGATATTGTTGGCTGTCAATGCTTCAAGCAAAGGCAGTGGTGCAGCGTTACCAAAGAAGTTTCCACTCAAGTACTCTTATGTAATTGATGCGAACAACGTTCCTTTTGCTCGAATTCCTGGAGTGGGGGATAGGGTAATTCCAAACATGGAACGTAGATTAGGACTAATCCTAGCAGCACATGAAGGGATAGCCTCTGCCCATGCAGGTGTTTCTGCAACAGTATCTTTACTTAAACAAAGATATTGGTGGCCTGGCATTAGGAAACAGACCAAGAACTATGTTTTAGAATGTGAAATATGCCAACAGATGAGTCTCCACAGTGAAACGTCCTGCGCAGACACCCCTGTTAATTTCAGACAAACCATTAGCTTGTGTTTACCTGGACCACTGCGGTCCCTTGCAAAGGGACGGTAACTATAAATATATAATGGTCGCAGTGGATTCGTGCTCAAGGTTCCTATGGATATGGCCTCAGCGCTCGGCTGACGCTCGAACTGTTATAAAAGATTTGCGAGTCTTTATAGGCACATACGCAATTGGCACACTACATTCTGACCAGGGCCCTGCGTTTAGCTCTCGGGCTTACAAGGAAGCCATGGCCAGTTTGGGCGTTGCATTGCGGTACTCCTCTCCGTTTCATCCTGAGGGAAATTCTGTTGTGGAAAGGAAAAACCGGGACATAAAGCAGTCTATAACAGCTAGAGTATTAGGTTCGGGTGATGGGTGGGTCAAACATCTTTATGGGGTCCAACGCTCATTAAATAATTTGCCAAGAAGTTCTCTAGGGGTGGTCACTCCATATGAGGGCCTATTTGGGACAAGAATGTGGGTGACTGATCTCGAATGTAAAGGCACAGTGGTGGAAAATAAACCCTTTGATATCAAAGATCGTTTGGCTGTTTTATAGGATCTAAATGAACTAAGATCGAAACAAAGCAACGTGTTCCTGAAGCCAACCACCACTGGGGAAACACCGGCAGTCCCAGCAAGGCCTGTCTGGATCCCAAAAGTTGGAGATCTAGTCAGAGAGAAGATTGCGGACAAGAAGGAATTTGGACCTTCTTACAGACAACCAGTACCTGTCCTAGCCGTCCACGGAACAAGAACAGTACTTCTGCCGCCCCTTGCTGGAAAAAAGGAGAAAAGATTTGTGTCAATCGACCTCATCAAACCACAGTATGTGGCCAATACTAAATAGTAGGCCTCGTGGACTCCGACCTAGTAGCAGACGCACTCCTCTCGCTACTATCCAAGAGGTTCAGACTGAGAGACTCATAACCATCGAGAATTCAGCAGTAACAGATGAAGGACTAAGCAACAATGCTATGCAACTCATCCCTCTTGAAACTCAAGTAACAGTTCGTCCAGATACACCTGTATACACCAACGTAACACGTGATCAACTGGTTCCAGCGATTTCAACAAATCCTGATGCAATTCCAACAATTGACCGAACTGCTTCTGGCTACTTCATTAACTTTGATATGTTTTCTGAGGATCCGAGTGAGCCTGAAACGACGCCAGCATCAAAAACTTTCAAGCAACAAGTACAAGACCTTTTTCATTTCCTGAAAGAGACTTATCTGTTTTCACCATGGATTGAACTGTGGATTATTTCTGGAATATTTTTCTTTCTGCTTTGGCTAGCTTTCGTTATGACTATCAGCATGCTTATAAATGGCAGATACATCCGTTTGGACATTGAAAGTAAAAATGTGAACTTACTTTTGAAACCACACAAATCATCCCATCGTGAAGCAAGAGATTTGTCAGCAGTAAACATCACAGCCGTTCCTATACAGGATGGTATAGTGTGGGACAAAACCAATTTCGATATCTTCGGCCCTACGGAACTTTTGAACATTCCACATTTATTTAAAATTTCACTAAGTGATTTTATTACCTCCAGTACCTATTCGGATGATTGGGACTTTGAGACTGTAAATGATATGATGTCTGACCTAGAAAGGTCTGCTGCGTTCTCTAACAATGAATACTTAGAGGGTTCATCAGACTATGAACAGCTTTATTGTTATAACCACTATGGTCATCATTTCTTGCATAAATCTGCAACACCTAGAAATGTGTTTATGTTTAACCAATGGGAACATTGTCCTACACCACCAAAAGGTAGTTCAAAAACGTTTGCTAAAAAGTTTCCCTATTTTTCAGGGTACAATACATCTGATCCAGAAACATTTTACTATAAAAATGTAAACAAAACAGGACAGAAAATTATGTTGACAAATACAAAACAGATTTACTCTGCAGCATTTATTACCCAATTGTCTAGACATGGATTTGAATTTTGGAAAGACACAATAGATACAAAATCTGTCTGGGGTTCTAAAGATTGGCAAGTACAGGGGAAAGAAGCGTTGTTTATAGCGTGTATCATCCCTCAGCAAATAATGTTTTTGAATGACACTGTGCAACAAACATCTTGCCTTGGTTTAGCCAAGATCAAAGACATGAAAACACCTTCTGTACCAACACCTGCCAGTAATAACACTACACAGGCAGCGGTTACAGTTGACACAATACTACAAACCAACAGAACAGATCCTGATTGGAAAAACTGGTTACTCTGGCCCACAGACACAAACATCTGTCAAGAAAGATTCCTGAATAGAAGACAGGGCTTTACTATCCATAGGCCAGACCCACGATACGTTCAAAGAAAACATCCGGGGGTAGTAACAACATACAGTGTAGGAAAACTGTGCCTCGACTGGCTACAAAAATCTACACTTGAGGATGTGAAACAACACTTAACTTTACTTAAAGAAGACGCAGACCTTAGGGAATTCTTGCTAGGACCGGGAAAACAGCGTCAAAAACGTTTCATATATGCCGGCATCTATGCTGCTTATAATGAAGTATGGAAGGTTTCACAGGCAGAGGCCGCAGAAAGAATACGTGAACTTGATCGTATTAACTTAGAGAAAACTCTCTCTGTGGTCGACAATGAGTAACAACTTTGTCATCCAGAATTTATTCATTGGACAACATTGTATCCTCTGCTATTGACATACTGGAACAAGATTTAGCCATGTTACAACAAGGCCAATCTCAGTTACGTTCTATTATGTTATTAAGCTGGACGCTGCAATCTTTGCGTGCGGGCTATGTGCCTTGGCGTTTTATCAACACGTCGGCTCTGTTTGTAGTATACAATCTAACAGATCGAACTGGCACAAAGGGGAGCAAAGTATACAGTGCTGAGCATTGAAAAACTGGAAAAATTACCATTTACGGTAGCCGAAAAACCAGCTACAGAATGGCTTATCCATGGCAAAATCACTCTGCCTGTCACTACTTTTCAGTTTCAGTATTGCCTCAAACAAATGCAAGCAGGCAAATATGAAAGGTTGGGTAAAGAATACATTAAGACATCCTGGGATTTACCTTACGAATACAGATGTTGGAGTGGGGATCGTGAAGTGTTTCTAAGCGGTACACACTGTGAAAATGCACTAAGCGGTTCACTCATATGTCAGGACATTTCTTTACACGGGGCTTGTAATGGTTCTGTGGCAAATTTGTCCTGCCACCAGCAGGGTACACCAGCTACTGTGATTAATCCAACGTTTGGCCAACTTTCTAACGGGAGTTACCTCATGTTGAATGATCAGAGTTGCTGTGGCATGTTGCCAGGCATCCCATATCTGGTAACGGTCGACTCCAGGGTTACTTGCTGTATGCAAGTATTGTTCCCCCAATAGACACAGTCAGGGAGTCGCCTTTATGGCCTTCATTGAATGTTTCTTTTATACGTTTTGATACTTTAAGCAGAATGAAAGCCATGCTTTTGCAACAGACCGTGCCTTTGACCTCGACCAAAGAAATCTATGATTTACAAATTGCAAGGACTTCGGCTGAGATGCAGGCTTTAATTCGTACAAACTGCCCTATACATTTCGTAGAAATGATGGGACGTATCTTAAACATGTCTGATACGAGCGGGATTGTACATGTATTTAAGACCATCTGTTCAGGACTGTTAACACCTTTTCAGGCAGTCCTCGGAATCATCCCAAACTTCGCACATTCGGTGTTTGGTGGTGTGCCATTAATTCTAGCACTTGTTGCAGGAATTCTATTTCTATTCTTACTATTACGCTATGGCAAGCCTATCCACCGACATCACTCCGAGCGATGTGGAGAAAGCTCTCCTAGAACGGAAGTGCCGTGAGCGCATAGTGCAACTTTTGGGCATACCTCGTCTACGGGAACTTAATACAACATGGTTTCTGTCATTCAGACCAATCTGGCAAGATTGCATCTTACCTGTTCTACGGTGCCTGCTTTGCGGTGAAGAATGCGTGCTAGACACCTGTCTAACACTCCCATCAGTCATGCCAACGGATATCGATACTCTGCTGGACCCGATAACGGCCCATGCTCTGTGTTGTCCCCAGAGGCTACCAATCCTGATGACGGCATTCATTGAGATCTCACAGACGCTTCCTGCTGCTGCTGAGGTACGAGATGGATCAACAGGCACACAGGTAACAACGGACGCGAGCATTGCTGCGGCATCCTATGCTGAAGGCGATGCTTTACATCTCTGTGCAGTTAACCTTCTAAATGAGGTATTCCAACTGTCACCGACATCGTTAGACGATATTTTGTCTACAGAAATAGATGATTTCATGTTTACACCGGACCCATACACTGACTTTGATTCGGCTCACAGTGTACCAGGGACGCAATGAAATTTGGCCTTCATATTCTCAAAACTTGGAACTCTTCCCAAAATTGAATTTTTTTTTTTTTTTTAAAATACATGGCAAAACAATCTGCTTACAGTAGAACTATTCTTATAAAACGGACCTTCTTTGAATACTTCCAGGGACACATTGTCACCTTATTTGTCTAAAATTTCATTTAATACCATGATATGCAATGGCTTTGATTTTTGAAAACTTGTCACCATTTCATCATATGTATATATTTCTGTTTATTCATTCATGTTGCATTTATTTCCAATATATGCTTAGAATGAAAAAATGCTTTAAAATGTACAGTACCTATTGCATTCAACAGTTTATTTTAAACTTGTTTTTATATGCTTTTAAAAAATGTTTTTAGCAACATGTGGTACTCAGTTTAATGTTTAGCATTTAATGTTTAGCATTTAGTATTATCGTTCATTCGAAAGTGGAGTGGGTGTTGTATTCCGCTTTAGGTGTCCGTATATAGGTTTTCCTGAAACATGTCCTTATATAGGCACAATTCGCATTGCCCTTATATAGGCATAGAATCCCAGTCCTTATTTAGGCATTAGCCGTGCACTTCAAATACAGGCATGGTCACCGACATCCGTCCACCCCAACGTCACAACGAGTTCTTAGAAACCAGACCCTTAAGCTCTTGGGAGTTCCCCTAGCACAGGATTATTGATTTCTCCAAGAACTCATCTATTATGCATGAACCGCTATACCTTAAGGGTTCATTCCTGACGTCTTCCTCTGTCCGACTTCACGTCAATGCTAACATTCCAAGGCACCTACCAGGTATAAATATACCTTCCCTTGCCCAAGCAAGTTAGAGGAGACCTCGACTTCAGAGGAGCCCGTATCCCGGCCTGACTCACTGAGAAGACGCTGTCATTCCTGCTCGCAGAAGAATCCAGCTTCCAGTGTTCTGACTCCCTTCGCGGGGCGTTAGAGTTTGAGATCCGGCAGGAGATTCCCACCTCTCTCATTCTCAAGGTATGGAGCTGACTAGAACCTAGAGGGACTCTTGGCATACCAGACTCTTGGCATACTAGACTAGACTTAACATACTCTTAGTATACCATACTAGAGAATACTCCACCTACTTCTTACCTTTCCCTACACCTAGACTAGGTTAGGTACATTGGGGTAGAACTAGCTTAGAGAAGCATCGTATGAGTACTCGCATTTTTAGCCCATGTTATTTATGTACGTGAATATATGCTAAAAGATAATGCTGGCGCAGTATTATTTCTTTCTACTGCTTACGCTGTACATTATATATCTTGCATACTGTCTTGTGATCATAACAGCTCATATCTCTTACACGAGAAACAAGACTGTTCAATAAATCCTTTTATTGAAACGCCCGTCTATTCTTTCTGTGTAACTCTGAGGAAACTAAGCATGCACGATTAGCTGAGTGAAACTGCTATCTATTGTTTTCACGATTCTGAGAGCGTTCCGATTCTAAAGGGAAACAAAGTTATCATGTTTATGCGGTTGCCAGAAACTACTCCCTTCTTGTTTACAAGGAGTTTCTAGTGGCCTCCGAGTTAGCTGGCACAAAAGTAATTAAGTTTAATATACTCAATAGGGACATACCGACCTCAGTCCTATGTCAAAACTATAGGGTATATTATTCCAATGCGCAGAGCCTATTCGGGAAATAGGAACTACACTACATTGCAAATTGCGAGTCGCTATTGCGACGCAATTTGCGAGTCGCAAATTCCTTGGTCGTACATCTGGGCCTTAATTGTTTTTTTCAAACGAATGAGTGTCCATCAAAGTTTGCATATGTGAATAAACTAGCCCCCATACAGTTAAAAACACACTATTATTGACCTTCGGAAATGGCGGCTGCCTGACCTCGCAGATAGAACATTTGGAATCAGACGGGAACAGTGGTTGTCGACTGCCTAGTGAGCAGTAAACTCCATGACGGACACAGCCATAGGCTAACGTTGTTGAAAGTAACATACAAAGTCTAATGGCTGTGTCTGTCTATGCTGACGATCATGCACGTTGCATAGATTTTTTTGGGGGAGTTTTATATAGCGCGAACTAGATCCGAGAGATCGGGTATCAGAGCGCTTTACATGAGCACCAGTTTTGTTACATGAGGACACGTTCATTTTTTTTGTTAGGCACGGGGAGATTAAGTGATTTGCCCAGAATCACAGGATGTTGAGCGTCGCTGCCGAGACTCGAACCCAGTTCCCCCGCTTCGAGGTCAGCCCCTCTAGCCGTAAGGCTACATCCTCTCCCCAAATGTACGCAGCAGTTGGATAAAAAAGCTCACTTGCCTCCTAACACTGCTGCCATCAAGACCTCCTCCACTTTTGCTGCTGTTTTTCACATCTTGGAGCAATGATGCCGGGACAAGCAGGTGAGAGAGCTCCTGCCTTCCTGCCAGAGGGTCTGGATTTGCTGGCACAGGAGATCCTTTCCCTGTATTGCCAGCTCTATGGCTCACCAGAGGAACAGGTACATGTTTGAAATGTATATGGGAATCTGTCTAATTGTTTTTTTCCATTGACACAGGCTACAATGTCCCTTCGAGTACCCTGAGTGAAGTGTTGTTAGTGATGTGAACTGTCATATATATTGTTCCTTACAGAGGACAATGAAGGTGGGGATTTCTAAGCACTTTACCATGGTAAAAAAAACTTAAGCATGTGCTGTGTGTTTAACCCCGAGAGTGTAATTGGTGTGTATGGAGAGATATATCTATGTATATGTTTGATTGACATGTGCTACGTTTTAAACTCACATCATGGCAATTTGAGAACACATTGTAGACTCTTTACAACTGTACATAAAAATGTTTTCTGTACAAACTAAATGGAAATGATGTTAGCTATGTGTGTCGTCCAACAACTCACTCAGCCTATATATAGTCCCTCCAAACAGTTGTATGGGAGCTACTAGTAGCTCCCAGACCCCTTCAGAGTAGCACACAGACTTGAGGCCATTTGTTAGATAAGCACAAGGTCCTTTTTGCATTGAAAAGTTAAGGGAAGCCTGTGTTGATGTTACATCCAGATCATCAGGCTGCAGATAACAAGGCCTGACAAGGAGCAGTGCTCAGTCAGAATTATGGGCCAGGCTGGGGCTGAGTCACAGGGACAAACAACTGGAGGGCCTGAGGTACCTTTATCATAAACATATATCCTTGCCAGGGCAAATTTTGAGGTGTGCTTAAAAATATGCCCCTGACTGCTTTTAAACGGACAACAGTTGAAAGGGAGAGTTACCTAAATACTTGAGCTAACACTTCATGTCACTGAACTCCCATTTCAAAGTGTGTCATGTCCAAACTGCAGGCCCCTTGCTCACAGTGTCCAGTATTCACTCTGCCATACGTTTTTATGTTTAGCCTTCAGTAGTTCACTATCTATTGCACCGATCAGGAGCAGGTCACATCACAGAATATGTAGGAGCCCTCTAGGCTAGATGATTTCACAGGCCTGGGTTGGTGAGTGTAGACCATGACATGGGTTGAGGGTATTTTTAAAGGAACATTGGTCCCTTACTTGCAAATTAACACAGAAATTAATATATAGATACACAATGAGGTCTATGTTAGGTGTCCAAATGGAAAAGAAATTACATTTATTGAGTTCAAATAGCACAACAATAGAGTGGGAAAACAAATAAAAGAGAAGTTAAAAAACATCTAGTCTCAGACATTTCTCCATGCGACACAATGAGAACGTAATGGTCATGTCAAATATACTGTTAAGTAACTATGCTCACAAGAAAAATTTACAGAACAACAATTTGAGTCATGGTACTGTGCTGGACGACGTTTCGATCCCTTAAGTAGACGTAGGGATCATCATCAGGACATAAACAATTATGCATGAGAAAAAATGCCTGCTGATTGGGGTTACTCGTTAGGGCAAATAGATAAACCATGTCTATAGCTGTGTGATGGAAGAAAGTAGCCAGTAAGCACGTATGCCAGGGGGCCCGCAAGTATATGTCAGCAATCATGCAATACCTGGTGTTACACAGGAATTAACCACCAGAATATATATGCCAACCAAATGGTGATGGGAGTGCAACTGAGGCCACCAGCAAATCTACATCTGCTTCGGATGCCTCCTCCAGCGAGCACTCCCTGGTGGTGGCAGACCCTACTGCATCTGTTACACCTGCATCCTTGTCTGCCACCCAGAGTACCATCTCCACCCTCCCACTTGCTCCCCCCCACGTTGGCCAAACACGCCCACCTAAAAGGGGTGGCATCTCCTTCGCTCCAGGCACCTCACCCCCTGTCCCTGTCCCCCTGGCTGCGCTGAGTGAGGAGGCTATTGACCTCCTCAGGAATATCTCTGTAGGCCAGACTGCACTACTGAATGCCATCCAGAGGCTTGGCTGCCAATTTCAACAAATGGTAGCCTAGCTGAAAGGCATCCACAGTGCTATGTCTGGCCTACAGAGGTCTTTTCAAGGTCTAGCCTCCTCACTGACCGCAGCCTCCCAACCTTGTGCCCCACCTCCCATCCCCAAATTCCCTATTCTCAGACCGGACCCAAGAACACACACCTTTGCACGCACCCACTCACAGACACAAGCAGCACACCCATACACAAACAACACAAAAAGGCACGCATCCAAACTCAGACACCACCCCAGCACAACCACAGACACTGCACCCACCACCAGACACAACCACAACACCAGCACAACCACCTACACTGCACCCACCACCCCAGACATATCCACCAACCCCAGCACAACCACATACACTGCACCCAACACCACAGACACATCCACCACCCACAGCACACCCCTAGACACTGCACCCACCACCACAATCATAGCCCCAGACACCACACCCACCACCACAGACACATCCACCACCACAATCACAGCCCCCAGGCACCACACCCACTACCACAGACACATCTACCACCACAATCACAGCCCCAGACACTGCCCCCACCACCACTGAAACATTCATCACAACCACACCCAGCATCTCCACAGCACACACACCCAAAAAACAAAAACACCCCCCTCACCCATACAACACACATCAACAAAGCAAGACACACCCAAACGTTAAAGACATACACCAGAACCACAGACACCTGCATCAACAGACACGTGCACAACAGATACTTCCACTCCCTCTACCTCCCAACACCAACTCCCTCCTAACCATCATACCCATTTTCCAGGTGAATGTCTTCTGTTTGCCCTTGCCCTGAGGCCTGCCACGCCCACCCCTCCTAAACGCACACCTACCCCTTCCACCCCTTCCACATCCCAACCCACCACTCAAAAGACCATACCCACACCTACTACCCCCAAGGTACCTGTAAAAAGTCAAAGGCCGCTATCTCAAATCACCTCTCCCAAAAACAAACACCCCCTCTCAAACCCAAAACCATCCCTCCGAACCCCCCCAAAACACAAGGACACCCCTCCCAGCCCCCCCTCCAAATAACATCTTGGAGGTGCCTGCTATGCCCACTAAATGCCCCTTCCCGGGGAGATCACCCTGGCAGTGCAATTGGAGGCATGCTGAGTGCTACAACACACATGTGCACAAGACTTTGTGGACACTTATGGACTGGCATTTGCCTTGTTTCAGGCTAGTTGAGAGTTTTCTCATTGTGAATAAATCACAATTTTTCTTTTCAACAAGTTTGTTCTGGTATTAGTCTAGCAATATTTCAGTGTAAAATCTGTAGTACCCATTTTCTTTAGCATGATGACAGGACCTTCTACATATCTTTTAAATGTCTAGTATGTTAAGTGCATGCACTGGTTCACATGGTATGCGATGGTGTTTTGAAATTAGGTATAGCCATTCAACATAGTAGTGGACACTTGCACCAACAAATAGATGTTGATTTAAAGATATTTTACTACAGGTATGTTTGTTTCACCTTGATTACTGATAAGTATGTACACATATGAATTTCACCATGTCATATTATGTGCAAATTGAACTTGTATACAATACAGGACTTGCACTAGACAAGGGAAAATGTTACATGGATAAATATGTAGAGTGCTTCAAATTTGGGACTGACATTGATTTTCCAGGTAATCTATGAGGTGAGGGTTACAGGTAGTCTAGTGCAATTTCTACATGAGGTTACATCGCACTTATCCCAATGATGTGTGATGCATATGTTTCTATTGTGGCAATTTTGGTACTTTATTTACACACACCTGTATGGTGAGTTTCTGATTTTTGATTTGATATCCTTTTTTTTGTGCAAGTGTCCTTTTTGTGCAAGGCAACCGTCACCTAATTTATTAACACAATGTGGTTATACGGGTGTGTCACTTTAAATGCCTTAAGCGTCAACATTAGAGACCAATGCAATGCACATTGTTATGCTATTGCTTGTGTTAGTAATTTAATGATGCACGAGTCCTGAGCATATATGAATAGCCAAATGAAAATAGGTAACAGGTAATGGGGGAGGTTACCTTTGTTTCCGTCGACGACTGTGTTGATTTGCATTGTGACCAGCATGCAGCAGCAGAGGCAGGACATGTAGGATTGGGTCCATGGTGCTACAGGAAGTAGGAAGGTGAGTAAAGATGAGTTTGTGCCTTATATGCGTTCCATTCAGCCAACTCAGGTTTGGAGGTTTCCCTGCCACAGTTGCGTCGGCCGGAAGGCACATTGTGATTGGCCCGACGGTCCTCCCTTGGACAGCCACTTTTGGCTATCCCGCTGTCATCGCGGTCAAGATTTCCTGGCAGTGATGGCAGGATCGTGGTGGTCTTTCGTCTATGCAGTTGCCAACATCTAAATAGGGCGGGCGGGCGTAACTCCAAGCCGGTGGGCGGGAAGACTGCCGAAAAAGCCCCAGAGGGACACGATTCGCCAAGATATAACTCAGGCCCTAGAACTCGTGCCCTATGGTAACTATAGTTCTCGCTCCTGCCACGCACAGTTTTCTCATCAATAATTTTGTTGCAAATTTTTCAATAATATTATCACCGATGCCACAGAAGATGTCATGAGTGATGTAATATGTGCGATAATTAGCAGTGCATGGCGAGGGCGTGAGTTGTAGTTACGTTAGGGCATGAGCTATTGTTACTTAAGATGACTATAACTGGTGAATTTCTGTGGTTTTTAGAGTTTAAAACGTTATGTTGTTACTGAACATTTCACCTAACCATAATGTTATTTTAACCTTTGTCTTATTCAGTGAATTTCTAGTTTTTTTTTTTTACCTAAAGTAATATTTTATTACCATAGGTAAAGCCAACCGCACACGGCCTTCGTGCATGGCGGGGGGTTGGCCACAGGGCCTGGCCTGGCCTGCAGCCAAATCTCCCCCTCATCTCTCCACACACAACCCCCAACCTACCTAACCGGTCCTGGGTTGCTTGTGTCCTGGTTCAGGAAGGACTTGGCTTGGCAGTTCAGGCTGGACTATTCCTATGGGAGCAGGGTCAAGACTGATTTGCATATAGCTGGGTCCAAACTGAGGTGACATGGTGTGCAAAGTAACAATAGATTGGGATGCGGCCAGAGTTTTTACCAGTGACTATGATTAATTTAAGGATTCAATCCATCACTGTTTTGTATACTTATTGTGTCGCCTTAAATGGGACGGGTATGCCCAGACGTGAGTCCTGTGCACACTGTGTCACTGGAACCAAGGTGTACCGAGCCAGTGAGTCCATAACTAGGGCGAAACCGGTCAGGGGTTGTTTGTGTTCCGGTTCAGGGAGGATCTGGCTTGGCAGTTCGGGCTGGACTGTTCCTATTGGAGCAGGGTCAAGACTGATTTGCATACAGCTGGGTCCAAACTGAGGTTGGCATGGTGTGCAGAATAACAATGGATTGGGATGTGGCCTGGGTGTTTACCAGTGGCTGAGATTAACCTGTTTGCTGCTAGGCCTTTTCCTCCCTGTGCTAAGCCTTTTTTGGCTATATGGGGTAGTTTGCACTGAGGCCCCCGTAACATTTTGTCCGCATATGGTAGCCATGCCAAATTTGTGCCCTTTTCTTCCAACATTCTGAGGATTCTAAAGGTACCTAGGGTTTGCAGATTCCCCTGGAGGGGACCGAGACATTAGCCAAATTACAGCTAAATTTGGTTTTTGGGGGAAAAATGGGAAAAAATGCTGCAGAAGAAAGCGTCTGTTTCTTTCCCTGCAAATGGTATCAACAAAGGGTATGCGGTGCTAAAATCACCATTTTCACAGCTTTCAGTAACAGGCAGACTTTTATCAGAAAACCAACATTTCTACACAGTTTTGGCATTTTACTGGTATACAGCCTATTTTTCCTATTGTTTGTGCTTTCAACCTCCTTCCAGTTAGTAGTGGAAATGGGTGTGAAACCAATAATGGATCCCGGAAAGCTATACATTTCTGCAAAGTAGACACAATTCTGAATTCAGCAAGTGGTCATTTGTGTAGATCCTTCAAAGTTTTACTTAGAAAGTTAACAGTTAAAATAAAAAAATATTGAAATTGAGTTGAAAAAAACCAGCCATTTGTGCCTACGTTTTCACCTGTAACTTCTAAGTATGTCAGATTTTTTAAAGCAATATACCGTTACGTCCGCTGGACCCTTTTGGTTGCGGGGATATATAGGACTTGTAGGGTTCACCAAGAACCTGAGGTACCCAGAGCGAATACCAGAGCTGCGCCTTGCAATGTTTTTTTATTGTGTACCAGGTATACAGCAATTCATTTGGTAAAATATAAAGAGTGAAAAATAGGTATCAAGGAAACCTATGTATTTCTGAAATGGAAACAAGATATGGAGTTTAGAAGCAGTGGTTATTTGCACATCTCTGAATTTGTGGGTACCCATACTAGCATATGAATTAGAGGGCATTTTTCAAAATGACTTCATTTTTAAACACTCTCTTACATTTAGAAAGCAGAAATGAATAGAAAGTCAATTGGTAATAACACTTCTACTATTCTGTGTTCTCCTAAGTCCACTGATAAAAATGGTACCCAACTCGTGTGGGTCGGCCTAGTGCCCGCAACAGGAAACTGCCCAAAACGCAACTTGGCATGGTGAGCAAAAAAACGATGGATTTGGGCCCAGATCTCTGTACTCTGGTGAATGTATGACATTGTTCTGCATTCTGTCCATCAATTGTTCTTTTTGCATTTGTCACCCCGAGTGGGACGGGTATGCCCAGACGTGGGTCCCGTGCTCTCCATGCCACTGGAGTCAAGCTATCCTGGCTGATGAGGGCTGAAAGCCCGAAACCGGTCCTAGGATGCTTGTTTCCAGTCCAGGGAGGACCTGGCCTGGCAGTTCGGGCTGGACTGTTCCCATTGGGCACAGGGTCAAGACTGATTTGCATATGGTTGGGTCCAAACTGGAATGGTATGGTGAGCAAAAAAACGATGGATTTGGGCCCAGATCTCTGTACTGGGGTGAATGTATGACATTGTTCTGCATTCTGTCCATCAATTGTTCTTTTTGCAAAACGCAACTTGGACACATCACATTTTTCCACTGAAAACTGACTTTTTTTTTTTGCAATGTGCCTAGCTGTGGATTTTTGGGCCATAGCTCAGCCGGCACCTAAGGAAACCTAGCAAACCCGTCATTTGTTTTTAACCTAGACACCCAGGAGAATCCAGGATGTGGTGACTTGTGTGGTTCTCACCAGGTTCTGTTACCCAGAATCCCTTGCAAACCTCACACTTTGTAAAACCAAAACCACATTTTCCTCACATTTCTGTGATGGAAAGTTCTGGAATCTGCAGGGAGCCACAAACTTTCACCCACCCAGCATTCCCCCAAGTCTCCTGACAAAAATGGTACCTCACTTGTGTGGGTAGGTCTAGTGGCCCTGTCAGGAAACGGCTCAAAACATATCGTGGAAACATCAAAATAAGCAATCACAAAACGTCCTGGTATTGCAAGGGGGTCACCTGTGTTTTTGGTCCCTGGCTCGGCAGCCATCTAGAGAACCCTACCAAACCTATAGATTCCTGAAAACTAGACACACGGGGTGTCCAGGGAGGTGTGGCTTGCGTGGATCCCCTAATGTTTTCTTACCCAGAATCCCCTGCAAACCTTAAATTGTGCAAAAAACAAAATAACAGACTTTCCTCACATCTCCGTGTGGGAAAGTTGTGGGATCACTGTGCAGACACAAATTTCCTACCACCCAGCGTTCCCCCAGGTCTCCCGATAAAAATGGTACCTCACTTGTGTGGGTGGGCCAAGTGCCCGCGACAGGGAAGAGCCCAAAACGTATTGTGGAGACATCAAAATGATTTATCACAAAACAACCTGGTTTGCAAGGGGGGTACCAGTGTTTTTGGTCCCCGCCTCGGCTGCCTTCTTGGGAAACCTACTTTTGCCCAGACATTTCTGAAAACTATACACACGGGGGAGTCCAAAGATGTGTGGCTTGCTTGGATCCCCTAAAGTTTTATTTCCCAAACTCTCCTGCAAACCTCACATTTAGCTAAAGAAAAACAAATTTTTCTCACATTTCTGTGTGGGATCACTGCACCGGCACAAATTTCCTACCACCCAGTGTTCCCCTCGATCTCCAGTGTAAAATGATACCTCACTTATGTAGGTGCCCAAAGCAGAGTCAGCCTAAAAACTTATTTTTAAAAATTGTGCTTATCAGCTCGCTGTGATATCCCCTCAATCTCTACATATTTTTGGCCCTTCCCTGTCACAGGCACTTGGCCCACCCACACAAGTGAGGTTCATTTTACTTGGGAGACCGAGGGGAACGCTGGGTGGTAGGAAATTTATGCCAGTGCAGTGATCTCATGCAGAAATGTGAGAAAAACGTGCTTTTTTTTAGCTAAATTTGAGGTTTGCAGTGGAATTTGGGTAAGAAAATGTCGGGGGATTTCAAGCAAGCCACACCTCCCTGGACTCCCCCGGGTGTCTAGTTTTCAGAACTGTCTGGCTTTGTTAGGTTTTCCTAGATGGCCGCCGATCCCGGGACCAAAAACGCAGGTGACCCCCCTGGCAAAAGCAGGTTGTTTTGTCATCGATAATTTTGATGCCTCCACAGTATGTTTTGGACCCTTCCCTATCGCGGGCACTTGACCCACCCACACAAGTGAGGTAGCATTTTTATCGGGAGACCTGGGAGAACGCTGGGTGGTAGGAAATTTGTGCCGGCCCGGTGATCCCACAGCTTTCCCACACAGAAATGTGAGAAAAATGTGACTTTTTAGCTAAATTTGAGGTTTGCAGAGGATTCTGGGAAAGAAAACGCTGGGGAATCCACACAAACCACACCGCCAGCCAAGTGACAGTCCACACACACTGCCAGCCAAGTGCCAGTCCAAACACCCCGTCAGCCAAGCGTCATCCACGCACACCACCAGCCATGCACTATCCAACGCACACCGCAAGCCAAGCGGCATCCACGCACACTGCCAGCCAAGTGCCAGTCCACGAACACCGCCAGGCAAGCGCCAATCTACACACCGCCACCAAGCGCTAGTCCACACACACTGCCAGCCAAGCGCAAGACAACACACCGCCAGCCAAATGCCAGTACATGCAGACCGTCGGGTGAACTCCAGTTCACACACAAAGAAACTTTCCTTGTTATCTAGTGGTTTTCTCCTAAAAATATTGCTGATTTGCCCCCAGGAGGCCAGAAACAGCTAAAGTGTGTGCCTAAAAAAAAGGGGAGTGACCCTTGACTATGGGGCCGCTCCCTGAAATGCCTATATATCCCTGGTGCCTAGTGGACTTTCTGCCCCCACCGGGGGGGGGCACATTGGGTGGAATAACCACCAACTGCCCCCCGGGGGGCAGAAAGACTGTACCCATTTTTATAATTTTTTTGTGGTTGGGGGCATTGGCAGGCCTCTCTGAGCAGCTGCCACCCCTACACAAAGTTAAAATAGTCCCTGGTGTCTAGTGGGCTGTCTGCCCTCCCAGGGGGGCAGTTCGGGGACTGTTGTCAAAATCTTGCCCCGGGGGGGATGGTAGAAAAATGTGCCCTTTTTTTTAGGGAGGGGGCGGTGGGGACATTGGCATGCTCTTTCAGGACAGCCTCCATCCTTGCACAAAGAAAAAAATAGTCCATGGTGCCTAGTGGGCTTTCTGCCCCCCCCCCCCCGGGGGCAGATCAGGGGCTATTTCCCCATATGCCCCCAGGGGGGCAGAAAGACTGTGCCTATTTTCTTGGGGGGGGGGGGGCATTGGCATGCCCATTTTGGGCAGCCCCCACCCCTACCCTAAAAAAAAAATAATCCCTGGTGCCTAGTAGGTTTTCTGCCCCTCCCCCGGTGGAGGGATCGGGGGCTATTACCTCACCTACTCCCTAGGGGAAGCAGAAAGACTTTGGTCCCCATTTATGTGCGGTGGGGCATGGCCATGCCAATTGTGCGCAGCCCCAATCCCTCTTCTATTAAAAAAAATCCCTGTTGTCTAGAGGGCGTTCTGCCCCCCCTCCCCAGGCGGCAGATCGAGGGTAATAACACCCATCTGCCCCCCAGGAGGAGGCAGAAAAACTATCCCATGTGTGTATGGGGGTGTGGGGGCATTGGCATGCCCATTTTGGGCAGCCTCCACCCCTACTTATTCAATAAAATATAATCCCTGGTGCCTAGTGGGCCTTCTGCCCCCCCCCGAAAGACTTCTGTTTTAATATATTTTGGGTGGGGGCATGGTCTTGACCATTGTGGGCAGCCCCTACCGCACTTTTATTTAAAAAGCATCCCTAGTATCTAGTAGGCTTTGCAGATCGGGTGCAATAACCCCCAGCTCCCCTCCAGGGCGGGCAGAAACTGTCCCTTTTTTGATTGGGGGGGGGTGGGGGCATTGGCATGCGCAGTATGGGCAGCCCCCACCCCTACATATTAAAAAATAAATAAACCCTTGTGCTTAGAGGGTTTTCTGCTCCCCCCACCCCCGGGCAGATCGAGGTCTAGTGCCCCCATCTGCTCCCAGGGGGGCAGAAAGACTTCTGTTTTAATTTCTTTTGGTTGGGGGCATGGTCTTGCCCATTGTGGGACAGCCTCCGCCCCTCTTTTATACAAAAAAATAAATCCCTGGTGTCAAGTGAGCTTTCTTAGGGACTGTCCCTTTTGTTTTTGGGGGGTGGGGGCATTGGTATGCCCATTTTGGGCAGCCCCGCCCATTTGTTATAAATAAACAATTACTCCCTGGTGCCTAGTGGGCTTTCTGCCCCCCCCCCCGGGGGGGGGGGGGGGCAGATCGGGGGTTATTGCCTCCATCTGACTGAATATGCCCAAAAATAGTTGGGGGGAGCAAAAGCCCTTGACCAAGGGGCTGCTCCCCCCCCCTTTCTGGTGTCTAGTGGTGGATCCCTACTTGGGGATCGCCCTCCTGCGGTGTTACCCAAGCAGGGATCCACTAGGGAAGGGTAACATTGGAAAGGGGAGATTCTCTCCTTTCCAACTATACCTATCCTGTGTGCTTCGGTGCCTGGGGGAGGGGGCTGAGATAGCCCCACGAGCACCGAAGCAGTGAAACTGAAATGAGCTGATCAGCTAATTTTAGTTTCACTTTCAATGTCAGCAGAGGGATTTTCGAGTTGTGTGCAGAGGACGGAATGGTTCTGTCCTCAGTACACGACCACCATGACTGAGGACAAAAGCGTTCAATCCTCAGCACGGAATGGGTTAATTCAAGCATTCTATCCATCACTGTTTTGTATACTTACTTGCTATGTAAAATGAAAGCAAGGAAGTGAATGCATGATCTGAAGCCTCTGGTACTGACATTGAATTTGATGCCAAGACATTTTATTGGGGTTTCACTCCAGTGAACTCGCATTGCATCAATTGTTCCTGCGCCCCATGCTGCTGATCTGCTATAGTCCGATTTGTCACCTTTCCAACAGAAAGCTACCAGCCATCTGATCACGTTTTAACATTCTGAGAAGGCCGGACACGATTCTTAAGCAGTACTTTATATAAATCATCTATATTCATTTTTAACATGGCCTTTCTGTGTTTTTTTACTTCAATTATCAGTCAGTATCCATTAAGGGAGCTGTAGAACACATTTTAAATTTAAACTGTTTTCTCCATCCTATTACTATTTAGAGTATGTACCAATAGGGGAAAATACTGGCTTTTGGTGATTTTTCTAATTTTTTACAAGCCCGGAATTGAAATACCGGTCATGCTAGTATACAAACGGCCTGGTGGCAACCCTGGCTACGCCTACGCCTTGGGATTTTACATAGTTTAACTTCAACCCGGACTCTTCTGAGAAAAGAACAAGCTCAGTGTTAAAATCAAAGTTAAAAGCAGGAAACAGGCAATAAGACTGTAGGAATAAAGAGCGTCTTTATTCTTCCTCGGAGGCAGCACCGTTCTCTCACCCATGGTCGAATCTCTACATCAAACAATGTCAACATTCCAAGCTCAACCGTGTGAGCAGAGCAGGGGGGGGGGTGGGACCAGGGAAAGAAAAGAAGGGGGTGTGGGAAATAGAGATATCAGGTAAACAATGAAATTAGCATTTACAATAAATAACATTTTGAAAGAATACAGTATGCACAAGCATATTACACATCCTCATGAAAAATATGAAAGAAAAATCAATAGTTGTGAAACACCTTCCAAGATGGCAATCTCACACGTGGCTCACACCTCACACATTTGGCCACTCATCTTGATTCAGAAAAACTGAACTCTGTCTCTAGGGTGTCAGACAGATCTTCCGTGGTTGCAGAGGAATCAGGAGTACCTGGCTCAGGAATGGCAAATTCGCCTAACCCTGCTGGACCAGCAGAAGATAAATGAGGACAAAAGACTTTGGATTGTCTCGTGACGCCTTCTATACTGGTCAGGTCATGTCTCGAACCGAGTAACATTACATAAAGAGCTCCATTGGAACCTTCCACTGCCAAACTTCCAGGCGAAGTCATGTTAATGGGGCATGTAGACACTCTTTTAAGACTCTAACATTTACTATCTGATAGATTTGTGTAAAATCTGCTGTTCCCTTTCTTTACCATCCTGGGAATGCGAATTCTAACTATGTCCCCAACTTTTATTCTGGGATCCCTCCCTTTGTGTACCTCATCGTACTGGGACTTAGACCTCTCTCTGCATTGCCTAACTCTTTCTTACACTTCAGTAGAATCATCTTCCGACCTGACATCACTATAAGCAGGATACCTGGACTTGAGCCACCAAGGACATATAGAAGATGAGGGTTCTCTGCCTTTCAACAGTAAGAAAGGAGATTTGCCAGTGATCGAATTGGGAGAAATCCTATATGTCCAAAATCTTTTTCTGATGGCTAGACTAAAGGGAACTTTCTCAAATGAGGCTAGATGCACACTGTCTTTGACAAATGTTGTAATCGCTGCTGATGCAAAATGTACCCCATTGTTAGAGACAAGACATTCCGGGAGACCCTCTCTGCTGATAATATCCATAAGAAAATCTAAAACCATATTTGTTGTAACTTCCTCAGTGAACATCAACTCTGGGCATTTGGAATGGTAATCTATCAACACAATGGCACACTGCATACTGAAAGGCAAATTTCTGAATGGACCAGAGATGTCTAACCCAACTTTCTTCCAAGGCGCAGTAGGCAATGGAACATTTTGCATGGGTGGTACGCTTGCTTTGCATGACTGATCGGCATATAAACACTGTACAATTTCTCACAAAACGTTCCGCTTCCACGTCTATCAGAAATAACTTCTCAACAGATTCTTCAGATAAGACATTCCCATATGTCCCTGATGACTTTCACTAATGATAGATTCTCTCATTTCTCAAGGGGGAACACACCTACCATAATGAAACACCAATTTTCCTTCCACACTGAGTTCATGAGCTATTTGGGCAAAAGAGTGCAGTGAGCCTTTCAAACTTTTTAAATATGGCCATCCCTCTCTCACATATTTTCTGACTTGCGAAAGTTCTTCATCCTTTTTACCCTCACGGAACCACATTTCTTCATCTATTCCAATACCATTAATAGCACAAACATCACTCATGCATGCAACAACTTCAAGATCATCATCAAACATTAAAGTTCTGCCTCAGAAGTTGGTAACCGGGACAAGTAGTCAGCTGGTTGGTTGACAACACCAGGAACATGCATAATATCGAAATTGTACTCTTATAGTTTAGAGCAAAGTCTAGCTATGTAGGCAATCCTGTTCCTGCCACCTCCTGTTGGCAAGATAGGCATAAGAGACTTCTGGGCCATTTTAAGAGAAAATCTAAATAAAGTGTCTAAAGTGGTTGACTGCACACATACATACTATTATTTCACGCTTAATGACTGAATATCGTCTTTCAGAGTCATTCAACTTCTTTGAGGCAAACACCACAGTCCACTGACTTTTTACAGACGTTTGAGTTAGGACAGCTCCTAACCCGTAAGCACTTGCGTCAACTGTAATAATACAATGTGCACCATTTGTGAACGGTTGGAAAGTCGGAGCATTGATGATCTGATTCTTGATACATTCAAATGCTATGTTCTGTTCTTTTCCCCATTGGAACGCAAGATCTTTCTGCAACAGAGCATGTGTATTTTTTTGTGACTCGCTCCCTCCCAACCCCAAAATCAACAACCAACATTACAAACTCCCCCTCCCCAGGACAAGCAGCAACGTGCTACCCGCCCAAACCATATTAGTGTTCATTAAATTTCATGGAAGAACTTCCACAGTGCCCTGTAGCATGGAGGGGTGCCTTGTGTAGCCCTCAGGCGGCCAGGCCCCCATCTGGCTCATTTATTTAGTACCGGGAAGCACTGCTCAAAGTGGATGCTCGAGGCACTTCTCTATTCTCGCAACCCAGCAACATATCAGCATATATAGTCGCAGCTCGTCGTTGCTTGCTGATGACAGGTTAAGTGTCTTATATGATATCGTCCACTGTTCTCGGTGTGACCTTGGGCATCTCCAAACTTGAATTCTCAGAGGTATTAGCTTCCGGGTCTGATTCAGAGTCCGGGGGGGGGACCTCCGCTCCATCGTCTCCTGGTCTGTCTGCCCTACGCTTATTTGTGCTATGGCTTCCAACACTCTTCAGCATCCCAGCTTGGCTTCAGCCTGGGTGGGCGCAGCTCGACTCAGTCTTGATAGCGTGCCACCAGATTTCTTGTGCTGACGTTTCCACTCCCCACTTTCTGCATCAGAGTTCGGCTCATTATGAGTTTCTAGCCAGTCCCATGCTTCTTGTGGAGACTGGAAGAACTGCGCTCCGCTCGGTGTTAGCACCCTTAGTTTTGCCTAGAAGAGCATTGAATATTGGAAGTCCAGCTGCCGCAATTTCTTTTTGACCTCGTGGTGAGATGCTCTCTGCCTCTGGACCTCCCTGGGAAAATGCACACCGTCGCATTATTGACTTTCAGCTCTCCTTTCTTACGCGCCTGAGCCAGGATAAAGTCACGATCTTTGTAATGGAGGAGTCGTGCTATTATCGGCCATGGGGGAGCGCCAGGCGGAGGAGGCCTGGACGGAACTCGGTGTGCCCTTTCAAGGGCAAAGAAGGCAGATAAACCCTCTGGAGCTACAGTGGTTCTCAGCCATTGTTCTATGTATTGCGCTGCGTGTGCACCTTCGAGTTTCTCCAGCATGCCAACAACCCGGATATTATTGTGGCGCGAGCGATTTTCAGCGTCTTCTGCTCTATTCTCCAGCGTCCGCACTTTAGATTCCATACTTTGTAGGCGTTTCTGTATTGCGGCCATGGTTGGGGAGGTCTGCCAGCGCCCGTTCGTTATTGGTTACCTCCTCCGCTAATCTCCTGTGGTAATCCTTGAGCAAGGTAAGTTCAGTACCGATAGTGTCAATTTTGAGGTCCAGGGCCTCCCTAGAGGCAGTGATGGCTTGTAGTATATCCTGTAATGTAGGATCATTGACTGGTTTCATTGTTGTCGCCACGGTTAGCTCCCCAGTTACAGGCATGTTCAGCTCCTCTTGATCCGGTTCTTTCCGTCTGTAGGATTTCCCATTGTTTCCAGGAATCGGGTTCCAGGAGTGTGTATTTTGATATGTAGTGCTAGTCCACTATGCTCTGTTTTCAGTCCCCACCAATAAATCTCCGGGCCTCGCCTTGTACGATGCGCTGGGGGTCGCAAGTTCAGTGTCAGCGGTATCCTTATGGGCGAGCCAGAGGCTCCAGGTGTTCAGGTTCAGTGCCCATGCTCTATATGTGCTGGTCCACTGTGATCAGGTCAGCGGGCCCCACTGTAAGTTAGTTCGGGCAGCTCCCAACTATTCGGCCATTTATGTGCAGGTGCAGTATCTCCCAGCCCCACCACAGGAGGGCGTTGGCGATCGGTAGTGGGCACTCCTCTCAATCACTGCCCCGTTCTAGTGTCCCAGGTCTGGGGGGAGGCAGGGGTGCCAGGGAACCGTGACCCTCTCTTCCAAGTAGCATTGGTGCCAGCACAACACTATGGAGGCGATGCACGGCCGACTGGCCTGGTCCTGCGATCCAGCTCTCAGGATCTGGGAGCCCGTGCTCCCTCTCTGTAGGCAGGAGCCCTCCCTGCTCTGACCCACAATGGCCGCTCTTAGGGTCCCAGAGGTTTCTCCTGCTGGGTGTTCAGGCAAGTCAGGAATAAAAAGGACAGGGCCCCAGTGACTGCAAGGGCGGCGCGGAGCGGGTCTCTTCACCCAATGAGGTCCCTGCTCAGCATATATGTGGATGCAGTTATAATATTTTCCTCAGGGGCAGGGATCTCAATGAGTTTCAAGATGGCCGACAGGTGAGGAGCTCCGGCCGGGAGCTCCCGGCCAGGGATTGCCTTTTTGGCTTAAATCTCCTTAATTCCCCGGAATTCTTCCCCTCCTTTGACCCCTTTTTACTCACCTGGGTTCACCCATGACTGCGTTTCTCCAATCTCCCGCTTCTGGATTCGGAACCGTGCCTTGTGTTCTGACTGCGGACTTCGAGACGACATGGCCAATGACCGGTGGAGCTGCTTGGTTCGGCTATAGAGGAGTCTGGCTCGGGTTTGTCCCGCGGCCGTCACCTACCCAGCCGGACATTGGGGCATGGCTTTCCTCGTCCCTCCGCTGCTGTTTTCCTTCTTCTGCCTCCTTCGGAATGAATCGCAGCGGATCGTCAACAACTGGACCAGCCTTGGCGCGGCTAAGGCGTGATCGGAAACTCCGGATGGCGGCTGAGTGATCTGGGGCGAGATTTCACCTTTCCGGACCGTCCCCTTGCCCTCTGGGTTGGGACGTAGCTGTCCGCCTCGACGCTTGATCTCCTGCCACGATGGGGCTGTATCGGCGGTGAGTGCCACGGCGCTGCTGGTCTGGTGCCCCCGACTCTTGTCTGCAATCTTCCCGATCAAGGGGAGGCTCGCTCTCCCGATCCCCGCTGCTGCCTTGCTGCCTCCCCCATCCTGGCCGTCTTCTTGGGTGTACGAATCGACTTCTCTGCTGCAGCCCGGAGCTCTTCTACATGATCACCCGAATGAGATTGGTGATCTCCCCCCCTCCTTCCCCTCTTCGTTCCTCTGGCTGCCTCCCGCTTTCCTGTCCGGTTACTTGAAATCGACGTCTTAGTGACCTTTTGGACTGAATTCTTTGTCTTTCATCTTCAAGCCCGCCATCTTGGGATGAACTGTCCGGTATCCCCACCCGGGGTCCTCCATTTTGTGGCCCTGACCGATCACCGTGCCAGAGCATGCCGTTGGTTCTTTTCTCCCTATATGGCCTGTCGGACTGCGGCCTTCATGTCAACCCCTCCCTGACTCTCCCTTTCCCCTCCTCATTGTGTTTAATCTCCGCGAGGCTCGCTTCTTCACCCACCCTCGAAGACTTCCCCTACCTTTGCGAACCGACTTTATGGGATCCTGACTCTGATGTTTGTGTTTCCTGGTCCCCAATCCTGTTCGTTGACTCTTCTTCTCTATTCTTTTTTACCGTGTTTCCCCTGATCTGCTATCTTCCGCTGCTTGTCCTTCCGACCTGATCGTTTGTACACCCTTGATTCCCTCCCCTCCTCCTTCTATTCCCCATGAACTTGTTCTAGTTGTTTTTGCGATGCTCTTTATATTGGACCCCTGGCCCTTTCTCCGTTTTAGTTTCTCTCTCGCTTTCCTGTCTTGATCTGCTTGCCTTACTCCTTCCGTACTGTTTTTCACCCTTCCTTCTCTGCCCCTTAGGATGTTTTTGTCTTTACTTATCCTGCGCTAATAGTGTCATATCACTGTGTAACTTTGCTTCATCATGTGTCATTCTGCCTCCTCGAGTAACTCATGTTCTTTACTCTTGTTTTTACTTTGTAACAATGTGCAATATTTTGGGTTTTTTCGTTGTAACTCGCTGATGCTCTTGTAAAGCGCTCTGATACCTCCGGGTCTAGCCAGCGCTATATAAAACTCATTAAATAAATAAATATAAATAAATCTCCGTCTTGGGCCTCACAGTGGGCATGGGTCCCTCCAAACCCAGCCCTATCGCTCCCCACTCCTGCCTTCTCGGAGGCCCAGTGCAGGGCTCATCATGGATGCTGCCAGGCCTCCTTGTGGTCTCACCAGGGGCTCGCGGTGCCCGCTCTTCACCTGCGCCCCCGATCACCTCTCAGGGATCCGCCCTGAGCCACAGGCCGCCAACCAGCGGTGTCGTAGCTCCTGGGAGCGGGGCAGCAGCCGGCCGTCATTTGGCCCGTGTAGGACCACTCTCGGTGCAGAGCCTTCACTCCCTGTCCCCAGGGGTCCTCCGTCCCGACCGCCGTCACCCGCTGGGTCAGTCCGGATCTCCGGCAGCGGTCGTCACAGCCTCTTTCTAGTCGCCCCACTCTGGGGTAAGTTGGCTTCAGGGAAGACGCGCTTTCTTCTTGGGCGGCTCCTTCACTCTGCAGTCACCGCCACCATCTTGGATCAGTGGCCGCCGTCTGAGTTTACTTTTAGCTGCAGCTCAGGATCGCAAGATGAGGAAGACTCCGTACAGCTTCGTAGTCTCTTCTTGGTAGTGCCTGACAAAGTATTGGGACCCTCGCGGGTGTGCAAGGGGTCAGGATGGTGCCAGGTTGGGCCCGCCTGCGGAAAGCTCCGAATAGAGCTGTTCACTCCATCGGCGTCAGGCCACGCCCCCCTCCATCGGCATCGGGCCACGCCCCCCAGATCTTTCTGCAACAGATTCCTGAGTGGTTCCATAACAATAGCAAAGTTGTTGGCAAATTTCCCATAATACTCGCATAATCCATTGAAAGATCTCAATTTCTCTGTCATCGGGAGCAGGTGGTTTCTTAATGGCATCAACTAGAGATTCCTTAGATGTAACTCTTTCAGAGATGGTGTGACCCAAATAATGTATTTGTTTTTTAAACATCCTGCATTTCTGTGGACACAATACCAAACCTTTGTTGGACAATCTCCTGCAAAAAAAAAATTCAAATTGTTGACGTGGTTTTCCATGTCTTTTGTAAAAACCAACACATCATCTTGGAAACTACGAACGTTTGCATCCATATCCTTAAGGATGTAATACATCACACGCTGGAGAACGGATTCGGCTGAGCATCGGCAAATGGCATCCTCTTACACTGAAATACCCCAAAAGGAGCAATGAGCGCAGTGAGTGGTTTATATTCCTCCACAAGATCCACTTGATAAGCGCATTGATGATCCAATGTAGAAAAAAGATTACCCTATTCAACATGGTGAGGAGGTCATTTACTTTGGGTAGTGGATGACTATCTATTGTGATATTAGCGTTCATGGCACGGAGATCTACACACAGTCTCAAATCTCCATTGCTTTTCTTCGTTAAGACAATTTGAGAAATCCAATTAGATGATTCAGTGTCTTCAATGATGCCTTCCTTCTGCAGATTTTCCAATAACTGTTGAACTTCTCTATTGGATGCTGAAAGGAACATTTCTTAACTTCTGTTTCGCAGGATTAGCATCTCTCTTTAATTTTACGTGATGGGAGAATCCCTTTTGTTTATCAATGCCGTTGTTAAATAGTTATGAAAACATACTCTTGATCTTATGATACAAATTATCTTCCATAACTACCATCACTGGATCCAAGGTGCATGGATTGAGCATTATCGCACAAATTCTTTGATCATTCCATCCTAGAATGCAGACACCTTTCCTAGACACAGATTTTTTTATTTCCGCTGACTTCTCTACGAAAGTCAATAGTTTTAAAAATAACCATAGAAATACCATCAAACGTGACAACTATAACAACTGGATCTTTATGACTTTGGATCTTTCTGGAGAACTAAGTATCCCATGTTCGTCACCACTTGTTAAAATCGAAGTTAAAAGTAGGAAACAAGCGATATAAAGGTAGGAATAAAGAGCATCTTTAGTCTTCCTCAAAAGGTCGGCACCGTCCTCTCAGCAACGGTCGAATTTCTACATCAAACAATGTAAACATTCCAAGCTCAACCATGTGAGGGGACATGGAAAAAGAAGAGGTAAGGGAAAGAGAAATATCAGGCAAACAATGAAATTTGCATTGACAAACATTTTGAACGAATACAGTATGCAAAAGCATTTTACACTCAACTTGCAGGACTCAAATTGAGTGTCCCATACAAAACATAGTATAACATCGGCGAATAAAATTACATGATTTTAACTGATCTACGTGCAACATGGAATCCAATGCTAGCACATTATGTCAATATTTTTTGCGGTCTAATTTATAATTCGAACTCCGGGGTTTTCACGTCCCTATGGTGATCAGGTCTACGCAACAGCGATAGTTCCCATGAGTGCTCAACAGTCCAGGCGGAAAGCGGGTTGTACATGTTTACATGGGCTTGTGAAGTCACAACTAAGCTTTTCGTCACGGTATTTATCATTCACCTCAGGAAGTAAGGCGGCAGGCCACGAACGTCACTAGATGCGACGGTTGACTGGGACTTGCTTCTGTGCTAATTTTGATTAGCGTACACAATAGATAAAAATAAAAACAGGACCAAATGATTCCGCACGTACACAGGGTTGCTTTTCGTAATGGAACTTTCAGGTGTAGCATTCTAAATAAACCCAAGATACCAACTTAATTGTAATTGCGTAGTTTATTAATTGCGTAGTTTATTACACATTTGCTCTGTAAACGTACTGAATTTTCGCGAGTGCTTATCAAATTCTATTTGAATAGGATGTAAAGTCCATGGACGTCAAGAAGTGACATTGCGTAAAGATAAATGGGTGTACTGTTCCGGTTTTGTTGTGTCGCTGTCGAAACTACTTCACATGTTATAAAATAGTCTTGTATAATTCGAGTCATATTACCATTTAAAAATGGCGATAGCTTTTTTAAGTGACCATCCCATGTCAATGTGGCGGTTGCGCGTGTTCATCGCCATGTTGAAACAGGGTTATTTTCGTTACTATTTAAGAAAAGTGAAAGATTGTGGAGGAAATCGGAAGCCGTTTTCAATGTCTACGTGGCGCATGCGCTCTCAAGAGACGTCGGAATGGGGGAGGTCACAGTTTTTATTTATGTGGGTCCCAAGATGGCGGCAGAGGCAAGTAGTACTTGAAAAAGAGGTGCTGGGGTTCGTCTCTAACTTTACTAGCTGTTTACAGTCTGGAGGCTGCAGACAGAGATGGCTGAACCGCGCCGGGTGCCCTTCGTCAGTCTTCCTGCCACCCAGGTGGTTATTGTGGACGATGAGGTGAAGGGAGAGGCCGGACAAGTGCTAGAAAAGCAGCGTGAGCCCTCCGTGACGTGTGCTGCGCCCTCGCCGGGACACGAGGTGGACGAAAGACGTCAGGGCCCGCTGCAGCAGCTCGAGGGACCCCAGCGCCAGCTCGATATAGGCTTGACGACACTGCCAGCAAAGGAGGCACCGCAAGAAGCGTCACAACAGCAGCGTGGACTAGAAGCACGTCATGGCCAAGTGCAGCTAGAGCTCTGTGTGACGTTAACCCCGCAGCGAGAGGCAGAATCACGTCACATCGAACAACCACGGCCCAACCTTGAGTCAGAGACACGTCACAATGATCAACGACTGCCACAGCCCGAGTCTGACACACGTCACGGTGAGCCCCAAAGGCTGCCACAGCGCGAGTCAGAGACGCGTCACAATGAGCAACATTTGGCACAGGTACGCGAGCAGGAGGTACGTCATAAGGAGCAAGCACGGTTGCAGCAACACGAGCTAGGAACACGTCCAGTCCAAGTGCAGCAAGGAACGACGTCCAGCTCACGTTGCGTGGAGCAGCACCGACCGCCTGGGACTCCGACGGAGCCTCAGTCCGGGCCCCCCTCTAAGAAACGGCGGACAGTGCGGCTGGAGCTAGCCCTTCGGGACCCCACGGAGGAGAGCTGCGCGGAATACAGCTATCCCGAGCTACTGGGGGCAGCCCGGCTTGGGGGCTCGGCCACACCACAGGTAAGGGATTGAACACGTCAGACTTATGAGCTACAGGTTCAGGGTGGGTGTTGGAAGTAGTCGCAACTGGAGTGGGTTCAACGGGTTTCGCAGGAGGGCACTTAGGTCTGGATGCAGTGCTCTCCGGTTTTGGTGGGGTGCTGAAAAGTCCTTTCCAGTTCAAGGGCTGGAGGCTGCTGAAGTGGATTGTTGGCCAGGCAATGCCCCTTACATGATTTGCAGGCATGAGCCTCTGCTTTTACTGGGCGCATAGGTGAGTTTTTGCTTTTTTTGTGATGTTCTTGGCACACAAGGGAATCGTGCGTGCGTGTGTGCCGAGAGCTGCGATTTGTAGGCACTGTAAAGTGCAGTAACTCAGTGTGGATCTGTGGTATAGAGGGACGCAATAATGTGACCTCTGTAGAGAGAGGGACCAATGTCCTCTCACTGGATTGTAAGGTATTGCCAGAGGTGGCAGCCTGATTTCTTTCTAGAAGGGAGCGGAGTCCCTTTACTGATACCTGAGGTGAGTGGCCTATTGGCTTCGTCCCTGTAAAGTGATAAGTACAGCTGTACTCTACATTAATTTTCTGTGTATGCACGTGTAGCGCTTGTATGTGGGCATACCTTCAGTGTATGTCAGAAATGTTCAAGGAGTTTGTGTGCTATTTTAAACCAATGGGTGATGCAGAATGTATTTTGATATAGCTGTGTAGGTACCGTATACAAAATGGAGAGACAGGAGTCGCCTTCCAGATGGGCTAAGTGAATTGCAGATCCCTGATACAGACTTAGCTTTTTGTCAACTAATGAAAGCAGTGTGTGTAAGGATAGGTGACCGGGGTATCTTGGAAGGACAGTGGTGTTTCCTGTCCTGACTTATGTTCCGCTAAAGGCGCTACATACAAAAGCTAGCCGATTTGGCAAGTGTGAAGGTTGTTGTGCCAGTGTTTTGGTTAGCCCTGAGAGAAGCATCACAGAAAGTCTTTTTGGGACAATCACCCAGCATCAACAAAACATGTCTGAAAGAGCTGTATGAAGTATGGCTCTAGATTCCATTCAGTGTTTGCAAGGTTTTCCATGACTAAAGCAGTGCACCCAACAGGGTGTAGGAGGACTTCTGTGATCCAGGGCTAGAGCCTCTGACTACCAGTTTCCCCAAGGGTGTGAGGGACTATTTACCCTAGACTGTATCCTGCTGTTGAGTCTGCCTAGAAAAGTGGACTGCTGAGCGAGACACACTGGAGTTGTTACTGCAAGCGTCTGCCCAGCTGAGCAAGATAGGATATCTGGGGTCAGCTGTCCCAGAGTCATGGAGGGGCTCAGTACTGGTACCACTACACAACAAGCATTTGCAATGCAATAGGTCTCGTATTTACGCAAGTTTAAGCTATCGGCATTGTAAATGACACTGCGTTTTATTTGTTTTCAAAAACCAAAACAAAATTAAAGGCATTGTCATTTACAATGCCAATAGCTCAAACTGGCGTAAATGCGAGACCTATTGCATTGCAAATGCTTGTTTTCTTATTGTTTGCCGATCCGAGTTGGAGCGGTAAAGGAAAGAAAAACAAGGTAGCATAGTTGTGGGATAGCAACATGGAGAGGAAGGCATAGGGCTGGGGAGGCAACAGGAAGTCAGGAGGTGCAAGCAAGATCCAGGCGCGGGTGGGGGTTAACAACACAGAGAGAGGGGGGAATAAGGATGAGCGAGATAAAGCAACATGGGGCAGGGGAGAAGCACATGGGCAAAATAGGAGGCCTGGGGTGGCACACAGCGATTTGAGCAACACGAGCGAGCTCGGCAGCGAAGTACTCCGGAGAGAGCTGGAAAACACAAGCACTCTCTGAGTGCCTAAACGAAACAAGCAAAACAGAACTTGGTGACGGTAAGGGCAGATGGGTATAGAAAGGTGGCGAGGAATTTAGAGCCTAAGAGGAAAAGGGCCAAATCAAGCAAGAAAGAGGAGGGGAGGGAAGGAGGACTGGTGAGCAGAGAGGGGGCAGAGCAAAGAAAACGAGAGACTGGGAGAGAGAACGGGTACGAGGGGCAGAGAAGGGAATGGGCCGCGTGGAGAAAGGGAGGGGTGTAGAAAATGCAGTAGGGTAAAAAGAAAATGACGAAAGCAAGCGGGAAGTGGCAGAACAGGCCATAGGAAAGCAACACACAAGCGCGCGACTCGCGCTGCTTAATGACTGTTTTGAAGCACACTCGTGCTTGTGGCACCATCCGCCTTGCGGGAGCGAGCATCAGCCAATTAGCATGCGCGCCGCTGCTCGCTTCCGCAAGGTGGATGCCGCCACAAGCACGAGTGTGTGCTTCAAAAAGAGCAGAGCGACGGCTAAAAGCCCTCATGCGCTGCGTAGGCGAGACCTAAAAAGGGCTCCCGGTCATTCCCCGAGAACTAAAGGCTGATTGTGCACCTTGACACAGAAGGGAAGTGCATTGCCAGTATCCTAAACATGGAGCTCCAAACCTGGGCAGAGGGCATCCATCTAATTCCGATCAGCCAGACAGGTTTTCAGAGGGGGTGTCACATTGAGGATAATCTCATCTGCCTGTCCCACTTAAGTGAAGCAACCATGGCTGCAAAGGGCAAGGCCCTCTATGCTGGCTTCATAGATTTTCAAACCGCTTTTGATAGCGTTTCAAGATTGAGGCTTTGGTCAAAACTGAATGCCTGGGGAATCCCAACTAACTTATTAAAAGCCATCACCGTGCTCTACTCGGATACGTGGGTCCAAATAAGTTTGTGCTGAATGGGCAAACATAAACATCAATTGATGGACAGAATGCAGAACAATGTCATACATTCACCCCAGTACAAAGATCTGGGCCTAAATCCATCGTTTTTTTGCTCACCATGCCATTCCAGTTTGGACCTAGCCATATGCAAATCAGTCTTGACCCTGCGCCCAATGGGAACAGTCCAGCCCGAACTGCCAGGCCAGGTCCTCCCTGGACTGGAAACAAGCATCCTAGGACCGGTTTCGGACTTTCAGCCCTCATCAGCCAGGATAGCTTGACTCCAGTGGCATGGAGAGCACGGGACCCACGTCTGGGAATACCCGTCCCACTCGGGGTGACAAATGCAAAAACATCAATTGATGGACAGAATGCAGAAAAATGTCATACATTCACCCCAGTACAAAGATCTGAGCCTAAATCCATCGTTTTTTTGCTCACCATGCCATTCCAGTTTGGACCCAGCCATATGCAAATCAGTCTTGACCCTGCGTCCATCATCTCCTTGTGTTTGCTTTGTTCGCCCTAAGTTGGCAGGGTATGCCCAGACGTGGGTCCCTTGCTCACTTTGCCACTGGATTCAAGCTAGCCTGGCTGATGAGGGCTGTTAGCCCGAAACCGGTCCCAGGATGCTTGTTTCCGGTCCAGGGAAGACATGGCTTGGCAGTTCGGGCTGGACTGTTCCCATGAGGCACAGGGTCAAGACTTATTTGCATATAGCTGTGTCTGAACTAGGGTGGCAAAGTGAGCTAAAGATTGATGATGGATTCAACCCAGATATGTGACTGGGGGCGAGTGTTTGAAAAGTTTCAGCACTCCGTCCATCATCTCCTTGTGTTTGCTTTGTTCGCCCTAAGTTGGCAGGGTATGCCCAGACGTGGGTCCCTTGCTCACTTTGCCACTGAATTCAAGCTAGCCTGGCTGATGAGGGCTGTTAGCCCGAAACCGGTCCCAGGATGCTTGTTTCCGGTCCAGGGAAGACATGGCTTGGCAGTTCGGGCTGGACTGTTCCCATGAGGCACAGGGTCAAGACTGATTTGCATATAGCTGGGGCTGAACTGGGGTGGCAAAGTGAGCTAAAGAATGATGATGGATTCAACCCAGATCTGTGACTGGGGGCGAGTGTTTAAAAAGTTTCAGCACTCCGTCCATCATCTCCTTGTGTTTGGATGGGCAAACATGGCAAAAATCTAGACAGATAAGGGCTTTAAACAAGAATGTATATTGGCACCTCTATTGTTTAACCTGTATCGGGCTGACCTGCCAAGTCACCTAGAGATGGTGAGGACCTTTCTACTAAAAATGGCAGGAACCAGAATACAATCGTGACAATACTGTGCTCCTTGACTTGACGCCTGTTGGTTTGCAGCGACTCCTCATAACACTTGCAGCTTATTGTCAAAAGAGGTTGAAGAAAAATGTAAGAAAAGCAAAAGTCCTGATAATTTCATCTGAATTGGAAAAAAAGCGGGACCTAGACCATTGAGGGGAGCCCTGTTGAATGAAGCATACAAATATTTGGGAGTATGGCTGCACCATATGTGCCACATTTCATCCCACATCCACGCGCAATAGGCAGTCGCAAACTCTCTTGAATGAGCCTTTCGCAAATTATGGAAGTCATTGGTGAATCCTAATTTAAGGCCACTGCTAATGGGCTGCAAATTACTTCCAACAATCATGCATGGCGCAATCACCTTTAGAGAAAGAATGGCAAACTGGCTAGATAGGGCCCAATCCATCTGCTAACGAAGAGACTTTTCCCTTCCCAATTGCACGGCACATGCCCAAATTCGACAGGAGTTCTACTTGGTCTCACAGCACTGGGCACTCCAAGCCACATTTTTAATAGATTGCGTGGAAGCCAAACAAACAAAAGAAAACACGCTAAAAAGCATAATTTGAGAAACACAAAAAGTCCCCAGACAAACTGGCACAAGTATCTCAACTCTGCATTGGACACAGTTGAGGTTCAAGAGATCTGGTCTAGTGGTCTCCCACTGCCAATAGTCTCCAGACTGATAAGCAAGCAAAAGCAATCTCAAGGTAGCAGGACGCTCTGACCCATTCAGAAATTGGCCTATGGGAGCTGGGCATCTACACTGTACGAACCAGGGGCCCTGCTGATCTATCTTTTAATTTTTTTTTTTTTTTAATTTATTACATTTTATGCATTTGATACCCAACATGCAACAGATTCCATACTGTTATTTCCAGTACTAGAGAAATACAATAACAAATAAACATCCTGACCCTCCTCCACCAGGCGATATAACTTCGTTATGCAAGGCATGCTATGACGTTTTACATCCTTTAAGCATTGGAGTAGCTTGTTCATTTGTCCATGTCTGCTCAGTTCCATGTTGGCACAGGGGTAGTCCCAGGGGAACAGCACATGTAGCACACCTCCAGAGCAGTAAGTTCCACAATCTTTGTTACATTCTTGACCACCTACAGCTATTGCCCAATCACAACCATTTCACCCCACAGTATTCTCGGTCCCTCCCGAACCCAATCAGCAAGATGTTGCTGGTATAGGCCCCAAATACCCTTAGGTCGACACTGCGGGGGGAGGAGTTCATTGTATACATCAGATTGTGTGCTGCAATATAGCATGTCCGAGTTCCAGTCTTTAATAAGCAGGGTTGGCCCTTTTGCCCAACACATTGCAATCCTACGTTTAGCCAATAGCCGCTCTATAGCTACCAGTTTCCTGCAGTCGGGCTGAATCTCCCGGTCATATCCCAAAAGCGCAGCCAGAGGGTTTGGCGTGAGGCTATGCTCAACTATCTCGCTAAGAGTCGCAAACACTTTCTCCCAGAATAGCAAGATCCTGGGACAGGACCATGCTACGTGATCAAACCCAGCTTCTGTCTCCGTACACCTGTCGCACTTTGCTGTGTCTCTCAACCCATACCTCGCCAGCCTACTGGGTGTGTAGTAGACTCTATTGATGTATTTAAAATGGATTAGACGGTGCCTGCCATTCAGGGACACCCTTTTCATGGCCTCACAGCAGTACATCCAGCGTTTATCATCAATTACCATGTCCAGGTCTCTTAAACTGCTGATCTATCTTTCCCTGCCTTTCCGCCTAGTCTTAAAGCAGGAGCTAGTGAGACTGCGATTGGGGTAAATTCCGCAAAAAATGTATTGGTATGACCGGAGAAACATTGATCAGCATGACAGACGTTGCCAATTCTGTGCAATGTAGGAGGAATTAATCCATATCCTTTGCATCTGTAAAAAGCTGCTCCACCTTAGAATATTCTGGCTGCGCCCAATATGGCGTGCCTTTAACATGAGAACTTGTTGTGCAGCTGTTGAAGCATGCCTGAAAAGCTAGTCCTCGCAGCTGGCAGCTCGATTCCTGAAGTTCCTGAGTGCTGTCTGGGCATTACCAACATGTGCACCAGATACTACGTCCCTATAGACTGTTAAAGACATCACAATCTTTTAATGCTTAACTTTGTTAGTGAGCCCAACATTTTTACCTTTTTTTTGCTCCACAGAAGGACTAACTGTGATAAAACGTGCCCCCTATGATCTCGAGAAACTAGTAATTGCATTTTGAACCGGGCTCTGTTAAGAGGTACTGCGTATGGATAAGCACTTTCTTGACTAGACCCCCTGTCAGCATTTGGGGATAGTTTAGAGGCACTGTACACCGCTTTAGGGTCAGTCTTGTACCCCATTTAGAGGTAAAAATTGCACTTTAGACTTCTTGTATATTTTAATATTTGCACCTTATATTCATGCACTTTTAAAAGACAGTGATCTTTTTTTAATCATATTTTTCAAATTTTAGCAACTTCATATTTGTCCAGATTTTATGCCCCTTCAGGCCTCTCTGTAAGAACTGCTTTATTGTTGATATGTAAAAATGCATCTATGGCTTTTATTGTAATGATTTTAAATCGCACAATAAAGAATTTATCTATCTGCCCAAAGGTGCAATCCAGAGAGAGCTGCCTGCAAGTTGTGTTGTAGAGTACTTGAGGCATCACCCCAAAAGTGGGCTACCAAGAGGAGTGAAGATATGCAGTGGTTGACTGTGAAACACCTTTGTCAGGTAGTCTGTGTTTTTTGCAATAGCATAACGAGGAAGATCTGAGGTTGGAAGCGGTGGGGCCACTCTGTGAGACTGCCCATGCTGCCGACCCAGTGCCGTGGGGTCAGTTCATGTGGGTGAGTGTGGGGTGGAATTCTGCTTCACTGTGACCCAGCATTAAGTGCCCACACTGAGAAGAACCTGAGCAACAGAGCACCTCTGTGGGAATCCTGTCCGTCTACACCAGTACGCTCACCAAACCGACCTGCAACCTCCACTTCATGCCTGCCAGATTGCTCCACTATTGACTTTTGCAGAGGTGCCCTGCAGAGGTAAATCTGAAAACTAGCAGCATTGGCCGAAGTCTTGTATCTCAAGTTGAGGTTTCCATTCTACAATTAAGGCCCTCATTATGATGTCGGGCGGGAAGCCATCCGACAGCTCCTCTGAGGCTATCCACCCGACATCATAGGCTTCTGTCCGACCACCGTATTACAATACTGGCGGTCGGAGGGAATCCCGTGGGGGAATTGTGGTCCACTTCCAACGGGCTGATGGAGCCCGTCGTGGCAGCGGGCAGAATTGTAATCCCAAAATGGCCGCGGAGCCAACCTCCACTCCGCAGTCTGGATTACAATGTCGTTTTCCACCTGCCCTTTCATAGCGGTCCGCCCGCCATGAAAAGGCAGACGGAAAGTGACTTTGGGGGCCCCTAGCAGGGTCCTCTTTCCTTCTGGCCCTCTGCTGTGGGACCCAGGGGGCACCTCCGGTGCCCCCCTAAACATCTCTGCACCATGTGGCAGGCACTGCATGGTGCCTGCCACACGGTGCAGGGATGTTTGAAAACATCCATTTTTCTATAGCAGCTTGTGCTGTGGCCCTTTTCCGGCCGCTGCACAAGCTGCAGTAGAAAAATTGATGTTTCCGACCACCCATGGCGCGGTCGCATCCTAATACTGCAGGTGGAACTGCCGACTAATAGTCTGGCGGATTCCATCCTGCTAAGGTGTCGGAAGGACACTCGTCTGACTGACATCGTAATAAGGCCCCAAGTGCTTCGCCTACAATTGGGGTGTCTCTTGTACACAATCAAGCTCTCGTCGCAATTGCACAGGGCTGGTCGAGAATGAGAAATACTTCCTGCTTTGTTGATGTATGTTTATCCAAGGCTTAAAAGGTTTAAGTAATTACTAAAAAGTAAGTGTATTGGGGAAGTAAAACGTGCAGTGGACTTATTTTAAACTGATACTTCATGATCTATGTTATTTGCGGTCATGCGTTTCTTGTTGACTGTACGGAAGCTTAGGGAACATATAGTCCCCTGAATAATTATTTGCACACTCAATATGTGAAATATACAATGTGGTTTGGTGCTTTTTTTTTATGCAACATGATGGAAACTATTTTTGTTAGAAATGTTACTTTTGAAACTTTTTTTAATTTGAGTTTTATTGTACCGCTTATAGGTTTTATGGACATTGGCCTGGAATAAGGCAATTTTGCCAGAGTTCTCTGCTTATGGAACTGGCAGAACCAGCATTGTACCGTAGACTGACTCAGTGGTCAGACTCTCGGAGTAGATAGCCTAAGCACCTGCCACATTCATGTGAAGCTTGAGCCTGTTATTCCTCGTTTGTGTGCTATGGGCTCCCAAGAGAGTAAAGTGCTTTAGATTAGTGATACAGCAGTACCTTGCAAACCATCTAGATCCTGCATAGTATTTGGTTATTGTAAGAATAAAATATTTCTCTATTGCAATCAAGTATTGCCTGGGAGATGTAATTATTTGGTGGGTTATGATGTTCATTGAGTTCAGAGTCTCTAACCTCACACTGTCTTGAAGAACTAGTCAAGTGCTAAGGGTTATGTACTTGGTGCTCTATTTGCAGAGCCATTCTAGATAAGGGCCTCAGGATAGCAGTTTTAAACATGTGTAATGCCCCCTGATTGTGGCGTAATAGCCCCTGTATGCCCAAGACACCCAAACTGGTTCTGACAATGGTACAACAGGGTGCTGTGTGACAGTAGGCTGATGGGCCTTGTTGTGGTTCAAGCTTGAGATAAGTGTTCCCTCTTATCGTGGGGAAACCAGGGCTTTTTGGACTGGTGTTTCTTAGGTGTCTTAGTCGCAGTATTTTACCATGCATGCAATATAGGGTTAAAATCCTGTCTAGATGCTACAGCCTTCGATACCCAGCTCCTGTTGAGTTCAAAGCATTTGTGATTCCTGACGTCTAATACGGCACTTAGTGCTGGCTAAGCACAAGGGCAGCCACTCAATCATTCCTGAGGCATATGCATCTCTACAGTTGTCTGTTTTTTCCTTTAGTGCGATATTAGCATGGAAAAAGTCTTAGTTCATGCAACCGACATCAGCACTCTTCTCCGTTTCTCCTACCCAAATGCTTTGCACCACATTGGTTACCTGCTTCAGCTGTTGTAGGCCTGGCGGGTGTAGGAAAGATGCATGCTCCGGTCCCAACTGTGGTGGCAACTTTGCAGCTACCTGGGTTGTTACACCACTGGGAACATGGAGACTTTTGTCATCTTGATGTGACTGCTTCCTCAGCCACCTTTCTGTCCTTAATCGTTGTCCTTCATAGGCGTTGAGCTGAATGGGCCTGGGTTTAGCAGATGAGTGGCTTCCAGGCAGATAATGGTGGTGGCACCAGTATTTCAATCTTGGTGCACTGCTGTTTTCACTCAGTGGCTATTTCCACAACAGGATCATGCTAGGCTTCTCCTTCTGGACAGTGTCTCTATTCCTGCAGGGCCAGACACTCTTCTCCTGTCTCTCAGCTGGCAAACGGGCACGCTTATAGGCAGACCACATGCTCCTCAAACAAAGTGCAGGCTTCAGGTGATCTCTTGCCGCTGGGAGTAGCAGCCGTTAGGCAGACACGAGCCATTGTTGCACAACAGTCCTTTCAGTACTCTACAGATCACTCCTTTCCTAGGCCATAAAACAAAGGGGTAGTTTGGATCCCATTTTTATGCACGTCTTCTATACCAGGGATGTGGTTCCACTGTCTGAGGTTTCAGAACGGTTTTGAGTTAGTTCTTTCAGGTGTCATTATCAGGTTCATCACCAGACATAGCCTTTGTGCAATGTGATGGATCTTGCACCATAAAGCAGTGGGCCTGGCTCCAAGCAGGAGTATTCAAAACATGGGCACAATGAAGTGAGTTCTCTGCATTTAGCTATCATCAGCCTTCCTGAAGCAGCAGTCAGTGACGGAGAAAATGACAGGCCCTGTCTAGAAATTTTCTCACAATGAACAAAAGTAACTGCAGTCCCAAGTCTCACCACTTCAATCTCCTTAATGGTCTGTGCTCATGAAGGACGAGCCAGCAATCATTTGCTAGCAAAATACTCCTGGGATTTCTAAAGGTAGCCCTATCTCCATACTCTTGACTTCAGGGTCTATGTCTACACCTTGCAGGGATGTAGGCATTGCACTGCCACTGTCTGCAGAAACTGTTCTGTCCTCATCCTCCATTTTGTGCTGTGCTAAATGAGGCCAACCTAAAATCGATCCCATAGGCCTCAGTATTCAGACTTCACAGAGTCCTACTATCACACTTATGTTAGACACACACGACATGCACACAGGATGTCTGCACCAGTCTCTGGGTTTCACATCACAGCAGAACTTTAAACGAGTGGGGTCAGACCACGCTCCTACTGCCACAGGAAAAAGGTCTGCTCACAGTGTACATTCAAACAGAGGGAACGCGCCTTCCACATTTTAATGTGATGCACCCAGGTCATGGACAGTAGCCCACTATGAAGGTTACACTCCTCCAGATCACAGGACATGTCCTGAACTTCATATTGTGTGGAAAAGGGCTAGGCCTCTATTGCACACTTTAGATTAGTGTGATCCCAGGGCCAAAATGTCATTTATCAGTTTCACTTGCAGTCAGACACTCTGGTCAGAGCTCATTCCCATCCCAACAGGAGTCAAGAGCATTGGTACCAGTATGTGGAGTTGCAGACAGCATTAAACGTTGATATGAAAGAAATTACAACAAGAACTTTTTGTGGAACATGGTTTTGATGTTAGTGTTCAAGGTAGACAAAGCATAATGGTGACAGAGTTGACCCGGTTTTGGGCTATGAGTAGAATGCTTTGCTGTTGAATTTTCTGAAGGCGACTGATATAGATGTTACTGCTGCATGTGATAACAACAAGGGGTATATTAAGCAGGCCTTCTGCTCGTGCCAACGAGGAGTGTAAAACAGTTGTTTTTGTGTGGGCCAGAGAAGTAGAAAAATGCTGCTGCTTCGAATGCTCTGCTGTGGAAGTCCACACCCGACAATGTACATAAGTGAAAGAAAACGCACTGAAATCGTCAAGGGTTGTTTCTATATTCAATTTGTAGCGTGCTGAAAAAGGGTCTCACTCTCTGATCGAAGAGTGTATCCATGAACCAAAATGTTGCGTTCCCTGTTAGGGTCCGTCCCCTCTAGCACTGCGTAGGCCCCTACATCCCGAGGTTATTCAACCATCGTTTCACTCAAAGTAAATTCAAACAGTGTATTCCTTGTTTTGAGGCAATATTTATTAGTTATCCGCCATCTCCATCTTGAAATTTCTCCGTAAGACATTTTTTGTCCAAAAATGATATGTCAACCAAGGCAGTTAATTACATTCCTCCATCCTGATGCATTTCGGGCAGAAGCCCTTCTTCAGGGGATATCAGTTTTCGATTTCAATCGTTGATGCGCTCCCGAGTGTCACCCGACACGAAACTGCACTCTGGGTTAGGACATCAGCAGCATTTAAACTAACCTTATAGAGTGGCAGTGAAGGATACATTTAAATGACTTATTTCCTTGTTTTCTTAATCCCATTTAGCTCCAGGACTTTATCTGTCCCTGGTCTGTCTCCCATTAAAGTTCACGAGCATGAGTTGATGCCATTTGCCCTGTGAGTGGGATGGACTTTGGTTAATAGGCAGCCTTGCTCAAAGACCTTGATTTAGGAACATGTGCATTTCAAGATAAGACTGCTGTGCAGATTTAAAAATTGAAGGCATCCGGTTAAGAGAGGACATGTGTGTACATGCTGCCAATTGCAGCGCTAGCGTGGCACCTGTCGGGCATTCCTGGCTCACCATTTCTTTTTTAAATGCCTGTTATTTTTGCGGCTGCAAAACAGGCCTGCTAAATTCTTCTGTTAGAATTGATGATTTTCTTTCTCAACATTTTCTGTTGTCCAGTCTCTGCTACACATTTGTCCCCTAGGTCTGCCGACTTTGAAGACTGTTTTCCTCATTGTGATAAATCAACTCGCCGCAAGAGTGCGCATCAATCCCTGTCAGTTCAGCCGCCTCACATCCCCTTCTTTCATGACAAGCTGGTGCTGAGAACCAGAGCGTCTTTCTTTCTGAAGGTTGTGATCTTTTTTCACTCTTCTGACATTCTTTTCCCCACCTCACCCCTCTATACAAGACTCAAATCAGCTACACCCCAAAAAGGCAATCAATTGTTATATAAATCATACCAAAGATCATGTTGATTATCATCTCCTAATGGGATTCTCTGGGGCAAAGAAAGGCAAAGTGCTACAGAAGCAGACTTTGTCCCGATGGATAGTCCACTGTATTAAATTCTGCTACGTAATGGCAAAGAAGCAGCCTCCGGAAGGCTTCATGGCCCATTCCACCAGAGCCAAGCCTGCTACCACTGTGACTCATGGAGTGCCTGTCCTGGACATCTGTCAGGCTGCTCATGTCCAGAGCACTACTATCTTAAGAGCCGGGTCTGACAGGAGGATCACTTTGGTCATTCAGTCCTGTGGGAATTTTTGGTCTTAGTTGTTCTACACACCCACCAGCTAGGGAGGAACAGCTTTGCTATCCATTCTAAATGTGCAGAATCAATGGCTAGAAGTATTGATCAGACAAACTAGTTGCTTGCCTTTTACTAAAGCTCTTTCTGGTCGATAATCTATCTAACCACATATTCCTCACTGCCCTACCGCCTTCCTGTTCTGTAGGATTTACTCTTTTCAATCTAAAAATTTCCCAGTTTAGCGACTTGCACACTGGCAAAATGTATTAATGATGGGCTCTACGTCCGATACCGCGGCTGATGTCCACAAAAGAAACTGACATCAGCGTGTCTGTGTGGCACGTGTATACGGCTGCAGTCATCACTTAAGGGTTGGAGGAGATTCGGTGCAGGGGCTATGCTGAAAAAGTTTCTGGATGCAGTCTGGCGTCTCTGGGTATTCTGAAGGTCTGTAATTTGGTGTTGGTGTGCTCCAGAAAGAGCGTTGCCAAAGGAAATGAACTTGTTAGTTCACATTTACTACTGCAGTGGATTTCCATGTCCTAGTGATGCATGTCTTCGTCGGTACCACATGCACACATTCAGGACTTTGCATCCGCTTCTTACGTCTTTCCTAAAAGACAGCACAAGCTGTCTGCGTGCGAAAGAGCTTCTGTGAGCTTGCCAAAAACTGTGGTCTTAGAGCCTACCTATTGCTTACATTTGGTTGGCTTTATTATTGCTCTCATTTGTGTTTTCTTTATTTTTTTATTCTTTTATTATTCAATTCTCTTTCTTTAGTATAACCTCTTTACCATCCTTTTGATTGCATGGCATGTATCTTTCACTGCTCCCATTTAGGGAGCTACTTTTTCTTTTCCCTAAAGTTTTTCATGAGAGCATGAGTACTCCTCTTTCCCTAAAGTGTTGCTTCCTTCCTCAAAACACCTGTTGCCCTGGTGTGTGCTCATTGTAGCTCTCACTCGAGTGCTACTCTCTCTTTTGTGTGCTTCTTCTCCTCGCCGTTCTTTTTCTCTTTTCCTTATGTGCTGCCTTGGGCCCTCTTCCCACACTCACTTGTTTCCCTCTATCTGCTCCTCTGTTAATTCTCAAATCCTTGTGGGCATTTCAGTGTGTTTTTTTTTTTTTGCACTATTTTTGAATGGCTCGGCAGCTGCCATTTGCTCGCTGGTGCTATTTTACATTAAATGCTCTTAAACGTTTTTTTTTTTTTTTTGAGATTACAATTACTGATCTAAGTGTCGTCTGCTGTCTTAGTTCAATCAATAAAAATAATAAAGGGCAGATGATTCCTGTTTAATTCTGTAGGATCGTGCATGCATGGTGGGGCACGTTAGAGTTTGTGTGAGCTGTTGGTGGTTTGCTTTCTGTACATTTTAGTATAGATCACGAACACTAAGCAGAGTTCAACAGGGTATAGGTACTTCAACACAGTTTGGCACAGGCCAGCTGTGTGCATTCCATTCAGTAGCATGGGTGCAGTTCAGTAGAAATCACTCATGTTTATTCCTCATACAGCCTTACTGTTTACTTGATAAGTGGGACAGTGCTTGAGACAGTTTGAAATGGCAGATGTTGTGTACACTGGGATGGCCGCTATCAAATTCAAGGAATCTTTCCTTTATAGTCATCCGCACACAAACAGGAGAAAAGCTCTGCTCTTTTAGTAGGTGATAGCTTTCAAGAAGTTTATCTAGTTGATCATAGGTTAATTTAGCATTGTTTTCTTTAACCATTGGCATCATTCTTTTATTAAATGGATGCATTATCACTTCATAGATCGTTACCTAAGCGTTTAGAGTATAACTCTTCGCCAGGGAAATGTTGAATCTGAAAGCGAAGCATAACAACTGAAATTTATATCTCAGCTCATATGCTAATATAAAAAATTATGCAGATTTTTTCCGCTATAGCTGTAAAAGTTTCTGCATCATTGAGATGAATATCAACCCCTTTGGCCAGTCCTTACACAGTCCTTATGGAAAACCTGTACTTAATTTGAAGTTGAGTTTAAATCAAATGAACCTTTGTAGCCAATCGTATTTTTCAATTTTGGGGTCTCTACCCACAGAAGTGTACACCATTGAAAAATCTGTCTGCGTCTTCCGTTTTTAACGGAAGCTACTTGGTTGTGCAGAATTCAAATGGTCAAACACACCTTAATTTATTGTTCAACCCAGTTCTATTATTTGGGTGCAGATGAACTGTTTCCTGGTTTCTGTAACACACTGGCCAGTCTATATTTTCCCTACTAGATAGTTCTCTTTAAGTAAAGTTATTGTTGAGAGACGGCTCTCACATAGAACTCCAGTGGAGGTCCTGTTCAATGTTCAGGCGGTGGTTGTAAATCTCTTCTTCCAGCCACAGCAGTCCTCAAAATCAGAAAAAGACTATGTAGTGGACAGATTTAATGAGCCTTTTTAAATAGTTCTGTACACAGTGACAATTGGAAAATGGTGACCTTCCCTATGGCATTTTACTCGTAAGGCAGCATTGCTTGTCTGCAAGTGAATTGGGCATTGTGTGGCTCCAGTAAACTTGCTGCGTACCATTGACTTTGTGTACTGCACCTTTTCAGGGTTCAGCATGGCTCCAAGGGATCATTAAATCTGTCTGTTACATAGTCTTTTTCTGATGAGGCCTGATGTGGCCAGTGATTCTGTTAGGACATACTGGGACATTGGTGCGCTTCAAACCCCAATGGTGGAGTGAGCTGAAGAAGTGCAGTGCCTCACTCTTCTGCAAAATTGCTACTTTAGGGTTCAAGGCCCTATGCCAAACATTCCTAAAAAAAACTGCCCCTATTGCCCATTGAGAGCAGCACCAGTATGAGGTAAAAATGTTGCTGGATAGGCAGGTACTGGGGCATGTTTAACAAAAGGAATATAGAAGTTATTTCTTCTGTTTTCTGGCTCAAAAAAGGACCTAAAATTTTCTCCTCGACAGTGCCCTATGACCCCTATGACACTGCTTCTCTCCGGCCCGTGAGATCGTCTGCTTGTGTTGCCACAGAACCGTGGCAAGCAGTCAGTCTCCAACGTAGTAGGTGCTGTGCGACGGCACCGCCCGACAACATGTGTAAGGACAAGCCTGGCGTCCTCCCAGCCTCGAATGGATCAATACACCACTGGACCTGCGACTGGACAGCCTGGGGGCACTGATCGGGAAAGTCCCTCATCGGGTGGTGACCTTGCCACGATCCTTCAAGTCTTTCAGACCTCCCAGGCTGCTGTGGAGGCCAAGGTTGGAGAGACATGACTAGACTTTGCCCTACTTCATCAAGACCTCCAAGATGCCACAGCCAGGATTACCAAGAATGAATCCTGACTACCTACAGTGGAGGACTAAGTCACTACTCCAAAGTCCCAGGTATCCAGCCTCCTCATGTGCACGAAGGAGCTGCATCGATGCGCCGAAGATGCTGGGAATCGCTCCCTGTGCAACAATGTACCTGTGATTGGCACCCCTGAAGGCGTAGAACCTCAACAAGTCGCCGACTGCCTTGAAACTTGGATCAAATCCTGGATGCCTCCGGACCAACTATCATTCTGGTTCACGATAAAGAGGACCTACATGGCTCTGATTCCCAAACCGCCCCCAGGTACATCTGTCAGACCGGTGTTTGCTCGTATCCTTAACTTCAGGAACAGAGACGCTGTCCTTAGAGAGGCCCACTCTCAGTCGGAGCTCCGCTGCGGGGACGCCAAGGTTCTCCTCTTCCCCGATTACACCCAGGAAGTCCAACAACACCACCGTTCTTACCTGGAGGTCAAACAGAAGCTCAGGGCGCTGGGACTTCAGAACCGCCTCCCAGTTACTGCCAGGCTTAGTGTAATCCATGCTAACAAATCCCACTTGTTTTTTTAAAAATAAAATCTCTTTTATTGAGTTTGCACATTTTTATCTGGTGTTACATACATACACGATGTCTCATTGATTACATATACAGTGCAAATCATGTGTACAGTTTAGTAAAACATTCGTGTAATACTGGCATGAAAATTATTCACTTACTCTCTGTGACTGGTGGCGAGGTTGCCTTAGCGTCAACTACGAAGTTATGAACAGTTATTTGCGTAACCATTAATCATTGTTTCACATTATGCAACATGCACAGCTCGGTGCGTGCAGGCATGGATACAGCCAACTACAACTTGTGGCAGAGTTCGTGCAAGTCCAACAGGTATTACAAAAGGCGAAAAGATAAACCATAAACAACATTGACCCTCCCGTAGCCCTTCTCCACTCCCTTGTATACATTTGTGTGTTGCTGCCCTGTTAATGCATTTCCCACTGCCTCACATGTGTCACATTAGCCTGAGTGTATCATCACGAACATATATTTGCTAGTATGGTAAGATGGAATATACGTGTGTGGCACGACTGTGTATGCCAGTTACCCGTGCGTTTCTCAGACCGTGAAGCCCTCCGAGTCCCCGCTTGTGGGTTGCTGTAACTGTTAGACACGCATTCCAGTGTATTGCAATGGGGATCTGTCTCGGACCCAGTGTTTCCTCGCGTCTGATGGCAAGGTGTTCCGCCTTAGCCCAAGCAAGCATTGAGTGGCGCCATGCCTGCGCATGCGGCGGATCCGCTGCTTTCCATCTTTTCGTAAGCAGTCTCTTGGCCCCCACTATTCCTAGGTCTAGGAACCTGGATGTCACTTTGGTGGCCGCCGTTCTCCTGAATTTGTGCAGTAGGTATACTGGCCATTCAAAGGGGAGTTCGTGCCCTGTGCAGGCGTGTAACAGATGGGCTACTGTGTTCCAATACACAGTGATCCGGGTGCAACTCCACAACGTGTATTATGTCAACTCCCACCGCAGCACATCTGGGGCACGCCGCGTCTGTTCTACTGAAATATCGATTAATGTTGGCAGGTGTAAGATAGGCCCTATGTATTATATATAGTTGAATTTGTCTGAACCGCATGTTTCTGGGTATGCGAGTAGGGCTTTCCAGCGTCTGGGCCCACTCCTTGTCAGTGAGTGGACGTCCCAAGTCCAGTTCCCATTTGTTGCGGAGGGGGTTCAGATTTATCGCTGCATGAGCTCGAAATGCCACAACAAACCAGCGTATGAGATGCCTACCACGCTCCATGACATGTATATATTGCATGACAAGGTGTGTCTGTGGTTCCGTAGCTATGTCTCCCCATTTGGACGCTAGTGTGGCCATCAGGGAGCGGTGCATGAGAAATTGCACCGGCGGAAACTCCTCCTCCTCTACTAGGGATGTGTATGGTATGTGTCCCTTCTCGATAGAGGTCCCCGAGGGTCTGGACGCCCTTCTCCTGCCACCCCTCAATTGCTTGCACTGTCAGCACTACTTGGCCACTAGGGGACCCTTCTAATGGTATTGCCGGCGCATAGGGCGTCACGGCTCGGGTGATGTATAAACCTCTGCGGAAACATTTGTACGCCACAGCAAGCAACAATGGCCTGGGTGTCTTCGCCTTCATGCCAGGGTGAAAGAGCCCAACGATCTGACTCAGCGAGTAGGGAGGCTGTACTCTCTCACGGAAAAGGCTCCACAACCACTGCTGCAAATCCTCCTCACAGTCTCCCAGGCATGGGGCCAATCTCCTCCTTCGTCACACCCTGCCCACGCCTCCGGAGCTGAGAAACATCACCTGGATCAAGAGGACCCCCTGGACGTAGCGTCACTGTTACCCACTGATGATCACGCGTTCACAGACCTATCTCATTCACACTCTGTTAGAAATGGGATCTCTAGTTGGCAAGGGCTTGCACCTTTGTCCAAGTAGGGACCCTTCTTCCTAGTCAGGGTAAGGGTTGTTACACTCGTGAAGTAACCCCTGCTCACCCTCGTGGTAGCTTGGCACGAGCAGTCAGGCTTAATTCAGAGGCAGTGTGTAAAGCATTTGCACATAACCAACAGTAATACAGTGTAAGCACTACAAACGGACACCACACCAGTTTAGAAAAATAACCAATATTTTATATACTCAAGACAAGACCAATTACGACAAAAATCCACAATACTATACTTTACGTAATGAATACTTGATACGTTAACTTCTTCTTTGCAGGAATAGCACAAAAGCAAAGTTCGTACGAGTCGGTAGCTCCGTCCGAGTCTACCGTGATGCTGAAAACCACAGAGCCTAACAGTTCCAGCCGACCGCGTCGATACGGGCCAGCAGAGTCGTGAACAGACTCGGTCACAGTACCTTTTCTCGTTGTGGCTGGTACGGAGTGTACGAGCCGGTCGGCGTTCGTCGCGGTTGCGGTGCAAGACGGAGCAATGCAAGGTGCGGTGTCCCTCGATGCGGTGCAGGCAGCGGCTCGATGAGCGTCGGGCAGACTGAGTCGGTGAGTCCAAGGCGTGCGATGCAGGGCGAGACGATGCTCGATGCGGTGCTGACAGGTTGCGATGCAGGCGACCTAGCCGGAGTGCGGGAGCTGGCGTCGGACAGCGGTGCGAGTCGGAGCGGTGCGCCGCAGACGTGCGAGCGGTGCCCCAAATGCGGTGCGGTCTCGACTCTTGAGCCAGTTGCAGCGACAGTGTCGGTCTGGTCCGGCTGGCCCAGTGAAGCGATGCGATGCGAACTGCGGTGCCCACAGGTCACGGTGCAAGCAGCGGCTCGATGTTGGCGGCGCCGGACGCCGCCACGGTGAGACCAGGGTTGCGATGCGAAGCGGGGCGATGCGGTCTGCGGTGCAAACAGGTCACCGGCCAGGGATGGATTCGGTTGACGGAGTCGGTTGCAGTTCCCTTCCTCTGTGGCAACTGAAACAGCGTTCCAGAAGCGGTACCCAGAGGCTTGTGAAGTCTTTGCAGTCCCTGAGACTTCTTAACAGGAGGCCAGCTCGGTTTCTGGCCCTTGGAGATACTCCGCACAAGTTTGGAGAAAGTTCAGTCCAGTCCTTTCACTGCCCAAGGCAGAAGCAGCAGCTGCAGGCCAACCCAACAAAGCAACAACACAGCAAAGGGGCAGTACTCCTCCTGGCAGCTCTTCCAGCTCTTCGTCTTGGCAGGTTCCTTGATTCCAGCGAGATCTAAATTCATGGGGTCAGGGCCCCAATATTTATATCCCAAATTCCTTTGTTCTCTGAAGGCAGAGAGGCCTTTGCCTAGTCCAAACCAGTTCTGGAGCACTTTGTTGACAAGTCTCCGTCCCTTCTTTCAGTGAGTAGGCCAGGGACATCAGACGCACCACAGGAGGTGGAGCCAGCATTGTGGAGGGAAGGCACTGTCCTATTCAGGGCCCAGGTGCGACCCCTCCCACCCATCTACAGGTCGATCTGGCTATTCAGCCCTGCGCTGACTCACCCTGTCTCCTGGCATCCCCCAGCCCCTGTCACTCACATTCCAGACACGGAATACACAATCTCGCAGAGGCAGGCTTGGATGGTTAGGCAAGAAAATACCCACTTTCTAAAAGTGGTATTTTCAAACCCAGAATGGTAAAACCAACCTTACTAAAAGCTGCATTTTATCATTCTGAGTCCAGGCATACTAAACTCGAATTTCTACCATGTTCCCGGGTCAGTTAGGATTATAAGCTGTAATAATCAAAACCGCCCGTTCTGGCCTAGGGGGAACAGGTAGCCTTGCAATAGTGAAAAACGAACTAGGCTGTAATTCACTATCAGGACATGCCGCACACACCCGGGCATGTCCTACCTTTCGCGTACAACGCACCCCTGCCCACAGGGGTACCTTGGGCCTACCTTAGGGGTGACTAACATGTAGCAAAGGGAAGGTTTAGGGACTTGCAAGTGTGTGCACTTGCCAAGTCGACATGGCAGCCCCAGGCTGCGCACAGGCTCTGCGATGGCAGGCCCGAGTTACACTTTGCGGGCTGTTTGCGTGGGTGGCACAATCCAGTGCTGCAGCCCACCAACAGCATTTGGTCTATAGGCCCTGGCACTCGCAGTGCACTTTACAAGGGACTGACACATAAACCAAATAGGCCAATCATGGAAACACCAATCCATAACACATTTTATACAGGAGCACTTGCACTTTCCCACTGGACCGCAGTGAGGAAAGTGCGCAGAATCATCACACCAGCAAAAACAGAGTCAAAACCGGGAGGTCAGAAAGCAAAAAGTCAGGGGAAACACGCCAAAAGATGCCAAGTCTAACACACTCTATAACTTATGCTAATCACAGATTGTGGAACCCGAAGGCAGCCATACTTAAACCTTCTCAATTACTCTTCGATGGCTGACACTTCTTGTCTAAGGAGGGATCCACCACTCCATTTCCTTTTTGTGTGTTACACCTCAGTTTTTTTTTTCAGGGCGACAGATGCTTCTCGGTTGGAAGTATGAGGTGGGGAAGGCATAAAAGAACAGCCAATTTGTCTGACAACTGTTTCCTCAACAAATCTTCATTTCCGGCCCATCTTTACCAAAAATTTAATATGAGATTCACATTACACAGGGATAGTGCTTAGAGACCTAGGCAGATGTACCAGTTGAATACCTCGCTACAGATTAAAGGGTGTGCCCCCCACCCCCAGTGGGGTGGTGACTGGCTGAAATTGCTGATTGGAAGTTAATAACAGACCTGTAAGAAAAAACCCTGTTCTGCCAACTGGGATAGAGAATTAACATTCCGGTACAACTCTGCCGCCAGGGGACCCACACCCTGTTCGTTGCCCTAGAAAACCCATCATTGCCAGGTTGAAACATATCTTGTATGAGTACTGGATCCCCAAGATTGTCTGAGGTAGTAAGAAGCTTGTTGCAAAATTCCTGGCATTTGCCACCGTCTTCTAAAATCCGCCATACCATCAAGGAAAGTTGACCTGTCACGATCAGTGGATGGGGAAGACCCATCGGGTCGGTGAGAATGTTCTGGAAGGTTGTGATTTTTATCAGACTGTTGAAATTGCGCCACTTGAAAAAACTCTGCTAGCTGACATCTCAGTTGAGAGATTACTCTGTATCATCACAGAGGTGGGAAAAGCACACTGTAGATCATTTCTCATCCCCCCCACCCCCAATTCTGCATTAAAGCATAGGAGCTCATTGCTCAGGGATCCGGTCTCTACTGAAGAAAATTGGCAACTGAGAGATCAGATGCAAGGCAAACCGGTCTGCTACTCATGGGCCCCAGAATTGATGGATGGACTGGAAGATGTGAGGATGTAATCCAGCAAGGAGCTCCAGGCTGTTGATGTGGAGTTGTAACTTTGCTGGAGTCCATCTGCCCCCCCCCCCGTAGAGATGGGACCCCATCTTGCCCCCTAACCCCATCTGCTGGAGTTTGATTCTATTACGACCTCCCCAATGCTGCCAAAATTAGCTTTGCTGTTCCAGGCGTCCATATGATCAAGCCACTATGAAATCTCCATCCTGGCTTACTATTACAGGGATATCTGGTCCAAGTATGATAACCCCTTCCATATATTTAGGATTTTGAGATGTTGCACAGCCCAATAATGCAGCGGCCCTAGAAAGATCGCATGAATAGAAGAAGCCAACATGCCCACAATCCTGGCTAGGGACCTCAAAGATACCGTCTGAAATGGCAGAGGCCATCTCCGTTATTTCTTGATCAGAGTCACATTCTGCATAGGCAATTTGAGTTGTGCTTGAACGGAGTCAACCTTGAATCCCAGAAACTTTATACATTGAGGTGGGATCAGCCCAGTTTTCGATATATTGATTATGAAGCCCAAGTCTTGAAGCAGTTGGACCATCCAAGACAGATGTAGCATTGGTATGCCCTGATCCTATGCCATTATGATCTGATTGTCCAAATAAACAATCTGGTGCAAACCTCTTGACCTGACAGTCTTGACCACAAGCCTCATCTGTTTGGTGAAACATAACAGAGCTGCCAAAATGCCGAAGGGGACGTCTGCAAACTTGTACTAATTTATGCCCACTGGAACTGAAGAAATTTGCCATGGGGGACAAAAAATGGGAATACTGTGTGCGTTACAATGCTGAGAGGTAGGCACATTTTAGGTCGAGTTGGACAAGTCAATCTCTCTCCGGAAGGAGAACCAGCAGAAGATGGATGCCCTGCATCTGCCGATAGACAATTCATGGATTGAAAATCCTTCAGATTCAGAACCAACTTGAAACCTCCTTTCTTTTGCACCAAGAAATAGCTACGAGGAAACCCTGAGGATGCAGGTGCGAGAGGCAGATCACCTCTGTGCAATAGCTCTTGAATCTATGAAGTGTCATTCTTGTTGGGGACAAATGGCGACGGCTGGGCGGGGACTGTTGTTGAGAAGTGTCATAAAACTCCTACCTGTATCCATGTATGGTCTCCAAGACCTCTGCATCGTGTGTTGTTTTGCCGATTGTGGGGGAAGCAATGTACTCTGTCCCCCAGGACTACCTCATATAAAAGAACGCTTACCTGAGTAAGAGAGCTGCTGGAATTTCCTTTGGGTCCACCTCAGTAGCTGCCTCCGTTAAACCAGCCCCTTTCCCCTCAAGCTCTGGAGGGGAAGAACATGTTGCTTCAGGTGCTATCTGCCTAGCATCCACCTCTCCAGGAGTTAAAATCTCTTTGGAAGGCCTGAAAATGTTGTTTACCTGTTGATCAACCTTAAAACCACCTGGCCTGGAAAAAAAGGCAAGTCTGAAAAACTTTGATACCTGGGATTTGTCTAGGTCTGAGAAAGTTGAAACAAACTTTCCCAGGTCCTTGACGAAAGTATCGCCAAACAGAAGTCCATTAGCCAATGGGCCCACTTCACTAGGGGCAGGTCAGTGGTCTTGAAACCTGTCTGCATCAGGATAACGCGACATCTATCCCAGGAGATAGTGTAATTTTGATGCCCAGTAGGCACACTGTGTGTTGGGCTCACCATATGAGAACATCAGAATCTTTGATGTCTGTCTCCTAGGCTTTGTAGACCATCTCTAAAAGTTTTGTTAAGGGTCCTTATAAGTCAAGGAGTTTGTCTTGGCATTTGCGGCAAGAGCGGTTCCTCACTTTTTTGGGCTCTTTAGAGAATTTGTGCATAAAAACTGGCATATTGGGGCATCTGCACCACTTCCCTCAACAAGTGGGGCGGGGGGTCCTTTGGCACGTAGCCTAGTTAAGACAACCTTTCTTAATCATCCCTCCTGCACATACTTGTACATAAATTCCTTTTTTAGGTCGAGCCTAGCGCTGCTCTATGGGGAGGCTTCATGTAAGCACTCCAAACTTCCCAGAGACTTCTCCGTGTGATTTTGTTAACTCCCACACATTTTATTGGCCATTGCGTGTGGCTTTCAAAAATGAAAGCGCGCAAATGGCCAAAGGCGGGTGCATGTCCCACCTCTCTTCCAAAAGTTAACTCCCACGGCCTTTGGCTCTCGGGAGCGAGCAGCGGCGCGCAGGCTGCATTCCTCCCTCGTCGTGGATCATGTTACTAATTGAACACAGCACGGTCGCTTTCACTTTAGCGGCTGCGCTTGTTTTGTTTGTGATATCTTGTTGTTCAAAAGCTGTCTTCACAAGCCTTTAGCATGTGTACACGGTCTGTATTCTGTTGCCAGGTCCGAAACGTTGACAGCGTCCGGGGTTAGCTAACACCACCATCCGGCCCACTAATGGTTATGTAAAACTACTATTTTCTTTTATGTATCGCCTCATACAGCAGTCCTCAGTCTGGCCGTTTCTATACTCTGTAATTCTTATGTTACTGTTAACCAACTTAATGGTAATCGACTCCGTGTCGACTTGGGGAGAATGGCAGGCAGACTCGGCCTCGCCAGGATTCGAACTCCCGACTTGCAGATCTACCACATGCTTCAGAGCGGGCATTCCCCACACTAAACATCCCAGAGAGGTAACGGACCAGTAATCTGTTTGCAACGAACACTACCACACCCACTGGTCTGAGTCAAACGTTGTGTAGAATGTCATCCATGCTTTCATTTGTAGGTCGGACAGAGGTGGTGAACTGAACCCACTCGGGGGTTTCCGGTTCAGTGTCTTCCCCACCTATCATGAGCAGAAGTTGTTGGTACTCTGGTCGGTGCAGTGTTTCTCTTGCGCTCCGCCCCGCCCCCCAACCCCTTCCCACTTTCCAGCGCAGGGTGACTGGGTTAACTAGGTTCGAGTCGGGCTGAATGCAGGGGCTGAACAGGGTGTTGTGCAGCCGGTTGTTCAGGACGTTTCCTCGGATTCCGCCTTTTTTGTCAAACTTATTTTTATTAACGTCATTCCAAAAATTGCACCACATTACAGAGAATGAGTACAGAATTAGAAAAAAAAAATAGCAGTGTGACAGAGCTTATTTAGGGCTGTTGTGTAGCACAGTCGAAGTATCCTAAGCTTTCTTCTCAGTGGTACCTAAGAGGAGGGTACAGTTGTCCGTAGTGTGAAAGCCTAGAGTGTTACAATCGAAGAGTATATGCATTTAGCCCGTCTTTCTTTTGTGACGAATTTTAAGCTCAGCACTCTCCAACAGGGAGGGTGCTTAACAGAAGAAATACGAAACCCAGAACATAACCAAATGAGGCCCCAAAATAAAATTAGGATAAAGAAAAACCCACCCACAAACCCTCACACAAAATGGTGGTGGCGGCAGCCTATTGTCAAAGTGACACAGGGACTAGTCAGCTATGTATGACGTTAGAATTGAAAGAGGTGCATACTTCTGATGGAAGGGGAGCACAGCCTGAGGCAGACCCCGCGGCAGGAAGGCGACTAGGGCGCCCCATTTGTACTCAAAGTTTTTGTAGTGGTCTCGAAAGATATCGGACATCCTCTCTAGACTCAAGAGTCTCCAGAGCCGAGAGTGCCATAGCGAGACCGCAGGTGCCTCCCTCCTCTTTCAGGCGGCTGCTATCGCAGTTTTCGCCGCACCGAGGCAGGTCCACATAATGGCCTTGTCAGCTTTAGTTTGGTGTTCTAGAGTGGGGTCTCGGAAGCCCAGTAGAGTCTCCGCCATAGTGGTCGGAATAGGGTAGCCCAGGATATCTTTAATGTGAGCGAGGATTTCTTCCCAGAAGGGTTGGATAGTGGGGCAGTCCCACCAAATATGGCGGAAGTCACCCACCAGGCCGCAGCCCCTCCAGCATAAATCAGACGTGTTTGGAAATATGCGCTTAAGCTTAGAAGGGTACAGATACCAGTCCATCATTGTTTTATGGTGTGCCTCCCGCAGTTCTATGGAATGGTTGAATTTAGTAATGTCGGCCCACAGTCCCTCCCACTCCTTATCAGAAATGGCTCGCTGGAGGAGTTCCTCCCACATGTGCATGTAAGGTGGGGAGTGCAGGGTATTGAGTAGGTGCTTGTAGAGGAAGGATATCGCCCCTTTCATGGAACTGGCATTCTGGACATATAGTTCAAATTTTGTGAGGGGTCGGGTGGCTGCGTCGCGGATGTGAGGTGTGGTGACCCAATGTTTAAGCTGTAGGTAGTGGAAGTGTTCCATCGGTTCCAGGCCATAATCCCGTCTGCAATTCTCAAAGGTAAGTATATCAGAGTTATGGAAGAGATGCGTTAGCGCTCGGCATCCGCCTTCTTTCCAGGCCTCGAAGGGGCCCTCCCGGAGGGCCGGCGGGAAGTCCGGGTTAAAGTGGATAGGGGTATAAGGCGACGGGAAGGTGGTCCACCGGTCATTTTGAGAAATGGTGTCCCAGACTTTCAGAGTGGTGCGGGTGCTTATGTAGGCATTTTCAGGCCTGTCTCTCTTGGGGCGCCATATGAGATCCCAAATAGACCGTCCGGCTACGGAGCGGTCCATATGGAGCCAGTGTTTTTCCGACTCGCGTTTAGACCATTCAGTTACCACTCGTAGCTGTGCCGCTTTGTAATAAAGGGCAAAGTCGGGTAAGCCTACCCCACCCTCTGCTCTTAGGCGCCGTAGTATAGGGTAGGAAAAGCGTGCTCGACCTCCCTGCCAGACAAATTTTAGTATCATAGATTTAACTTTGGGCAGGAAATCCGTATCGAGTTCTATGGGCAGGGCCTGGAACAGATACAGAAGCTTGGGAAGTACGGTCATTTTGACCGCATGCACGCGTCCGAGCCAGGAGATAAAGAGCGGTTTCCATCTATCGAGATCAGTTTGGAGTTTGCGGAGGGCGGGCTTCGAAGTTAGCTTTAAAGAGCCCTTCAACGCGCGATGTCAGTTGCACCCCCAAGTATTGCAGGGAACGGTAAGTCCATTGTAGCGAAGTAAGGTGTCGTAGCTCTCTCACTTCATTCTCTGGGATGGTTAAGTTAAGTATAAGTGATTTGTCTAAGTTAATTTTGAAACCTGCCACTGTCTCAAAGCGTGCTAGCTCAGTCTGAAGCGTGGGGAGAGAGCAGGTTGGCTCAGTGAGGGACAAGAGTATGTCATCCGCAAAAACCGAAATTTTATGGCTCTCCCTGCTAAAGGGAATTCCCTTAATCCCCGGTGATTCCCGTATGACCATTGCCAATGGCTCAATGCTAAGGGCGAATATTAGCGGGGAGAGTGGGCATCCCTGGCGTGTTCCTCTGGTATGGGAGAAGGGGGCTGAGGTGATTCCCGTTCACCTGTACTCTAGAGCACGGCCGTTCATAATTGGCCCGAAGCATGGTAAGGAAGCCATCTGCAAAGCCGAAGTGGGTAAGCGTTTTAAAAAGAAACGACCAATCCACCCTGTCAAACGCCTTCTCGTCATCCAGACCCACGAGTACCGCCGGTATTTTCCGTTTGGTGGCCTTTTCTATCAAATGCACGATACGTCTGGTTTTATCATGGGTTCTGGCGGCCCTTGATGAATCCGGACTAATCAGGATGGATAAGGTCAGGCATGAGGTCGTTTAACCGGGCAGCCAAAATGGCCGAGTATATTTTCGCGTCTAAATTTAAAAGGGCTATGGGGCGGTATGGGGAGCAGAGTTGCGGGTCCTTACCAGGTTTGGGGATAACTGAGATAAGTGCTTCGGCCATCGATGGGGGGGGCCGCGCCTTCTGTGGCCATTTTGTTAAAAAGCCGCGTGAGATGGGGTACGATATCTGGAGCGAATGTTTTATAAAAGTGGGCCGTAAGCCCGTCGGGCCCAGGAGCCTTGTGTATTTTGAGAGACTTTATGACGGAAGCCACTTCTTCGAAAGTTATGGGCGCTGTTAGGTTTTCATTCTGTATCTGTGAGACCCGGGGAAGCTGTATTGTTTGGAGATAGCCCTCCTGTGTTGCTACATCTCTTGATTCTCCCTGGTATAATGTTTTATAAAAGGACCCGAAGGCGTCAGCTTTTTCCGTGTCTTTGTGTGTCAGAGCACCTTCTCCAGTTAGTATCCCTCCTTTATATTCCCGTTCGCGCTTTTCCTTTAATTGTCTGGCCAGGTGTTTACCTATCTTGTTACCCTGTGAGTATGACAGCTGACGCAATTTTAAGAGGGTGAATTCTGCTCTATTATTATAAATGGCTCGTAACTTCCCACGGACGGCAGTGAGCGTGCGGAGGGAGGCCCTGGTGGGATTAGCTTTGTGTTGTTTTTCAAGAATTTACAATTCGGATTCCAAGCTTTCCCGTTCCTTGGCCCTCTGCTTGTTCAGAGCGGAATTAAGGGCAATGCACTTCCCCCTGAATACCGCCTTGAAGGCATCCCAGTTATTTAAAAGCATTGGTGTCTTCGGGTACATTTAGGTTAAAAAAGTCTGTGATGACCTCTCGTAGCTCAGTACAAAGCACTCTATCGCGCGTGAGGGAAACCGGGAAGTACCATTTAGGCGTCGTGGATGTAGTACGGGGCCAGGACAGGCCTATCGAGCCTAAACAGTGATCCGATACCGAGAGGGGAAAGATCTTGGCTTCCCTCAGGATGCCTAGCAAGTTTTGGCCTATGAATATGTAATCAAGTCTCGAATAGGTATGGTGCACATGGGAGTAGAAAGTGTAGTTTTGTGCCTGCGGGTAGAGGGTGCGCCAGGCATCTGAAAAGCCCAGGTCGTGGAGCTGTTGTTTTAGTGTCCTCCGTAAAGGAATGAACGCCTGCTCTGTGTGGGTGTGTGCTATCCAAGTCCGCTTGCCGTGTCAGATTAAAGTCGCCTAATAATATAGTCTTCCCTTCCGCAAAGTCTCTCACTTTCCCTAGCAGCTTGCATAAAAAGGGTGTCTGCCCCGTGTTACGAGCGTATGTTGCGATAAATGTACATAGAATGCCTTGTAGGGTGCCCTTGACCATAATTATTCGTCCGTCTTTGTCTGTCCAAATGTCGCTAGTTTGGAATTTCGTGGAGCTGTGGAAGAGGAGGGCGACTCCCCGATGTTTAGTCAGAGCGGAGGATCGATAAATCAGTGGATATTGTTTGTGACGGAGTCGTGCGTCCTCAGCTCTAGCTAGGTGTGTTTCCTGGAGCGCCTCTACGTCCAAATGGTGATCCGTAATATATTTCCAGATCTTCTGTCGTTTTTGGGGGGAGTTGAGGCCTTTCACATTCCAGGAGCCGATTGTGAGTGTCATGGGGCCTAGGTTAGCTCTCCCTCCCTCCTTCTAGACCTGTAGTGCTGGCGTGTAAACTCGTGCATTTCTGGCTGATATTGTGTAGTTTCCCCAGGAGACAGAAGTTGAGGAAGTCTCCTGTGTAAGGCCTGTGTCAGTGGGCCGTGATTAAAAAGCCGCCACCCACCCCAAAACCCTCCCCTCTCCCAAAAAAGAGAAAACCCCAACATTACCAACATCATCGTGACACACAACGAGAAGAATGTCCTGACCATAGATCAGGTGTCCCCGGTGTGTATGAGGGGGGGGGACAGAAGGACCGAGGTCCGCGCCCGCTCCTAAGCATACGTTGAGCTAAAGTCTTCTGGTGCTGCTTTCTGAAAGCGATAAGTCCAGTCCAAAGAACCCCATCTCCAAGTCTGTTTGGGAGAGTAGGTTTGCGGCAGATGAGCTATAAAACAAAGTCTGAGAGCTTGGCAGGACCGGAAACTGTATCTCTCCTTATTGTATTCGTCGGATGAGTCGACATCTAGTGCGGCACAGGTCTTCCATTGATTGGAGGCATAGTACGTTTAGTGAGGGTGTCTCTATGGCCAGCGACAGGGGCACAGTCCACCTGACCATACCTATACCCATAGTGTACCCCTGATGGTGTCAGAGTCCAGCAGGATCAGTGCTGCCGCCAGGGCGTGTTCTATAACTCAGGCATCAGTTCAGCCTGTCCGCGAGAGTCTCATCTACGATTCCTCCGAGAGTTGGAGGACCATTGATTTACTGGAGGGCCGTTCCTCGACGAGTCCTGCGGTTTTTTTCTGTGTGGGTTCAGAAAGTTCGGAGGAGAGGCCCAAAAAATCCAGACCTTCTTGCAGGTCCGTGATGTGTCGTTGTTTATTGTTAAATTCAAAGGAGAGACCGAAGGGATAAGTCCACCTATATCGGATGTTATCGCCCCGTAGTTTTGTCGTGATGGGGCGAAATAGCTGCCTCCGAGCCAACGTGGCCGGTGCCAGGTCCTGGAAAATGGTGCAAGAGTGGTCCTGGAAAGAGACTGTACCTTTTTTCCTGGCAGCGAGCAGAACAGCTTCTTTGACTTTATAGGAATGGAATTTGGCAAGCACATCACGGGGCCGCTTCCTTTCTCCGGTCGCCAGGCCTCCGACACGGTGTACCCTCTCGAGCTTTATCTTAATGGTTTGCGGGCTGAGAATGTCCGCGAAGAGGCCCTCAAGGTCCGATCCTTCGGCTCCCTCCTCCAGATCTCGGATGCGGAGATTCTCCCTCCGTGCTCTATTTTCGAGGTCTTCTGCTTTGAGTTGCGTCTGGTGCAATTGGTCTTGAAGGGCGTGGATGTCTTCTCGCATACTGGCAGCGTGCTTATCCAGGTCTTGAGCTTGTGATTCTAAGTCCATCACTCTCGTGCCCACGGAATCGACATCCTGTTGGAGGGAGGTGAGTCGTCCGGTGAGCTCTGACTTCAGTTGGTCGATCGAGGCTTTAAGGTCCTGCCCCAGTTCGTTCCGTAGTTCAGTCTTAAAGTCCCTTAGCGTAGCCAGGAGATCGTCTTTAGTGAGAGCCATGGTGTCTGTTCTCTTGCCCGAATCAGACAGCGAGCCTTTATCTGTTGACACGAAGAAGTCGGATACACTGGTCGGTGCCTTACTCGTCCCCTTCTTTGGCGGCATAGAGGCAGGCCTGGGCTGGCCTCCGTCGCAATGGCAGGCACGAGAAGGAAGTGTGGCGTTAGGCGGCCCGGGGCCCCCGGAAATACCAGCGGTGTTAATGGCGCCGAGCTAGGTCCCAGCTATAGAGTGCCCCAATACTCGTGCGGCCTATGATCTGAGCTTCAGTCTTTAAGCTGTTGTCCTGAGGACCACGATGGAGGCGGAGAGGCTGCAATGGAGGGAAGCTTCTGTGGCTTACATTTCGTTGGGCGTCTCCAATCCCGAACCCAGGGTGGCACGTGGTGTGGGTATTAGCTGATCAAGCTGCTGCAGGTATTAGCTGTGGAGATGACAGGGCGCCGAGTATCCCTTCGAGTCGTAGGGCAGTCGGACACCGGTCGCCCTCTAACCCCCTCCAATGCTTGGGGGTTCCCAGGATATTGCTCATCAATGCAGGAGGGCAGCAGAGTCAAAGAAGAGGACGATAACAGGGTCCACCTCCGGTCGGGCCACACCGGGTCGCCACGTCCGGGTCAGGCACAGCGTCCACTGCCCGAGAGGAGCGGTGCTCTCAAGACGCCATCCCGTGGGTCAGAGATCACTGATGCCGCGCAATTGGCCACTGGATGGCGTTCCTCAAAGTCCGCCGCCGGAGCCCCCAGGGCGCCCGCACGGTGGATCAGCCGAGGGAGCGTCGCTTCGATGTAGGGAGCTCAGGGGTGCCTCCTGGGGTTATCTGTTGGTTGCAGTGGCTATGGACCCCTCTTACTCTTCTGGAGCTCGGAGGAAGTGGCAGGCAGAGTACAGCAGGCCGTCGCGCTCAGCGAGCCCAGGATCCCCATCGGGTCGCCATTTTAAGGTCAGGCAGAGCGCGGGATCCGACTCCCAGCGGGCTCGCTCAGGCGCCTGCAACCAGGGCAGACCTCGCTAGCTCAGGGCAATCGTGATGGGCAGACTAGATTTGGTAGCTCGGGGCTCATGCACCCACCTCCGTTGGTTGATAGTTGTGACTCTGCCCGGGATCGGCATGCTGCGGTAGAATCCTCCCCTCAGTCTCGTCGACCCACAGGAGCTTCGAGGGCACCGCAGCAGGAAGGCTCCACATGAAAGTCCAAGCCGCGAGGGTTGTGTCCCCGACGGGCCCCGGAGACACCTCACGGCGTGGTTGAAGTCGCCGCTTCACAGCAGGTAGGCGCCGCCATTTTAGGTGTTCCGCGACCGGACCGCCTCCACCGAACTCCGGTAGTTCCTGGGGGGGGGGTCCGCAACAAGAATGGGCTCTCAAAACATGCCCCCTGTTTTCACCAGCACGTTGATGCGTTTTGGGGTCTGGCTGGTGCACTATAAGCGCAGCAAATTGGTCGGAGCTGTAGCGCGGACCGGGAGCCGAGACGAGCTACGTCCGTCTGGCCATCTTGCCCGGCCACGCCCCGGATTCCGCCTTTTTGTTTATGAATCATGATTCAGCTGGGCTGAGATTTTCCAGAAATGTCGCCGACCTTAAGATATCTCTGGGTTGCTGACCCTCCCAATCAAAACATCATTAGAGTTCTGTCAATGCTTAGAGTTCAGTCAGCTGGATTTATTTGCAGTTCAATTTTTGTGTTTCTTGAATAACATGTTATTTTGTATTTCTTATGCTAATGTACCATTTGATTCAGGGTAGTAAAATACTATGCAGGTATATAAACTTATTTTCATAATGGCGTTGGGGCTTGTCAGTGAGTGGCACTTGTGTAAAGCTCTGGAAACTGAACAGTACGTAGGTTAAAAAAAAACCTGCTTTTGTATAACGCTGCTACATGGGTATGGAAGACGGCAAGTACTGTACTTCCGGTCACTGTGATGGGGTGCTCCAATGAACGTGCCTCGCATCCCGCTAATCGCATGTTTGTGTCTACCCTAACGCAATGTCTGCCCGATCCATATTTCCATTTCCAAAACCTTGGTGTGTCGTCGTTTTTCTGGCGCGCACCGTTGGTACATGGACGCCGCCGGAGGCTGTGTGATCTGCCTCATAGTACTGTGGTGACAGTCACCAAATGCATGCAGCCCCCTCCCTGGTAGCCGTTCCTCTGCGCCCAGAAATGACAGAGACTATGTGCGTGAACCTAGGGTGGCTTAGTTTTGGGGAGCGTGACCTGAGGATATGTCAAGCAGGCTTGCTAGACCTGAAGGAATCCTCGTAAACATGAACCCTTTTCTTCACCGAATTCAGTCAGTAATATTACTGTGTATATATGTATATAATCTACTTCACTTGTTGCGCCCGATTGTTAGTGACTTTAAATACACGTTATGAGGTGTGCACGTGTGCTGCTAAAAAGTTGAACACTTAGGCTTTAGACTAAGGTCTCTTTCCCACAAGCCTTCCTCAAACTCCCAAAAGCGCTCAACTGCAACACTCCAGATCACACCTCGCTTGTTTGTCCAAATAAAAATATCCCCAAGCCAGTTTATTTCTTCTTTATTCGCCCTCCTTTTTCCTTGTTTTTGAATCTTCCAAGGGAGCAACAATTGAGTGTTATTGGGGCGTTCCTTGCTAACCTCTGCTACTGCCCTGTGGCTTTTTAAGGAAATGGTGTCTTAACAGTTAAACGAGGCAGACAAGTAGTGTGGCTGTTATTGTACATAACATGATGTATTACAAGCTTGGATGGCAAAAACCTGACTTGACCTGAAAAGCACACCATGACTTTTGGAAGTTAAGTATGTCTGATTGCCGATCTGCTTTATTCCAGGATGTTTGAAATGTAATGCTCTTAATTTTTCTAAACTGATGTGTGGGAAGCGGCGTTTGGATCACTTATGTACTTTGCACAGATTAAGCTGTCGTATGTGTGCCTTGCCTGCACTTGTAGAGTATTAAAGGGCTAACTAGTTCGCATGTGAGATGCACGTGCAGATCTTAGGAGGGGGTCCTAGATGTTGTAGAAAATTCGCGGTGATGAGCAGCGGCGCGCATTATGGCAGCTGCATTCCTCCCTTGTTGTTGTGGATCATATTACTAATGAAACGCAGCGCGGTCGCTTTCGCGGCCGCGCTTGTTTTTAATTGTTGCATCGCTGCGTGGCTCGCTTTGAAACATACTTTATCTTTCAGCAGGGCGCTCATGAAACAGGCGCCACGCTTTATTCTAATTATTACAGCGTGGCATGCCAAGGATTATCTTTAAACATAGTGGCCGTGCCTTTCTTTTGTTGTGCACGGCGCACTTGAATTCATACTTTCACTTTCAGCGTGACGCTCCTAAATCGTGCGCCATGCTTTATCTTGTGCTGCAGGAAGTAGCATTCATGTAATGTACGGATCGGGAGGCTTAGTGCGCGCCTCGCCTTCAAACATGCTTTACACTGTGTCTGCATGCCTGCTGAGGACTGGAGTGTTGGTGATGATTTACTGCTCACTAGGCATTTTACTTCATCTCCCCGGCTCGCCCTAACAACACTTCCCACCCCGGACTCTGCATTTAAATAGCCGCAGGCGTTTCCAGGGAGGGCGGCAGCTCTCACTGCTTTTGTGCTTTGCACACCAAAAACTGGGTAAAAGTCAACTTTAATGCAGTGTTAGCTGCACAACACCGTCTTCATCTCTCCCTACAGCTTGCATGTTCAGACAGCCTGTGCCCGTCCACCTACGTAATTTACTTTTATGCCCCTTTATTACTTAGTTAATTGCTTTTGTGTTTTCCCCCATTACAACAAATTATAATCAATATCTGGCTATAATATCAATGCAGCACATTATAAACAGAGTGCTGTTATTGCTCCATTGCTGTTTCTGAAAACAAGCACTTATAAGGCCCCAAAGGCGAGACCTATTGGCTATGCCAATGCTTGTCTAAATTCCTGCCCTTTTCCATCAGTTTAGAATTATATCTGCACATACTGATCTTGACTTTTTCTAACTTTCGTTTAACACCTCACTCTATACCACACGCTGACTTGTCCTCTTCATCCATCGCAGTAAAGCTACCCAACAGGGCACTCTTCCTTTAATCAACAGGAAAGGGGTTTCCCCGTTACAGAATGTGGTGCTATTCTATAATTCCAAAACATATCCTTCACCTTCTTCCTTCAATATGTTTCCAGACACCACCAGCTGTATTTTTGTTCTCTCCAAAAACCCTGTTTAAACGCTTCACCAAGCCATTCTCATGATGGGTAGTACACCGCTGTCCTGTGATGTTTAATGCCCCACTTGGCGAGGAATGGCTAAAATTCTTCTGACACAAATTGGGGGTCTTGGTTGTCAGTATTACTCCTGGGCAGCCCTGACTTCTAAAAACATCCTCACAGAATGCAATCACATTAGATGACTTCACCTCCCATGAAGGCTACTTCACGCCACTTTGAATGATAATTCATCATTACTACCGCAAATCTGTCATAATTGCCTAAACAATCGAATGGGCCACAAATATCCATGGCCACCATTTCCCAAGCCTGCTCAGGAAACAGTGTCCTGCAATGTGTTGGACTTGTCGCTACACATGTATGGTATACAATTCGGACAAAACGTTGAGTTTGTAAATCCATGCCCGGCCACCAGAAATCCATTTGAACCTTCCGCTTCATAGCAGACATGCCACCATGCCCATTGTGCAACAATGCCAACAATCCTTACCACAAACTGATAGGCACCACCAACCTATCACTCCTAACAGTTCCCTGAACCACAGACCACTCATTCCACACATTTTTGAAGTCTGATAACTCATATGACACCTTCCAGCCACTTTCAGAAAACAATGCCTTGACAAGTGACCCTAACTCCACATCCTCTGAAACTGCTTTCCTCCACTCTTCCTCACTGATGGCACCTTTGCATACTGCAGCAATTTCTGCCACCATCCACTCTCATGCCTCACTACAGCAACCAAGGTCAACCTCGGCAAGCAATCAGCATTGACATTCCTTGTTCCTGGCGCGTCCTTGATAGAAAACGTGAACTCTTGCAGCTGGTATATCCACTTAGCAACGCGTGGAGTAGCTCTACTAGCCCCAGTGGTGAAAAATAACTTGATCAATGGCTTGTGATCAGTCCGCAGTTCGAAGCTCATTCCCCACACAAATGTCCTAAAATGCTGCATACACCACCAGCAAGCCAACACTTCCTTTTCTATGGTGGAGTAGGTGCTCTCTGCGCCTTTCAGTGTGCAAGAAGCAAATGCCACCTCTCTTTTACGTCCATCCTGTATTTGCATCAGTACTGCCCCTAACACATAATTTCTGGCATCTGTCACAATCACTGTCTCGTCCTCCGGATCAATTTTTCTTTTTTTTTGATAATCAAATTTTATTGTTTTGTTAAAACTCTCACAACAAATCAGCCAACACACGAAGGACAGGGAATTGATTACATTGCCACAGTTAAAATCTCCCACAGTGCCACTCCACATAAGACTTACATCGCCACAGTTAATAAGGAACCAAATCAGTCTGGCCCGCCCATAGCACCCACCCATTTCCCCCACACCCTTTGATATTTCTTGGGGCACCCTCTTGCCGCATAAAGAGTTTTTCCTGGGTCGCACACCAATCCACCCCCTCTGCCACCGCCCAATCTCCGGCGGATCCGGACATGCCCATGCCGCCGCTATGTCTCGCTTAGCCACTATCATGGCTGTGTTGTAAAATAACGTGTCACTCCTGGATCCATCCAACCCATTTGTGATTCCCAGTATTGAGTGCCTTGGGTCATGAGGAACCTCCCATCCCAGGACCGCTGTAAGCTCCTCCTCGATGGCCCCCCAAAATCGTGCCAGCCGGGGGCATGACCAGACCATATGAAAGAAGTCAGCCATGGCCGATTTACATCTCGCGCAGGATGCATCGGGGCGTAAGTTTGCTCTGTACAGACGCTGAGGAGTGAGATATGCTGCATGCAAGTAGTAGAGTTGGATCAATTTGAGCCTAGCCGAAGTGGTGATTATCCTGGGGGCCATTAGGGCGTCCCGCCAATCCTCCTCGTCGAGGGGACCAACCCATTCCACCCACTGGTCCCTCAACATGTCTGGGGAGGTGGGAGTGTTATTGATTAGGGTGCGGTATATGTGTGAAATGCCCCCCTTGCCTAGATCTCCCAACATTATCTGCGCCTCTGTGGGGCTGTGGTCTGGGAGCCTCGTTCCATCCGGAATGTGTATCTGAAGGGCGTGTCGCAACTGCAAATATTTGTAGAATTGGGATGGTTGCATGGAGTATTGGGTCTGGAGCTCCTGGAAGGAAAGCAAGTGGCCTTTAGCCCATATGTCCCCTAATTGCGTGATGCCAATGAGGTCCCATGGTTTAAACCCCTGCAACCCACTAACCTCCCTGAGCCAATCCCCCTGCCATAGGGGAGTACACCGAGTTAGTTTACGCGTCCACCCAGTGTGGCGCAACGAGGCCCGCCAGGCCAAGAACACGGAACGGGTCGCCTCGGGTAATCGGGACGGGACGGGTCGTCCATATAGCATTGCTTGGATTGCCGGCAGTCCCAGCTCACTCAGCTCAAGCCGATATGCTGGATCGGACCAGCCCCCGTTAAACCAGTCGTGAACCACCAGGAGGCGTGCAGCCAGAAAGTAAAGATATAGGTGTGTCATTCCCATGCCCCCGTTGAAGGAGGGGATCCGGCAAGTAGACCAGGCTAGGCGAGCCCTTCCCCGCTCCAGAGGAACTTGGTGGTGATACTGTCCAGTTCCCGGAACCAGGTTCTGGGGAAGCAGAAGGGGGTATTTTGAAGGACGTAGAGAAATCTGGGGAGTATCAGCATTTTAAACAAGGCGACCCTCCCCAGAGGGTTGAGAGGAAGCGTCTTCCATTTAGCGAGGTCTTCTTTGACTTTCTTAACTAGTGGAGCGACATTAAGCGCCCATCCCAGTTCAGGCAAGAGGGTGATCCATATCCCCAGGTATTTAAAGGATTGGCGCTGAAGCGGTATAGAGGATTGCCAATCGAAGCACTCCCTAGAGAGGTGCAGCGGGATCAGGACTGACTTCCCGGGGTTCAGCCGGAGCCCAGAGGCCTGTCCGAAGTAGTCTAGGGTCTGGAGGCAGTGTGGCCCCGACCAAGCTGGATCGGCCAGGAAAATCAGGACATCGTCCGCATAAAGCGCGATCTTATCGGCTTCTGTATTGGGCCATTTCCACCCAATGATACGGTCCTCCGCCCTCACCAGCGAGGCCAGGGGCTCCATGGCCAGGGCGAACAGCAGTGGTGAGAGGGGACACCCCTGTCTAGTACCTCTGCTGATAGGGAAGGCCTCTGACAGTGCGCCATTGACTAACACCCTTGCTCGCGGGTGGGCGTAAAGGACCTGAACCATGGTCCGGAATTTGGGCCCCAATCCCATCTCGGCCATCACATCCTGCAAGTATTCCCAATTCACCGAATCGAACGCTTTTTCAAAATCTATTGATAGGAGGGCCAAATATGGGGTGAGCAAGTGTCGGTGGGCTAGGGCCAGTTGCAGTCTACGGAGACAGTGCCGGGTCCCACGTTGGGGCATGAAACCACATTGGTCCGGGTGGACCAAGGAAGCCAAATAGGGCTTTAAACGTTCAATCAATCAATCAATCATGGCATTTATAGAGCGCGCTACTCACCCGGGAGGGTCTCAAGGCGCTGGGGGAGGGGGTAAGTTACTGCTCGAACAGCCAGGTCTTGAGCTGCTTCCTGAAGGAGAGATGGTCCTGGGTTCGCCCGAAGGTGAGTGGGGAGGGAGTTCCAGGTCTTGGCTGCCAGGTAGGAGAAGGATCTTCCTCCGGCGGTGGTTCTGCGGATGCGTGGTACGGTGGCGAGGGCGTGGCTGGTTGATCGTAGCTGGCGTGTGGGCGTGCAGAAGGTCATGCGGTCGTTGAGGTACTTTGGGCCCAGGTCGTGGAGGGCCTTGTGTGCGTGGGTGAGGAGTCTGAACGTGATTCTCTTGCTGACGGGAGCCAGTGCAGGTCTTTCAGGTGCACGGTGATGTGGCTGTGTCGGGGATGTCCAGGATGAGTCGTGCGGAGGCGTTCTGGATGCGCTGGAGTCTCTTTTGAAGTTTGGCTGTGGTTCCGGCGCAGAGGGTGTTCCCATAGTCCAGTCGGCTGGTGACGAGTGCCTGGGTGACGGTCTTCCTGGTTTCAGTGGGGATCCATCTGAAGATCTCTGCGGAGCATGCGCAGGGTGTTGAAGCATGAAGATGAGACGGCGTTGACTTGTCTGGTCATCGACAGGGAGGAGTCCAGGATGAAGCCCAGGTTGCGTGCGTGGTCCGTTGGCTTGGGCGCGGTGCCCAGGGCCGGGGGCCACCAGGAGTCGTCCCAGGCGGAGGGTGATGAGCCCAGGATGAGGACTTCCGTCTTATCTGAGTTCAGTTTAAGGCGGCTGTTCCTCATCCAGTCGGCGACGTCTCTCATCCCTTCGTGTAGGTTGGCTCTGGCGGTGGTGGGGTCGTTGGTGAGGAGAGGATCAGCTGGGTGTCGCCGGCGTAGGAGATGATGTTGAGGTTGTGTCGGCGTGCGATGGCTGCGAGGGGGCTCATGTAGACGTTGAAGAGGGTTGGGCTGAGTGAGGATCCTTGTGGAACGCCGCAGATTACTTCGGTGGCTTCGGATCTGAACGGGGGAGGCGGACTCTCTGGGTTCTTCCGGCGAGGAACGAGATGATCCATTCCAGTGCTTTCTCTCGGATTCCGATGTTGCTGAGGCGCTTCACTAGGGTGCGGTGGCAGACGGTGTCGAACGCCGCAGAGAGGTCCAAGAGGATGAGGGCAGCTGTTTCCCCGTTGTCGGTTAGGGTTCTGATGTCGGTGGCTGCGATAAGGGCGGTCTCGGTGCTGTGGTTGGCCCGAAACCCGGACTGCGAGGGGTCGAGGGATCCATTCGTCTCGAGGAAGGCGGCAAGCTGTCTGTTGACGGTCTTCTCGATGACTTTGGCCGGAAACTGAAGGAGCGAGATGGGACGGTAGTTCTTGAGGTCGGTGGGGTCCGCCGTTGGTTTCTTCAGGAGGGCGGTAAGCTCGGCGTGCTTCCAGCTCTCCGGGAAGGTGGCGGTGTGGAAGGAGGAGTTGATGATGTCCCGGAGATGGGGTGCGATGGTGGCGTCGGCTTTGTTGAAGACGTGGTGTGGGCAGGGGTCGGTTGGTGATCCGGAGTGGATGGAGTTCATCGTGCGGGTGGTGTCTTCGGTGCTGATCGGGGTCCAGTTGCAGAGGGTGGTGGTGGCGGGCGTTGGTTCGGCGGTAGGGTGCGTTGTTTGTGCGTTGAAGCTGTTGTGTATGTCGGTGATCTTGCGGTGGAAGAACGCGGAGAGTGAGTTGCAGAGGTCTTGCGAGGGGGTGATGTCGTTGTTTCCGGCGCTGGGGTTGGAGAACTCTTTGACGATGCTGAAAAGTTCCTTGCTGTCATGGGCGTTGTTGTCCAGTCGTTCTTTGAGTGCCGACTTCTTGGTGGCACGGATCAGCTGGTGGTGTTTGCGGGTGGCGTGCTTGAGGGTGGTCCTGTTGTCTGTGGTCTGGTCGAGTCGCCAGGTTTTCTCGAGAGTGCGGCAGTTCTTCTTGGATTCCTTGAGTTCGTTGGTGAACCAAGGGGTTTTCTTGCTTCCAGGTCTGCTGGGAGGGTTTTTTAGTGGTGCGAGGTCGTCGGGCGCAGGCGGTCAGCCACTTGGCGAGGTTGCTGGCTGCTTCGTTTGGGTCCGTTGTGTTGGTGGGTGTGTTCTGGCTGAGGGAGGCGGTGAGCTGCTCGGCGGTGATCTTGCTCCAGCTCCGGCGGGGAGCCTGTTGCGGGTGGTGGTGGGTCGCAGTCTTTCTGAAGCTGAAGTGGACGCAGCTGTGGTCGGTCCAGTGGAGTCCGGTGGCGTGGCTGAAGGAGATGTGCTTGCTGGACGAGAAGACGGGGTCAAGCGTGTGGCCGGCGTAGTGGGTGGGCGTGTTCACCAGTTGCTTGAGTCCGAGGTTGGCGAGGTTGTCCAGCAGGGCGGTGGTGTTTCTGTCGTTGTTGTTCTCCAGGTGGAAGTTGAGGTCCCCTAGGAGGATGTAGTCGGCTGAGGGCATGGCGTGCGGGCTGATGAAGTCTGCGATGTCTTCGCTGAATAGTGTGCGTGGTCCCGGGGTCTGTAGATGAGGGTGCCTCGGAGGGTGGTCTTGGGGTCAGTGTGTATCTGGAAGTGTAGGTGTTCGGCGGCGGAGAAGGTCTCGTCCGGAGTTAGTCGAGATGCGGATGGTGTTCTTGTGTACGATGGCGATGCCTCCTCCCGTCTGGTTGACGCGGTCCTTCCGGGTGATCTTGTATCCATCCGGGATGGCTATGGCGATGTCGGGCGCTGAGGAGGCGTTCATCCAGGTCTCGGTGAGGAAGGCGATGTCCGGTGCTGTTGCGTCGAGCAGGTCCCAGAGTTCCACGGCGTGCCTGTGGACGGAGCGGGTGTTCAGCAGGATGCATTTCAGGTGGTTGCTGCTGTTGCTCGACTTGGCGGAGGTGGTGCACGTCCGGGGGCAGGTGAATCGGCAGGCTTGGCAGGTGAAGGGTCCGTGGGTGCGTCTCGGTGAGGCTCGGTAGCAGGCAGGGTTCCGGCCGGCATTGAGTGCGGTGAGTGTGGCGGCGTCGTAGGTCCGTCGAGTAGTGTTGCGTTGGTGGGTTCCAGGGGTTCTGGCGCTGGGCGCGGTCCAGAATTGCAGCATACATTTTCACCTCCGTATTCAGGAGGGAGATAGGGCGGTAATCCGCACAGCGACGCGAGGGAGGCTGGGATTTCGGAGAACCACGATAGTGGCGATGTCCGTTTCAGTCGGGAAAGAACCTCTTTCCACTGCTTCCTGGAACAAATCTGGCAGCCGGGGCACTACAATTTCGCGATATGCAGCGTAATACTCTTGTGGAAGGCCATCTGGGCCCGGTGTCTTGCCCGAGGATGTATTAGAAATCGCTTCCTCGATTTCTTTAACAGAGATAGGCCGTTCCAAATCCTTTCGGGCGGTTTCTTCTAAGCAAGGAAGCCGCGCTTTACCATGCGCCAGGAGGCCGGCGAGCGAGAGGTCAGAGGCACGTGCTGTATATAGACCCCGATAATAGGAGGCGAAGGTGTTGGCCATCATCATAGGGGTGCAGTGCACCGTTCCGACTTCATCTATCACCTCCGGGATGAGACGGTTCGCCTTGGGGTAGGTGGCTAGCCTATGCAGGATCGTACCGTTCTTGTCGCCCCAGCCGTAAATCCGTCCCACCGATGACCTCCACAAGAGCTTGGCGGCGTCCAGCGATAGTTGTTTGATCTCGTTCCGGAGGTGAGCGAGGTGCCGGGCCTGGGCGGCATCGTTGGACAGGGATACCGTTTGCTCTAGGCGAAGCGCTTGCGCCTCCCTCGAGGAAATTTCTTGCAGCTGCGCTTGCCTTTTGCTCTTGAGCTGTCCCTTCGCGACCCCCGGATGGTTGCCTTACCTGCCTCCCACAGGGTACCTGGAGAGGCCACGGAACCCTCGTTGGTGAGGAAGTAGTGCCCGAGTTCCGTCCCCACTGCCTGCTTAAATCCTTTGTCCTGGAGGAACCATGCGTTCATTCTCCATGTTTGGCGGGCGGACGGAGGGGGATGCCTGTACTCAGAAGCACCGGGGAGTGGTCCGAGATCCCACGCGGAAGGATGCGGACGTCAACGATCTGCGAGCATTCAGGTGCCGAGACAAAAATCGCATCTATACGCGCCTGCGTGTGGTGTGCTGCCGAGGTGTGAGTGAATTGCTGTGTGCGGGGGTGCCATGTACGCCACGCATCACAGAGGCCCAACGATTCCGACCAGTTCCGAAGTTGCCTCGCTTGTGCCGTGCGGGAAACCGAAGGAGGACCTGTGGTGTCAATGGCCGGGGCTGAGACTGCGTTGAAGTCACCTCCTACAATCAAGGTGCCCAGAGGCATAGTGGTCACCAGAGCTGCGGTGGGGGTGAGAGTAGATGTTAACATCGAAGGGGGGGCATAGGCAGACACCAAATTGATAGGGAAGCCGGTGAGTGTGCCACGAACTGAAACAAATGATCCCTGTGGGTCATGGGTCACCTGGGAAGCGACAAAGGGTAGCGTACGCCTCTAAGAATTGCCACCCCCGGGAGCCCCTGGTGAAGCCGGAGTGCCATATTCTGTCGTAACCATAGCGTGCCAGAAAGGGACAGTGGTTCCCGAGGAGATGTGTTTCTTGGAGCATGAGGATGTCTATGTGAAGGCGTTGTGCATAGCGCAGGACCGCCGTGCGTTTATGTCGGTCAAGAAGGCCATTAACATTCCACGATAACACGTGGAGGGAGGCCTCAAGTGTATCGCTAACAGTCATATCCGAGGGCAGTGATCTGTGAATGGACCATTTGACAGGGGTGTGCATGGGTATGTGGGAGCCCGCGAATGTGTGGAAAGATGCTAGTGATAGGGTCACTCCCCTCCTTTGTATGGGGACCCTGTCATTCCGTGGGTGCTGATACAAACAATCAACCAAATATTAACATAACAAAAGAAACTTTCCCAAACCTCCCCGCCCCCCCCACCCTACACTTCAAGAACGGAAGCATCTGTCGACCCCCCCCATATGAACAATACCAAACTAAAACGTTCGTGTTGGAAGCGTGGAGGACACCTCCATAAGTTCGGATAGGTAGCGAATCGGCAAAATTAGTAGGTGGTAGATGGAAAAGTCTGCCCGTGGCATGGAGCCCCAGGCGGCAGCACACCACCCCAGCGTTCAGTGATAGTTTGACAAGCCCACCAGGCTCTCAAATAGTCGGAGTACGAGAGAGGTCTGAGTCTGGTTTGGGCGAGCCCATCCGGGATGGCGACGAAGCCTGCACCGGAAGATCTTCTGTGGAGCGGTGCCTGCTGCGTGGCGGGGACCCCGACTGGCTGGAGGAGTCCCGGGACCTCCGAGCCGCCACGCTCAAGGATCTAGGTGCTATTCGGGACTGGCGTCTTCTACGAGATTGCGTACGGCGCCGACGCCGGTGCTCCATCGACCCCGGCCCCCGGGACTAAGAGCCTCCGGGCCCCGGAAGAGGGGTCTGTCCCTGCCGGATAGGGCGTTCCTCCGTCAGCCAAGTCCAGGCTGTTTGAGGTGAGTCGAAGAAGTGGGTTTGTCCTTGAAAGATGACTCGCAGACGTGCCGGGAATTGGAGTTGGTACTGGAGACCGAGGGCTCGTAGCTTTTGTTTAACGTTAATGTATGAGCGTCGGAGTTCCTGCACCTCCCTAGTGTAGTCTGGGAAGACCATGATGGTATGGTTTTGAAACTTGAGTGGCCCTGTATCCCGTGCGGCCTGCAGGATAGCGTCCCGGTCCTTGAAGCTGAGGATTTTCAGGATGATGGGGCGAGGCGGAGCACCCGGGGGAGGCCTGGGCGCCAGGGACCTATGGGCTCTCTCTACCACAAACCACGACGATAGGGTGTCTTTAGGCATCCAGGCTGTAAACCAGTCTTCGAAGGTGGCCGTCTGTCCCTTCTCGACCCCCTCCGGAAACCCCACCAGGCGAAGATTGTTGCGGCGGGCGCGGTTTTCAGCATCTTCGGCCCATCGGTGAAGCTCCTTGGTGTGAGCGTTGAGATGGGCCACTTGTTCCTTTAGTTGGGAGATGTCATCCTCTGCGGTGGAGATTCGGCTTCGGTCAGCCTCGCAGTAGCGTTACGGAGGTCCTGCCGGAGGAGGGACACGTCCACCTTAACCTCCCCAATCTTCCCCTCAACGGATGCTTGGGAGGCACTGATGGCCTGAAGGATAGTATCCAAGTCCCTGTCTGGGGGAGGAGGGAGGCCCCTACAGCTCCCCAGGGGGTCCTGCTCCGAGGTAAACCGGTCCATTTTCATCTGTGTGGGAGCCGGTGTGGCCTTGGAGGCCCTGTCTCTCCCCATGACCTGTATTAATTTTGATCGCTGGGCGGACGATAAGAGGTCGACACAGGGAGGGACGCCAGCCCAGGGGCCCCGCCAGGAGGTCGGGACCCCGCCGGATCACCCGAGGGTCGAGCTGTCACTCGGGGTCCAACCAAATCGCCCGGATTACCACCCGATAAGATGGCCGTTGGCGGTGACCCCAGGAGGCCCCGTCCCGTCAATGCTCCACCTCGGGCCCCCGATCCCACAGACCCAGGCCCCGTCCGTCGAACGGGGGGGCGCGCACACCCGGACCCAAGGAGATGTGCCACAGCGGGGGAGCTGAGGGGGGAGCCTCGAGTGCGTCCCTCTCACTCGCCCCTGCCGCCCGACACGACAGCCGATCACCCTCTTCACACTCAGGTGGGGGATGGGGACATCTTCAGGCCTGGGCAAGAAGCTAGCAGTGCATGCCACGAATGACCCAGAAACAGGGGCCCAGCTCCGCCCGCGGGGCAGGGCCCACCGCAGGCTCCCCGTCCCTCACCAGGCCCTCACCGTCCGCAGTCCTGGCTTCGCTGACCCGGGATCAGCCCTGATGGTAGGAGGCACACATCCACCCGGGATAGAAAGGGAGGGGGGCTTTGGGGGGCACCAGCAGTAATATCCCCACTCCGCTGCCCGATCCGGCAGCCGGTCCCCCGCCCCACTCACCGGATGATGCAGGTACCCCCAGGAGCGCTGCTCAGTAATTCCGGGCCCAGGACGACCGGAACAGGCCACCAACGCAGGCCTCAGCTCGTGGCTGCCAATCCGGGCAGGGGGGAACGCGTTGGCAGCGTCACTGCCCGACCCGGCAGTCGGTCCCAACAGGATCTGCGGTAGGGGCCCCGGCCCAGGGCCGAACCCAGCCGTCCTCGCTATGCCTCACCTCCCGCCAGCCGCACCGCTGACCGATCGGGGGAAGGACGCGGGGTAGGATCCGCGATGCCGCTCACTTCGAGCCTGTGGGCGGGCGGGACCGCAGTGCTCACCAGAGCCGTCCCTGCCCGCCAGTCTGCAAGACATCGGCCACCAGCAGGGCGCCGCCGCCGGGAGAGTAGGCCGCCGCAGGCTGCCGTCCGCACCAGCCACACCAGTCCCTCACCGAGGCTCCGGGTTCCAGAAAAAGGATGCCACCGCACCGGGGGGGGGGCTCCCCCACACAGGCAGAGCTCGCGGCAGAGTGCCGATACGGGCAGGAGTCGAGGCGGATGACGGAGGGGTCCGGAGCACTCTTAGAGTGCGACCGCCATCTTGACGCCTCAGGCCACGCCCGCTCTCAATTTTTCTTTAATGTATCAAACGCCCGCTGACACTCCGATGTCCTTTGAAACCCTGCTCTCTTTTTCATGAGTGCACACAACACATAAACCTTCAAGGAAAATTGATCCACAGGCTTTGTGTAATACTTTGCCAGCCTAAGAAACGAGCATAATTGCTCCTTATCTTGAGGAAAAGGGATTTCTCAATGGCCTCCACCAAACTGAGCTTTGGTTTGACTCCTTCATGTGTTAGAGCGTTGCCCAGTTATTCAACCTCCTCCACTTCAGACTTTCACTTGTCCAGTCCTATCGTAAGACTTGCCCCCTCCAATCTCTAAACTTCCATCAACACTTCATCATGCTGTTCCTTCTTTTCACCCCACACCAAAACATAATCTTGGAACACCAACACATTTGATGGTCTCCGCAATATTCCCAGCATGATTCTCTTGAAGACAGCAGATGCCACACCAAAAGGCATACCAATGAACTGGTAAGCCCCTCCATGAGTCACAAAGGATGTGAGGTGTCTAGACTCTGGATGAAGTCGTACCTGATGATAGGCACTTGATAAATCTAGGGTGGTAAAACGCCCAGCACCCTTTACAGACATCAGCATCATAGGACGGGGATGACAATCTATCCTTATATTCTCCCTTAGATCTTGAAGATCCACACCATTTTGAATCTGGCCATTAGAATTTCCAGCGAGAACAACGGTGCTTAACCAATCTGGAGCCTCTGGGGGCTCTCACACCACTGTCGCAGAACCGCTTCAATTAACTCTTCAAGTGTTCTCACAAAGCAAATGGAACATTCCGCACCTTAGGCACAGCAGCTCTTTTCAGTACAATCTTGTGCTCAAACTTCTTTAAGCAACCCAACTTCTTGGCGAACAACTTTAGGAACGATGAACTCCCATCTATTCACACTACACTGGGCTAAAAGCAAGACCTGGTCAGGATGGTTGGGATTTAGTATCATACCCAAAGCTCTTTGTTCCCGCCATCCCAGTAATGTTCTACCCTTCTCAACTACATAAACATTGCCTGTTGCCTTCCTCCCTTCTATTTAAATTCTGCTGTGAAATATCCCTTCACAGGCAATTTTACCACTGTAGCCCTCTGGTTCATCATCCGTGGGGCAGAGCTCACACTTGCCCATGTCTTCTCATACTGATTTGTCCATCAAAGTGAATGGTCAACATGAATCCGCCCACACTTGCACCCCCATGCCGTTTATCTTCACAGTATACAGAGGAGGATGGTACTGCCCACTCATTAAGTTCATGCCACCATGTGATTCCACGCCACAAACAACCATCATTTCAACATTGTCCTCATCTGTGACAACTTCCTTTACACTTTACATTGCTGCGACCTTATTCACAAGATTAACTCTCCGTTTGGTATTATCAACCATCTTGGATACTCTAGAGAAGTTTCCCACTTTCTTGCATTTTAAAAACGTCCTCTTCGAAGCGGGCCAATTACTTGATTCCACAGTATGCCTCACGCTTCCACACCTATAGAACACCCTTCTCTTGTCACTGTCTTGTGTTTTTACAGCACTTTTGTCAACTCCAGCATTTCCTCTTTTGCATGAGGATTTATGCACTGCACTCACGTCCGTACTCTCACTCTGTTCCCCCTTCACCTTGGGTGCATTACTACTAAATTCTTTCACATATCGTGAAGTGTTCTTCGTACGCCTAGCAATATCAATTGTCTTCGCCAATGTGGGTTCCTTCAGATCGAACAACTTTTCTTGTATCTTAGTATTGCTCCAATAATCAACTGATCCCTTATTATTTCATTGTGCAAATCTGTGAACTTTCATGATATGACCAACCTTCTCAACACTGCCACATTCTGTTCAGTCGTCTCACCCTGCATTTGAGCTCACGTAAAAGTGTGCCTCTACTGCGATATTAGTCTTCTTGCCATAGTTTTCTTCTAATGCTTTCGAAATGCTCAAATACTCATCCTCCAATTTATCATCTGCATCAGAACATGCACCCGCATTGCTAGTCTCACTCACAGGTTTAGGTAAAGTTTTAAGGACTTTTCTCCCTTTCACACACAGTGTGCTTTAATGCGTCCAATTCCCTCTAATCCACAACCCCCCAATGGCCTCGGTACATTTCAAAGTGGTCCTTCCAATCTTCCCAGGCCATACTTTAAGTTCCCGGCTCTTGTAAAAACATTGGGCTGCAAGTATAGATTGCGCTGCCATGCTCTAGTAAATACTATTACAATGCAAAATGCTGTCCTCTCTGCCCGAAATGTATTGGAAAGTACAAAACCCCTTTTAAAAGACGCGGCGGTGCACCCCAAACCTGAACTTACCAACACATTTCCCACTTTTTTAACTCGTTTCCCCCCTAAATATATTTAAAAAACAGTAGATCTGCACGAGATATTAACACTACTATGTACTTGGGGAAAACAGTAACCTTACATGAGTAGAAAGGCATATACAAATAAATTGCATAATATAATCAGATGGGAGCAAGCAGTAACATCAACCAGTCAGAATATTGCCTGGGAAGCTGTCAGGCATATGCAGATAGGTTGCACAGAATGAACAAATGGGAACAGCAGTAACCTATGTCAGTCAGAATATTGCCTGAGAAGCTGTCTGTTTGAAACTTAGAACAGCATTGCAAAACAATGTTGCATCTGAAAAAACCAGCTCCACCAATGCCCTTCCACATATCCCTTGCAGACCAGGAACTTCATGAGCTTCCTGCATGCAGTCAGGATGCGCTCTAGACCTGCGGAAGCCACGCCTACACCAGCGGAGGCTCTCTTCTGTCTCCGATCGCTGGCGCGCTCTGCACTACCACCAGAAGACCCACTGAGGGATGAGGGGCTCGATTTATGCCTCTGAGAGCTGGCCAACCAAGGCCCGGTCCAACCACCAATCGCTGGCACCCCTCCTCATAGTCCATCAAAGGTGAGACTTCACAGAGACCGTAACGAGCACCGACTTTGCATGTGTACAGGACCTCGCGCAGTATAGATGTGCTTAAAAGACCGAGTCACAAGACGACTCGCAGCAGGTTGAAAGGCACATGCAGGCAGGCCCATGAGCTCACCAATGGTTCAGCGTCGACGAGTCAAATCTGGCCCCAAACACGTCGCTAATTTGCAGAACCACTCCAGTACTTGCGGCACACATGTAAGGCTGCTGCCCACTTCACCACCAGCACAAAAGATCAAAGTTTCCAATTTTCACAGTGAAATCTGGGGTCACGGTATAACTGAAACCGGTCCCACGTAGATGTGAGCCACAGTGTGTCCCAGGGCTGTGTTGATGGGCTCAATCCCATCCTCCTCGCCAATTTTAAGAAAAGACCACTTTTTGATGAGTTTCAAAGGTAGTTTATTAAACTACCTTTGCAACCCCTGACAAGCAGCCACCTCTCCATCCAACTGCCAGCTCGTGTCCACCAGAACCTTCCTAGCCAGAATTCTACATTCCCTACCAGGAGCTGGAGCAGAGGTGTAGACATGACTATGTACATACATAGATAACATTTACGTAAGATATAACAGTTGTGTCTTGGAGCTCAACTCTGTTGTTTTGCTCTGTACAGCTCAACTGTTCAAAAAACCCCATTGGGTGATGCACACCAGCACGCTCGCAATAAAGAAGACTGCCTATCGGCGCAAGCCATCAGAGCTTCCCTCTTGCTCCCGCTCCAGATGAATACGAAAAAGGAATAAGGGGTAGTCCCCAATGTGTTATATATGGTAAAATCCTGCAAATCCAGCAATTGATGATGTTTGTACCGTTATGCATATTATGTAATGTCAGTATGAAAGAATTAAGATATGTTTAACGATGGTAAGCTTTAAAGGGGGACAAAGTAAAATAGGGATGTTCCTGTGGAGTTGGTGTAGGGGCGATCAGGGAATGTACCGGAAAACTACTTCACAAAAACCACAATATGCCAAATATCCCTGCTATTATTATCAATAGAACAAAGGCTGAGGTAAACTTCTCCTTTCGGGACCACCTATCAGTGGGGGCTGGCCTAACTATCGGTGTATCTTCAATATCCTGGGGAGACCTGCTTCTACCAAACGGGTGCAACTCCATTATGTATTTTGGATCCCTTCCCGGTTAATCCCTGTAGGTATCTGTGCTTACTACTTCTACGAAAACCTAAGGATATAACTAAAAATGTAGCAGAAATCAAAAAACATACAAGCATTATTACTATATGAGCGTAGGTGTCGTACATTAAATCAAGGAATCTAGCGGTGTCATCAACAACTGTTGGGGATGTGTACAAAACCGAAGATGGGCTAGAAAAAAGAATGTTCTTAGCGTCCTTATTTCACTAACCCCACTGATCGAGTTAGTCCATTAAATTTGGCACTCTTGAGGACCTGGCAGTTGGAGCTTGCTCCGTCCTAAGCTCTTTCCTAACTAATCTCACGCAGATAAAGGTGGTGTCCAATAGCACAGCAGTCATTTTCTGAACAGGAGGTTTTCTCTGCCTCAAATTGTAGCGCTGAGAATTGGACTGTTCCTGGTCTTTGAACAGCGGGGTGACGTCCTAGATAGTCGGAGGTCCTTCAAGCCTTTTCTTCTGAGCCTCTCTTAGCTCCACATCCTCAATCAGGTCTCCATCACTGAATGGGACATTTTCGGGAATCCTTTTACACTCATTGTCCGGAATAACGTCCTTCACCCACTGGTCCTATGGCAGGGGTAAAGGTACCTTCTTGTAATGTGTTGCATGAATCCAATTCGTTCTCCTAGCTGCCTTTACAGCTGTTTGCGTGACGAAAAGGACCTGAACAGGGCCCTGCCACCTGGGCTGGAGGCAGTTGGACCGCTGGAAATTCTTTGTCAGGATCCAGTCACCTGGTCTCAAGCTGTGTCCAGGACCTTCCAATCAAGGCGGCAGACTGGGCCTTACCTGTTGATGAATCAAATACAAGTCTTTAGTCATTTGTTCACAATCTGCGAGCAAAGACTATTCAAGTTCAGAAAATTTATTTGGTCTCAGCACACACCATACATTTGCCAGTCGGCCCATCACCACTTTGTATGGCGATAGTCCCATTTGACTATGTACAGTTAATCTTATAGATAAGAGGGCTATTGGGAAGGCATCAGGCCATTTCAATCCTGTACTAGCACAAATGTTCCCTAGCTGTGCCTTCAAAGTCCTGTTGAAGGGCTCGGCGAGGCCTGCTGATTGAGGGTGGTTAGCAGCATGGAATTTCTGTTTGATTTGTAAACCCGAGCATACTTTATCCATTAATTGTCTAGCAAAGTGTGACCCTTTATCACTCTACATAACTCTGGGCATTCCATATTTGGAAAATATTCTTTTAGCAACATCTTTGCACTACTAAGGGCAGTATTGTCCTTCATAGGGTATGCTTCGATCCACTTACTAAAAATACAAACCACCACTAGAACATGCTTCAAGTTATTGCATCTTTCCATGTCTATGAAATCTATCTGTAGCACTTCGAAGGGCAATGATGGCAGGGCAAAGTGTCCGGATGGTGTGGGAGTACCCTTCCATGCATTGAATTAGGCACATATCGTACAGTTCTTGACTAATGTGGTAGCAGTGGGAGCTATGTTAGTATTGTTCCAAAATGGATCCAAGACTTTCTGAATTCCCTTTGCACTAATGTGAGCTGGTCCGTGGGCCATAGATTCTATGGCATGGACATAGCTATTTGAAAGCAACCATCTCTGATGCTCTGTCCGATCTACCAAACCTCCTTCATCTATTCTCCCGGTCTCTTTTCATGTTTCTTTTTCCTCAGAAGATGCATGTTCTTGTATATATCTCACACTTTCCATAGTTGCCTCACACACTCCTACTTTGGGTACCCACTTAACTGATCCTGCAATGTACATACTGCTATACGTAGTACTAGCGGTAGTCTATGCTGTCTCATTTGCAAATTTGTTACCTTGACCCACGTCGCCTGTAATCTTTTTATGTGCACTACATTTGACTATTGCTACTGTTTCAGTCAAGGTGATTGCATCCAATAGATGTAGGATAAGATCTCCATGTTGGATTTGTGTACCATGTGATGTAAGAAACCTGCGTTCTGCCAAAAGCCTCCCAAAATTGTGAGCAACCCCGAATGCATACTGTGAGTCTGTGTATATGTTTACTCTAAGGCCTTCATTCCACTCTCAAGCTCGACTCAGAGCTATCCGTTCCGCAGCTTGGGTGGAATTATGGGGTATCTTCAACCATTCGTAGTAATAGCATAGGCAGTTGTTGTTTTCCCATCAGAAAGTTTGAAACCTGAACCATCATGAACAGCGCAGGTGGGATAGGTGTGTCTGTTAGGTCTACCTATCCTTTTGTTTCTTCTGTTTTAAACGATCAATCATGATCAACTTTTCTTCGTCCGAAGGGAGGTGTTGCAATATAGCTGGGTTCAAAGTATTATATCTTCTCAGGGTAGTATTGGAACTAAACAAAGTCAATTCATATCCAGTTAGACGTGCACTGGTGAGGTGCGGTGTCTGCGTTTTGTTCAATAAAGTGTCCACCAAATGGGGTACCATTACGGTGAGATCATGATCGCCTTCAAAGCCTTCACTTTGCTTTACCGCTGATGCAGCTGAAGCCATTCCTCGCAAGCAACTCTGAAAAGCTTTACCAACCAGATCCAAAGTGGAGGAAAAATATGCGCAAGACCTATCCTTCCCTCCTTGATCCTGGGTCAAAACTGACAAAGCGCACCCCCTTTTTTCATGCACAAACAAAGTGAAGGGTTTGCAGTAGTCTATTTCCTAGCACTGGAGCGCTACACAGAGTTGACTTCAATTGTACAAAAGCATTTTCACATTCATCGGTCCAAGGCAAAGGTTCACTCACATCTTTCGTTGTCAAGGCCAAGAGAGGTTTAACAATGAGTGAAAAATTCAGTTTCCATTGTCGGCAGAAGGAGGTTATTCTTATAAAACCCCGTATTTCAGACTGAGTTTTTGGCTGTGGCATTGATTGAATTGGTTTTATTCTGTCTGGGTGAATGCATCTACCCCACTGACAGGAGGTGGCCTTAATCGGTAACCTGTTGACAATATTGCAATTTAGAAAGGGAAACTTTGTGACCCAATTGGAATAGGTGTTGAAGGAGGCAGACTGTATCTTCTCTACAACTATGTTCGGTATCTGATGCTGTCAAGATCTCATCTATGTACTGTACAAGTGTGGACCCACCTGGCAAAGATACTGCATCTCGTTGTTTTTTCAAAGCTTGACTGTAAATGCTGGGGCTCTCTGTATACCCCGAGGTGCACGAGTAAACGTAAAAGAGCGATCGCCTAGGGAGAAAGCAAAAAGAAATGGACCTTCCTCAGCAATAGGAATGCTGGAGAAAGCGTTTTTGGGGTTAAGAACCATTAAATATTTGGCAGTGGGACTTACTGGTTCTCATCCTGTGGTCCCTATTGTGACATTCTATATTGTGTTCTCCTGTTTGCTTTATGTTCTTCAGCTTTTTGTAAAATTGACTTGTTCCGTTCTTTCAGAATTTTCTTCTGTTCTGTATTCTGTCTACACTGTGCTTCATTTTCCCAGAGTGTAAGTGTCTCAGACATCGCCTGTCGAGCTTTCCTCTTGGACAGACACTGTTGGAGATACGTTATTTTATTTAAATCAAAAGTTCCATTTATAGGACATTGTAACTCATTATTTTTCTGTGTATATTTATACAACAAACCATTAAACGACACTGCATCATCTTTACTTTTCATAATGTCCCATGCCGGCGAACCCTCCAGGGGAACTGGTGACTTTCATCCAACCTCTCACTCGATCAACAGCAATTTCTTGAAAAACATTTACTTAATTTACTAAAACTTGGCATCTTCAAATTACACCTTTCTTATCCAAATCCGATGTAATATTTCAATGCCCCTCAAATGTCGATCTAACTCGACCTATTTCTCGCGGACTTTTACAAAAACAAACCAATACTTAAGGGTCTTGTATCAAACAAATATCAGTAATCTCGACTCAGAACAATCTCACCTGATAATGCCTTCCGATTCTTCTCTATGTCCGACCACCTGTTCTGGGACCAAGATGTCTTCTGTTCCATACTCGCCAGTTCAGCACCTCTATCGATATGACACGGTGCAAAAGAGCCTCAGTTCGAAACTTCGGATGTCAGATGTGAGAAACTAGTCTCCTAGTGTGGGGTCCCTGTAATCCAGCCGTCTCGGGTCGATGCTCCTCAGTCGGTCTCTTGACTCGTCTGATGGATCATCCTCGAAGATGTCCCTGTCTGGGCGCAATTTGTGGAGATGAGAAATTATCAGTAATACAGCGTGGTCATCTCGTCTGGTTCTAAAACCACTCCGTCCACTAATAGACAAACAAGCAGGTAGTTGGAGGGAAAGTATATCGAGTAATATTATTACACTCGAGCGGGCACGGGTCCGTATAGCCTCCAGGGAGGGTGTAGAAGAGTGAGCTAACATCAGAAATCTGAAGGCTATACTTATACCAGTGAGCAAGCAAGGAAGTGGAAATAACCGGCCAATACCAGTTTGTACATGTACAAGGGAATTTTGCAGAGCGGGGCGAAACCTAAACTTATCAGTAGCAAACTCTGTGGTCTGGGAAAGTACAGAACACGCCCACTACTGAAGTGCAGCTGGGAATTTTGCACAAAGGTCACATGATTTCCAAGAAACACTGAAATATAACTTGCTTTTTACCAAGGACAGAAACTTAGCAAAGAAACAAAATTTATCACACAGAGCAAAATGGAGCCGATACACAAAATGGAAGAGCATATGCTCAAATTAAAAATAGTCCAAAAATGATTGTGTCTGTGTGTGTCTGTGTGTGTCTGTGTGTGTCTGTGTGTGTCTGTGTGTGTCTGTGTGTGTCTGTGTGTGTCTGTGTGTGTCTGTGTGTGTCTGTGTGTGTCTGTGTGTGTGTCTGTGTGTGTCTGTGTATGTGTGTCTGTGTGTCTGTGTATGTGTGTCTATATATGTGTGTCTGTGTGTCTGTGTATATGTGTGTGTGTGTCTATATATGTGTGTGTCTATATATGTGTGTCTGTGTATATGTGTGTGTGTGTCTGTGTATATGTGTGTGTGTGTGTATATATGTGTGTGTCTGTGTATATATGTGTGTGTGTATGTGTGTGTCTGTGTATATATGTGTGTGTGTATATGTGTGTGTGTGTCTGTGTATATATGTGTGTGTATGTGTATATGTGTGTGTGTGTGTGTGTGTGTGTGTGTCTGTGTCTGTGTCTGTGTATATATGTGTGTGTGTGTGTGTGTGTGTCTGTGTGTGTGTGTGTGTGTGTGTGTGTGTGTGTGTGTGTGTGTGTCTGTGTATATATGTGTCTGTGTCTGTGTATATATGTGTGTCTGTGTCTGTGTATATATGTGTCTGTGTCTGTGTGTATGTGTGTCTGTGTGTATATGTGTGTGTGTGTCTGTGTGTATATGTGTGTATGTGTCTGTGTATATATGTGTGTGTGTGTCTGTGTGTATATGTGTGTATGTGTCTGTGTATATATGTGTGTGTGTGTCTGTGTGTCTGTATATATATGTGTGTGTGTCTGTGTGTGTGTATATATGTGTATATATATATGTGTGTGTGTGTGTGTGTATATATGTATATATATATTTTCGTGATCAACAGTTATTCAGGGAGATTCAAAGTGTCGGTGCGTATTTCCGTACAGCCTCTGCCTCATCCATGTAGGTTTTTTTATTCTAGCCTTGAAAATTCCCAGACATTTTATCCCCCTGATGTTGAGCTGTGTGTTTACTGAGTTGAGCGTCCACAATAACGGCTTGCCTGAATGTCCGGAAAGCCGCCTGGTTAAAGGCGCCCGCAACATCATTTCTACACTCCGGTATCATTGATGGGCAGAGGCAAAGGATGTGTGTTGATGTTTTTTTGTCTGCACCGTAGAGCCTACAGTTTCTTTGCTGGTTTTACCGGGTGTGGGGGGTAGTTGGTCCAATGTTGGATAGATGCCTAAGCGAAGGTGCATTAAATTGAGTTTAAGGTGATGTTGAAAACCCAAATTGAAGTTTGTTTGTGGCTTTAAAAGAACATAAGAGTTAATGATTTGCTAGGCATGGGAGGATTTGGCCAACTTCTCTTTATCTTTTTGCATGGAAAGAAGACTGGCAGATCTATTTAGGATCCTCTTCAATTCTGCAGAAGATGGTCTTGCGCTCCTCAATTCTGAGGCCTAAAGTGACTCCACGGCGTCGCTAAAACTGTGACTAAAGATTGAGCTTGATTTGACTAATTACATTCAAGCCAGTCACATGCGGTTAGTGTGTTGTCCTCCGCCATTCTAAATCTGTGGCACATTTTTAGAAAGGAACTTTTTGTGGCAATAGATTGTTTTATCAGGCCAAGCTCTAGACGTAGCTGGGCCTGAGATTTATAGCTAGGGAGCCTGTGTAGTAACCGATAGGATTTAACAATTAGCAGGTCAGCAACCTTGCCACCTTTGTGCCTGCCATTATTTCGCACCTGTACGCGACTGATTGAAGTAGTTTTGCGCCCATTACCTTATGTAGGTGACCCAAAATGGGCCCTTGTAAGGATTTCAACAGGGTGTTAAAGCCAAAGGTTAGGGAGCCTTGGACTTCATTAAGTCCATGTGTGCAGCATGGCTACCTCTTGCATCAAAGTATTCCAAGGTACTTAGTTGATTCAACTGACAGTCTAACACCATCTATTAGCCACGTTTCTGGTGTTTTTCTTTTTCTTGCTTATGTGCCCTGCATGTGGCTCAGCCTCGGAGACTGAAGAACATATTTTGTTCTGTTCTGAATACCATCTTCCCCAAGAAAGTGGATTTGATCAATTTGCCTGAATCTGACAATGAGACACTACTGGGTTGCTCTTACGATTTTAAAGACTGATCTTTGCAAACTTAAGTCTTTGTAGAACACGCACATGGTCCGTGTGCTCCACGTACTCTGCGTCCTGGGGGGGAGGCAATGATCAAGAAAATTGCATGGGGGAGAGCAACAGCAATTGTTACAACCTCCACGGTTGGTTTCCACGAGCCGATCCACTAAACCAACGACTGGCACAGGGTCGCACTGGAGGGTCACCCCTCTCACTCCTCCCGTGTCCCTCAACTCACTGCACTATGGCCCACAACAGCCCCCCAAGGGTCTTCAAATACGGGAGGTGTGACAGGATGCTGGCGCAATGCTGGGAAGATGCTGGGGCAGCTGGCGGGAATTCCGGGGTCTCGGGGAATCCACCTGAATCAGCCACGATCAGCGCAGCATTACATGGCTTAGCGGTTCCTGCTGCCTAACCGCTCTGCCCACTACTCACGACACAGTAACTGAACAGTATAAATATTGATGGAAATATAATTTTTTTTGTTTTTTGCTTGTCCGTCTCTTCCAGCAGGGCATTTTTTTTTTTCTCTCTTTTTTTTATAGAGTTTTATATAGCGCGAACTAGACCCGAATCGGGTATCAGAGCGTTTTACATGAGCACCAGTTTCGTTACAGAAGGACACATTCATTTTTGTTAGGCACGGGGAGATTATGTGATTTGCCCAGAATCGCAGGATGTTGAGCGTTGTTGCAGAGACTTGAACCCTGTTCCCCAGCTTCGAGGTCGACCGCTCTAGCCATAAGACTACATTCTCTCCCCATTATTTGAACACCAGATTTCAAGAGAGCCTTAAGGCTTTCTAGGGAGAAAAATGAGAGAAAATCTATTGGGTATGTATGTATATATGAAAAACCTCGTATTCACTCCAACGATTCCTTCTGAAACAAACCAGCGTAGACCCAGTAATTCGTGCTGAAATTTTCAGTTTATTGCCACCATATAGTCCGCCATGACGCGTTTCGGTCGTACAACGACCTTGATCACATGACACAGCCCAGACTGTGCTACCGCCTTTTCAAGTGCAATGAACAAAACTATAGACATAGAAAATAGATTGCATCAGGTATTTTCTCGCTTAAATGCTACGTATTGGTCATAAAAAAGAATCCCGCACTAATGGCTAATGACTTGAAAAACATTTTCATAATATCCGCATAAATGCTTAATTCCTAATGCATGCCATATGGCTAAAGTTACATAGTGCAAAACCCTATTGTCCCCATATAAACAGAACCAAATACTGTGCATATATCGTCACTCAATAACTATTTATATACAAACTGTAAACTTACGAATATAGAAACTTAATAATGTTTCCTATATGGAGCTCTTTAGTACAACAATACAATTGCTTCCTGTCTAGCTTCCTGCTCATCTCACCCTGTTTGTCTATGGCAGTGGTTCCCAAACTTTTTCGACCCGCGGCTCCCTTGACATAATTGGTGGTTGGCCGCGGCTCCCCATCATGTCAATTTTTTTCAGGGAGGGGTGATGTAAGCCTGACCACAGGCGCTGGAATGTACAGTGATTAAGAAGGAGATGTAATAAATGAGAAAATGTTATGTCACATGCTACTTTTGGTATGGAGGCTTACCGGTGTGAGCAAACACATACCGTTGACGTGAATTGTAAGGTAAACCAATGTGTAATCAGGGGAAGAAGAGATCATTGAAATGAAGAATATCGGTCCGGTGGCTTCTGCAGTGCTGACCTCGTGGTAGGTTTTCTGAGATAACTGTGTGACATTAACAGAGACTAGCAACGTTCTTCAGTAAACCTTTCAGTGCACGAGTCAAGATTAGGAGACCTACTCACTCTTTCCTTTACTGCTGAGGTCTCTGCGCAGCTCAAGGCTGTGTCACCACTAGTACTCTTTGGGGTTTTTTTTTATAGAAAGATGACAATCTATTTTTGTTTAGACAGCACCGTTCTGTCCAACCAAGGGAATGTGGTGTCCAGATTTGCAAAATTATTTATTTTAACCTGTGGCTTCTGTTTCATTACCGGCAGCAGGCAATCTATACAAATGTTACTGACATTTCTTTTTAGGGCATTACACGATATTCGCGGATATGTTGTCAATGCAGGATTTAAAAGCATAGTAGTGCCACCTGATGCCAAGGAGTACCCCTTTCCCTCTCACCCTGCATATTTTTCGTACATTTTGTTTAAACACTGAAAGCACTGAAATGGTAAACTCACTGTGACTACTACCACGATCAAGAAACAGCCTTTCCTATTTTACTGTGTGCAAAGTGTGCGCTTTGTTATTGCCATGGAAAGGCTCATTCCTGGAAGGTAGATATGTCACAGTGCATCTGTGCCTGTGCTATGTAAGAAATCAGTCCTGTTTAACGATTGAAGTAGTTTTGGCAGGACATTTCTTGTTTAGATCAAACATTCACAAATTGTGAACAGTGAAATCACCAGCTCTGTGCGTTCACCTGCAAACGGACTCATGCAGATTCATGTGTAAGAGACATAGGCATACACTGGTATAGCAGCATGAACAAAATATAACTATAATATTAATATTCATTGTATTTCATTCTACTCCTTGCTAAGCAAGTCATCAAATGATTGTGTATCCTTTACTAAGAAGTTCAGATCCTATGTAGTGTACTTCACAGTACTGTAGCTTTTACTGAATATCAGCACCAATAAGTGAAACATTGCTAATGTAATCAATTTTGATTATTCTTCACTGGTGGCTCTTCCTGTTAATGAAACAAAACATGTTGCCTTCTCCATCACAGCTGTGGAAATTCATACATTCTCCTACCTAGCGTGTCCTCATTCACGATGCCCTGCAAACCTCCTGACTTACTTATAATAAACTCCATTACCATGAGCTGCGGTAGTTTGGTGCTGTGCGTTAGAACTGTGTCCGGTTAGATAAGAGGCATCATATTTCATAATATTAATTGTTACTTTGAACTTTCCTATTCATTTCCTCTGCAGGTAGAAGTGGGTAAATTGGACTGCAGCAGGAGATATGTGTTCTGACTTAACATGCAGCCAGTTGCACGTGACGCTCAAGACGTCACTGCATCCATCTGGCGTTCGATTCAAATAAAGCACTGTATGTGTATAACAGTGGCACCAGGCTCTAATAAACAAGATTTGAGTATTATAGCGGCAGCCCATCATTCAATAGTTTTTCAACTACTCCGAAATTACTTGGAAAAATCCATGTGCTTAGATAAGCCCATTTTAATAGATGTGAGGGTGTTTTCAAACATGCGTGTGCCACTGCATTTCAATGCTTTGTTTTACAGTACGCACAGTGTAGTGAACATTTTGAAAGAATGGAACACAAGCAGTTTGGATTCTTAACATTGGAAAATAAGGCAAGCCAACTGAGAACATGGTATTTTCAGTGGAAGGAAAGATTACAACGCACATTGCAGTTCGCCAGAAATCTCAAACACCCCCCAAAAAGTCCAGAAACACTCTCAGCTGGTCGTAATTTGACCTCTTCACTTCACAAGATCATGTTTACCCGTTTTTCCGATTATAAGAGTGGCTGACGGCAGCAATCACACTCGCTCGGCAGCACTGTCCTGATTGTTACGTCACGCGCTGGTTCAAACCATTCCAGACACTGACCGGTGGGACTTCTGTAACTCCCCACATGACATTCCCACATGTGTTACTCGGGGCCTCCAAATGCACATTACAAAAAAGGTAAGTGCATGTCTTTATAACGGAGCCGTATTAAGCAAAGAAAGACTCGCAGGGTAAACAAATGCAAGGCAGTCGGCATCACCAATAAAAGCATCAGGTTAGTTAAAGTTACAGTACTAGAGCAGAACCTTTCCCACGTTCCCAAGAAGTGCGCGGCGCCCCTGGTGAGTTCCGATGGCGCACTGGGGTGCCGCGGCGCACAGTTTGGGAACTACTGGTCTATGGGATCGATAACATACTAATATTTGTCAATAAACTATTAAAGTGACAATGTGCTAATGAAAAAGTGCCTAGTGTGAATTTAAAGTGCCTGTGCTAATTGTCCTTATTCGCCGATTGCTTTGCATTTCCAACATAATTGTTACCCCAAGCTTTTCAGCGTAAAGAAATTCTATACTACAGCAAGGTGCAAAATTCTAGCTAGTGCAAATGTACAAGGAGCATCTCATAAATATCACATATAATTCACAGTTGATCCCTTACTAGATACATAAATATTCCTGGTTTGTTTAAAATACAAATCCATAAAATATAATCCATAAAACCAACTGTTAATAGTAATAAAAATAAATAAATTGCTACCCACAATCCAAAAAGATCCATAAAATTCTTATAAAATTTCAATACTATAGTTTCAAATACTGTGTATGCACGAAGAAAATGTCATCAGTTAGTATACATGCCAAGAAGATTTCAAACAAAAAGAGGGTAGTTTGCATACACATGTGTAATCCTATAGCGATATTCCCTTAGATTCATCGAGATATCCACTAGAATGATCATACCACCATATCTTCTGTACTGACCCACTTTACTTCCAGTTATTATCTGTACATAGGCGTAATCAATCTAATCATAAATAGGTATAGAGATCCTCACTAGTATTGAGGCCTCCCGGCTGTTTACAATCAAACTCTAATATGAACTTGGTTTCCAGGCGTCTAACTTTGACTTCACGATCCCCTCCTCTTTTTTGTGGTGGGACAGCCTCTATAACCTAGTATTTGAGATGACTCAAATTACTATTGTGACATGTTTTAAAATGTCTAGCCACCGGATAGGTGGCATCATTGTTAGAGATGGCCCTGATATGTTGGAGGATCCGCTTGTGTACAGCCAACTTAGTGCTACCAATATATTTTAAATTACAACTACATTCTAAAATATACACAGCATACTCGGTTTTACAAGTCAAGTGCTGTTTAATATCTTGTGGCTTACTAGTAAATGCTGTTTTAAATGTAGTTGCTTTCATGCCATATTTGCACGCCTTACATGAGGAGCACTTAAAAAATCCCTTCCTGGCTGTTAACCACATGCCTTTATTAAGATCCTCCGGGCTGCTTTTCACCAGCATATCACCCATACTCAAGGTTTTTCTGAATGTGATTGCTGGGCTGGGTGGTAAGAGTCTACCTATCACGGGATCATCCCTAACTATTGGCCAATTACGCCTAACTATAGCTTAGTTGCTTTTCTTGCCTGGAAAAGGTTAAAATAAGTCGAGTCGGTTGCTGAGCTTCATCATTTGCATTATTTTTCTCAATACTATTAGATTTATACAATAAATCATCTCTTGCCTGCTGTTTGGATCTTCTTATGGCCGCATCCACTACCTCAGTTCTATATCCCCTAGCCAGGAAACGTTCTTTACATTCTGCTTGCTTCTCATTAGTAGCTTTGTCATTGCTACATATACGCTTGATACGAAGCATTTCCCCATAGGGGATGCTTTTGATTAAATGAGATGGATGCGCACTGGTAGCATGTAGCAATGTGTTGCCTGATGTCGGTTTCCTGTATAATGTAGTGGACAGACAATTGTTGATTACTTCAATTTTTACATCTAAAAATGTCAGTGTCTTTACTCAAAGTCGAGGTAAACTGTAAATTAATATCATTCTTGTTGATCTGTTCAATAAAATCCTTAGCACTTAGTTCATCACCATACCATACAATAAATAAATCATCTATAAACCTCAGCCATGTTACAATATTAGCTGAACATATTTGCTTAAATTGCTGCATCAGGACCAACTCCTCCCACCAGCCCATAAATAGGCAGGCATAGCTGGGGGAGAAGCTGGCCCCCATCGCCACTCCCTGTGATTGTTGGTACATTTGGCCATTCAAAAGAAATAAATTGTTTTCTAAGCAAAACAGTAACATTGCGAGAAGCATTTTAGTATGCTGTGCATACTTAATAGGTCTGTTTGATAAAAAGTATTCCACAGCCCGCATTCCATCTTTGTTCCTGATACATGTATATAAGGATGAAACATCCAGAGCTATAAGTAGATACTCAGACTTCCATTGGATATTCTTAATCTTCCTTAAAAAATCCCCTGTGTCTTGGACATACGATTTTATTTGCTTTACATAGTCCTGAAGGAAAAAGTCAATGTATCTGGATGCATGTTCCAATGGGCCATCACAAGCTGTAATAATCTGCCTACCCTGTGGTTTATGGATGCATTTATGTATTTTTGGGATGTATGTGTTTGTGTGCGTGCGTGTGTGTGTGTGTGTGTGTGTGTGTATGTGTGTGTATATATATATATATATACATCAATGAAAAGTGTGAATGTACATCTTTAAGCATCTGTAAACAATGTATGGCTGAAAGGATTATTCCTGCATAGAAATGGCTACAAGAAAACATTGTTGTCTTACTGAGAACTTGTGCCACCACGGGAATCATTGTTGCTCTACCTCTATGCGGTATAATTATTTTTCTAAAACTTGCTGTGCTGCTTCTTGGAGTTCATTATGATGCTCTTGCACATGGTGAGGTAAGTTGCCCTCAATCGCAATGTCTCCTTCCCTACTCTCTAGATGGTTCTGTTTGAAATCGGATATTAAATGTTGTGCAATAAGATGAAGCTCCCTTGATGCAGAGATCTACATTACTTGATGGTTACATTTTCCTTTCTAATTATGCGTGTTAATTTGCGGTTGAGCTTGTCAAGCATATTATGCAGCAATGTTTGACTGAAAACTGCTTTGAACAGTATTATAAGTCTATAGGGGTGCTTTAATGCAACTTCTTTTCAGACTATGAATTTGTCCATATCCCTTTTCTTTTTCAGAAGAAGCCTCCCTCTTCAGATGATCCATTTAATGATGAGGAGAGAGAGAGGCAGCAAGTGGAAACGTTGGCCAAGAAGTTTGAAGCAAAATATGTGAGTATGATTCCCTGATTGTCCCTCTGTCTGCTTCCCCCTTTGGGCAACTATGCGTAAACTAATGCTACATCTCTGAAGTTGTTTTGTATTTAGAGCATTGCTTCTCAATCAGGTGATCATCATTGATAGTCAAAAGCACTAATAGTCCTGCCCGTGTGAAGGATCCCAGGGCGCAATTAAAAGTTTTAAATGACTTTCCTCTTTAAAGATATTTAATGAATGGGAGAAATACTGGATGAAGGAGAGTCCACCTGGGTGGGGGGAGTATGGTCTCACTCCTGATCTGGAGGAGGAAAATAATTGTTGTTGCTGCTCTTTTGATGTGCGCTCTTATAGTTGTAAGGGATCTAGAGGTTCTGAGGTGGCAAAAATTATACCTTCAATAGTTCCTGGAATCTTGGCAAATTTGAGGAATGTGATCCAAGTCTCGCATCTCCTTGTGATCCTCACCTGGTTATCAAATACCCAGGAAGATGATATCACTACCGGCATCTCTGGGGTAGGTGGTGGTACAAGTGTCGCTGGCTGTTGGAATACTTCCTCTGTAGGTGGCACTATTTGTGGCGGTGGTAGGTATGTGGGATATAGAGAGTCTGGAGACCTATACTGGTGTTCCCTTCCTTTTTGGAGTATCATACCCTTGATAATGCTAATCTGAGTTAGCTGGTTGCTTTCTGGCCGTGATTTTGCTAACCCAGACTGCAGATAAGGTACAGTGATGTGTAGATGACATCAAATATTTTGCATTTGCCTTTGTTTAATGCCTTCTTAATAGTGTACAAGGCCTTTGGGGAAAAAACTAAATGTGGCCAGATCTCTTCCACCTTAAGTCACTGGTGCCATCCATGGGCTGTGGAACCCGTAATCTGTGCAACATGAAGTCACTTGAGAGAGGCTGAACAACCAAAACGCATTATTGTTGACATCAAAATAAAAAAAATTCACTGCTGAGAAGCGCCTTACTATTTCCAAATTTTTTGTGTGTGTATATATGTATATGTATATGTATATATATGTGTATATATATATATATATATATATCTAGCTAGCTTCGCCACGAAGACCACTCAGTCCCAAAGAAGACGAATGCAGACCCGTTGGTGCGTTATTATGTTTATTCCAAAATGCCCGGCACCACCGCCCGGGGTGATCAAGGGCATTGAGTTGCCCGAAACGCGTCATGGCGGTGGTGCCGGGCATTTTGGAATAAACATAATAACGCACCAACGGGTCTGCATTCGTCTTCTTTGGGACTGAGTGGTCTTCGTGGCGAAGCTAGCAGTACATATTACCGAGTCAGCTTCCTCGGTATTTGCAGACCCCCTCCTTCGTTACGGGCCGTACGGCAAGAAGCTACTTCCTGGTTCATACCGGGATTCCTATATATATATATATATATATATATATATATATATATATATATATATATATATATATATATATATATATATATATATATATATATATATATATATATATATATATATATATATCATATTATCTCTCACTCTTGCGGTAAGATAAAAGCCACACCGGTTGGGTTTTTCACTGCTTGTTTATTCAGGCAGAGTAAATTCAGGTTGGTGTAAATCCGTTCAGTAGTTTTGGAGAAATTAAGGATAAAAAAATATATATATATCGTACCGCGGAAGATCCGCGGAGCCAACTGATCTCAAACTGAGATCTGATGGGTGCCACCACCTCCACCGTGAAGTGGGTGCAGCCATCTCAGGACTCTGTCTCGAGTCCTAAACAAAAATGGAAATAAAGACATAGGGGACACAGTAGGGATACACTGACTCCCTAGGCCTTGTGGTGGTGTCCCCGAGGGACCCTTCCTGTGCCAAAAACTTAAATGTTTAATTTTGTCACAAATTTGCAGATGATCCTCAAATCTGCGGCAAAAAAAAGCATGGGTGCCAGTGCTTCTTCCTAAGGGGTACTGGGTTTTAATGTATATTTTTTTTGGGGGGAGTTATGGGCCATCCTCAAGCTGTTTTAGGCCACTGGAACCCCATCCCTGAGGCCTAATTTAATTAATTAGGGGAGGAGACACTCTTCCCCAAACCATATTCTGGGCTGAGGACCCCACCCCGGGGCCCTAAAGCATATTTTAGGGGGAGGCCCCCCGAACATTTAAAATGACCTGGGGACCCCATCACCCAGTACCGGCTCATTTGCTGTGTCCTGGGAGTCCACCCCTGGGATACAGCAGTTTCCCCGCCCACAACGGCGCAGGCGAGGAAACCTGCAAAACCGGAGCAAACAAAAAGTCTGCTCCCAGCAGGTGGGAACGTTAAAAATGATCTCGTCTGCTGAGAGCAGACTTGTAATCCATTTCCCTGGCTGCACTGATTCGGGTAGGGAAACGGGACAACAAATTGCCCCCGCCTGAGTTAAAAACTAGCACTTAACCAAAAAAAAAAAACTGAATTTTGGCAGTTATAGTTCTTTGAGCAAACCACAATAACTTGTGTCTCCGCCGTGCACGGTTTATGAACTCACATATTACATCACTCATGACATGTTAAATGACAATTATGACATCACTGATGGCATCATCCAGTGAATGTAACAGTTTGTTATATGCTTTTCATACTGGAAAGTATCAGTGAGCCACATATACACCTAGTTTTCTACCACCTTTGTAGTTCTAGTTGACAACATTTTGCAGCTTGAAGGACATTAAGCATATATATGAAAGCGCCCACATTTAGTGGAGGCTAGGCCCTTTATACTGGTTTTCAAGCTGCTTAAGAAACATGATAACGTTGTAGAATTAAATCAACAACTTATTAAACCTTAAATACCATTCAAAAGAGTGTTTGGTCATTATTTTCCTTAATGAGATATATCTGTTAAATACCTAATCTAACTTAGAATTTGAAGTTCACATCTGTGCTTTAGCCCGAATAAGGCAGGTTTGTTAAAATATCTTACACGTAATATTGAAATGAGCAGAATGCCATGTACCATTACACCAACGCTTACAAGCATTCGTCAACTTGAACCTTTTGAAAGTGAGTCATCCGTAGATTATAAATTTTTCATCAATGTATAATGTCGCACAATTTTAAACGTCTGGAAATAAATATCAGTACTTTTTTATAAATCTTCATTTTATTAGAAAATTGTTCATCAAACAATGACAACTCTGTCAGCATGTGGACAGAAATCCACAGATGAATAATGTATTGTAAATATAAGCTTTAGTTTTTCTCACATATTTTGGTAACAGGACTTTGATTTATACCACAACTTGCGTTACGTAAGGCTACAACTCTAACTAGTAGCTCTTATTCTCTACCTTGTTTAAATGAAGAACTGTTTGCACTTGAAAGTTTGCTACTAGTTAAACTGTGCACCATATAAACTATACTACAGTGAATCAGACTTGTCTCAATTACTACACTATTTATATTTCATAGATGCACCCATGTATCTAGAGTCAATGTATGCTGTGTATGTTTGTGGGCCCTTTAGTAATTGGTCAAGCAGTTTATAGAGTAATTTGAGTAGCAGTAGCATGGATGATGTCATCCGTGATTTCATCAATGATATTTAGCGTGTCATGAGTGATGTAGTATGTGAAGTCGTAAGCAGTAAATGGCGGTGTAAGTCACCGTTAGCTCACTGAACTATAACTGGCGTTTTTGTTTTTATATGCGTCGATTTTAACTAATTCCAACACTTAGCTGTTAGTTACTTGCAACCTTTCTTTTCTGTGAGTTTTTAGTGTTTTTGAACCCATTCAGCCAATACCTCCACTGCGCACAGCTTTCTTACATTAGCAACAGGGTTTGGTACAGGCCTTTGAGCACCCTCCTGCCCACTGGTGGCCACCTCACCGTAGCCTGCTCTCTGTGGTCAGCTTGCTGCCCTTCTCCTGCTTCCCCCCTGTTTACCTGTGTGACCTGGCCCCTCCTGTCTGCCCTCTGTGGTCCGCTTAGTGCCCCAGCCCTCCGTTCTCTGTGTGCGTGCCTGTGCCCTCCCTCCTGCCGTCTATGGGCCATTGTGCTGCCCATGCCGGCATACCATCCGTTGTCCGCTTGCTACTCCAGCCATGCAACCCTTGTTCTCCATGTACATACCCCTACTCCTCTCTCTTGCCCTCATAGTTCATTGTGCTGACCCTGCCCGCTTGCTGTTGTCCGATTGCTGCCCCACTTCTGTATTGCTTCGCCCTCCCAAATAATAGAAAATACCGCCCTCCCACACGGAGGCACAAACACGGCGAAGCAATAGAAACCAACACCACCAGGAAAGGGATTTCACTTTTATAAAATGAAACGCATCAAAAGACTGTTCTCAGAATGAGGCATGGGGTTTTATTTGTGCAACACTCTCTAACAGAAAGTCTTTCCCAGATGTCAAAGGAACAACATTCAAATGTATATAGAGATATATATATGTATAGATATGTGCAAGTAATAATGTCACACTTATAAGTAGGCAAATGCAACTGTTAAATGCTTGGAATAAAATACATGAAATGAATTACAAGCAGATAATAATATGATGGACATCCACTCCAAGAAATCATAAAGATATATATATATATATACACTAAATACATCAGATGATTACAACCACTGAAGACTTGAATGTGCACACAGACACTGACACATCACAATATCAATAATCAAAAATAAAACACATCACCGGCTGCAAACTCTGCATCTTGGCCCACTCCAGACTGGGGGATTCACAGCCGGGGTCAAGAGACTCAGCAAAACGGGAGCTGCTGCACTGTAGACGCGTCCGTCATTCAGGCCAAACAAATCCCAGTTTCCAAGTCAACAAAACCCAGCTTTATAATCTCAAAGATCACTAGAAGTTTCCGAGATTCCCTCCTTTGCGCCAAGGAAACTTACTGGAGTTGGCCACTCTCCATGCAAGCTTTCCAAAGGCAAAAGAGTTCTCACGTTCCTTCTGCATTCTCACATGTTCCAGTCCTTATCTAATGGAAGCTTACGAAAGTACAGAAAACCATCTCCAAAAACAAAACAACCTTGAGCGTGTATAGCCTAAATAACTTGAGTAATCTGGGAGCCTGCCTCTGCGCAAAGCTCAAGCTAGATCGAGTCCGAATTCAAGATGGCATGAGGGCATGTCAAAGCCAATAGTAAGAACTTCATAATACTTCCCAATGTACAACATAATGCACATTTGAGCACCACTGCTTATAACACTGCAATCTGAGACCAAGAAGTACATTCCACACCTCTCTCTCATGCTTTCAAATGCACATCCCACACGTTCTGTTCCTGGCAAGGCTGTTTTACTCTGTGAAAGCTCTCCCCCTCCGCAGCTACAAGAAGACATGAAAAAAATCTTCAAGGAAGAAAGGCACATGCAGGAAACAGGATGTCGTACATTCAGGCTAGGGTAAAGTAAAACCCCAAAGTCAATTAAAATAATGGTAGTCAAAGGTCATCACGTGGTTTCAGTACATGGGAGTGCCTCTAGCACTACATCTTCTGCTTGCCCTCTGTTCGCCATCTATGTGCTCCTGCCCCATCCCGTCAGCCTTCTGTGGACAGCTTATTGCCCTGCTCCTCCTCTCTGTCGTTTGGTGTGTGTGTGTGTGTGTGCGCCCCTGCCCCTCTCTCCTGCTCTGTGGTCTTTTGTGCTACCACCGCCTGCCCTACGCAGTCAGCCCTCCGTGGTCTGTTGTGCTGCCACTGATGACCCCCCCCCCCAAACCATCAACCCCCTCCACCTTCCCCAGTCCAGTGTGCCCTTGCTTCCTCCCCGTTGTCCAAGTCCGTGCCCCTGCCTCCTCCGTCCTCACAGTGTTCTGATGAACAACCAGAGTGCTAACAATACTGTATTAATGACAAAAGTGTAGCACACCTGAATTCCTCATGAGGGAATCAAAATGGTAAAACCTAAAGCATTTCCTTTAATAATGAACAAAATAAGTCCCCCCGCCCATAGAAATCATGGTTAGTGCTCTATAAAGCTAAAAGGGCTACACGTTTTTAGAGTGCTCAAATAGCAACAAAGGGCTTTTAAACCACTTGCTATTTTTGATTTTCAACCAGTTGATCACTTGACTTTATTGTATGACTTACTAAATCAGTTTGCACACTTACACCATTGGGCTATATTTAGGCTACATATAGGTGATATTTGAGCTACATTTGGAGTCCAACCCACCTTTTGTGGTGGCCATCTTGGGAGATTTTGTTTTTTAAGCTTCTTTTACTGCAGTATCCTCTGTAGGAAATGCTTTCACCTTTACAGATTTGATCCCATCAAGACGGTGTTGAGGTGTTCCACACTTTTGTCGTGAATACAGAAAGTTAGCTCTTTAGTTGCTCATTAGAACACTCTGGTAAAGCTGTGGCTGCTCAACAGGGAATTAACTGGCAGGCACCCACTGGTGTTGAAAGTACGTGTTTAAGTCTGCATGTCAGAATATATTACTGAAATGGATGAGGATGATCTTTGAGAACCCAGAGAAAATGTGTCCGAATTTACTTTCACAAGGAGATGATGGACGGAGCGCTGAAACTTCTCAAACACTCACCCCCAGTCACAGATCTGGATTGAATCCATCATCGTTCTTTAGCTCACTTTGCCACCCCAGTTCAGACCCAGCCATATGCAAATCAGTCTTGAGACTGTGCCTCATAGGAACAGTCCAGCCCGAACTGCCAAGCCAGGTTTGCCCAGGACCAGAAACAAGCATCCTGGGACCGGTTTCGGGATAATGCCCCTCATCAGCCAGGCTAGCTTGAATCCGGTGGCAAAGTGAGCAAGGGACCCGTCTGGGCATACCCTGCCAACTTAGGGCGAAGAAAGCAAACACAAGGAGATGATGGACGGAGCGCTGCAATTTACTTTCTACAGCACTATAATTTCTATGGCAAAGCGAACCCACTTACTTTGTCCATTTGTAAAGGAAATGTTTTATGTTTTACAGCTTTGATTCACTCTACATTGTTTCGGGTGTGCCACACTTTTGTTATAAATTCAGAATGTTAGAACACTGGGTAATCAACTGACGGACTGCTGCTGCTATTGGAAGTACATGTTTTACTCAGACTATCAGACTTTATTCTCGCATGACTGAGGAAGATAGTGTCAATTTACAGAAAATATGCTCATTTTCGCTTCTGAGACTCCTATTTATTACCCCTATGAGAAATGGAAGGTGTCCCAACAGGTTTTGATTACAGTGCTTTTCAATGTGGACCTTGTCCCAGAGCCCTGAAATGGCAGCCTCAACATGTTGTCAATGTGTCGGCTATCCACTCAAGCCTTCCCAACCCCCACTTCCCAACCCCCACAAGCCCCTTGGGGTTAAGTGTGCTCATCCTGCTCCCTTAAATATTGTTTAAAGTAATTTTCATGACACGGGGACTTGGCCTTAGTCCTGTAATGGCTGCCACAACATATTATTCAGATTTATGAACCATTCAGAATTGACTAATTCAGCGTTAGTGGCTAATCTGATCATATCTGGACACCAACATTCCAAGTATCACTATAATTTTGAAAGCTGATTTCTCAAACAGCTGAAACAGATTTACACCAAATTTAAAAACCACGCTTTCTGAATAAAGGTCGAGCTTTCTCACAAAATTTGTGTAACTCCGTTCAGTTGTTTTTTTCTGGATCACTTCTTGAAATTCCTGTGGGAATTTGCATGTGGAAAGCCTATTTTCCCCACAACCCAACTTTTTTTTTTGCCCTCTACTTGACGGAGCACCCTAAAACTAGGAAGGAGCTGACGTGAATTAACTTTTTTTGGAAAGTTGTGTGGAGATTCATCAAACTGCGCCAAAGGTATTGGCAAAACAAAAAACAATTTCCTATGGAAACTCGAACCTAGCTATATAATGACACATTGGTGACAGCCACTGTGTAATATATTAATATTAACCAGTGGCAGTTGCCACTGAGTAGTTCTAGTTAAGAGCGCGTTTCCATTGGAAAAGCATTTTTTGGTTTGCTAATAACTTTGGTGCCATTTGACGAACCTTCACAAAATCTTCTTTAAAAAAAGAAATAAAAAAAATCTCATCCACCTCAGCTTCTTCCTGGAATATTTTGGGGTGATCTGTCAAGTGGGGGGCAAGGAAAAAAGGAGGGAGGGGTCCCAAAGCATGTTTTCCCCAATCTTGTTTCTGTAGGGAAACTGAACAGCGATACCACAAACTGCTGAATGGATGAACACCAGATTTGTCAGATAGCTAGATCCGAGTCTAGAGTGTCGCTTTTGTGATTTGGTGTAAATCTGTTTAGTAGTTTTTGAGCAATTAAGGCTCAAAAACTTTATATATTTCACGCCGTGGAGGATCCGCAGAGCAGACAGATCTCCAGAGGCGATGTGATTGGCTGCACCGTATCAACAACTATGTGGCGGCAGCCACCATCGGGACTCGCGGCTCAGTCCTTAGTCCTGAAAAAAAGATATAATGGGTTCTGTTGGGGGGTGGATGGAGGGTTACCCCTCATGCAAAAAGCTTTTTTTTTTTTTTTTAAATTTAGTTATTTATTTTTTATTTTGCCATAAATTCATGGAAGATACGTGGCAAAATAAAAATAATTAATATAAACATCCCCCCTGCCCCCCCAACCCCAAGGTTGGGTCTGGGCCCGGGGGCAGGCGGGAGCACATTTAAATATTATGGGGAAGGGGCGGGTGCCCCACCTGCCCCCCTTTCCCCTAACCTCTGGGATGCCCTTTGGACACCATTTCCCTAGGGCTGACTTTTTAAGAAAGGTGAGGGGGGTGTGAGCCCCCCCCTCCCTAAGCTTGAGAAGGCCCCGGGGACCGGAATCCCACATACAACCCTTCCCTTTAAAAAAAAAAAAAAAGACCCCACTGGAATAGGGTTCCTGGGGCTTGCAAAGGCTTGGAAGGAGAGCTACACATCACCTCCCCAATAATGATAAAAAATGGTCACCAAAATGAATAATAAATGAGCGGCAGGTGCCGCTCATTTATTATTTACTGCTCCTTAAAGGACTGCCACATAATGCCCTGTGAGGGCTTTTTTTTAATTAGATTGTGAGCTTGGTGGTGCCCCTAGATTAGGGAAGGGGGCACCACCAAGACTGCCACAAAACAGCAACCCCCCCCAGCACCACTCTGCCAAGGCACTCTACCCCACCCCACTCTACTATGGTGCCACTCCCGCCCCCTGCTCTGCAACGCTGCACTCTAATCCATTCTGCTCTGCAAGACTGCACTCTATGCCGATACACTCTACGCCACTCTGCAATACTGCACTCTATGCCAGTGCACTCTATGCCAATCCACTCCGCAACACTGCTCTCTATGCCAATCCATTCTACGCCACTCTGCTCTGCAACACTGCACTCTATGCGAGTGCACTCTACACTACTGCACTCTACACCACTCTACAACACTGCGCTCTGTGCCAATGCACTCTACCCCACTCTGCAACACTGCGCTCTGTGCCAATGCACTCTACCCCACTCTGCAACACTGCACTCTGTGCCAGTGCACTTTACTCTGTATCGTTCCACTCCAATGCACACTATGCCAATCCATTCTACGCAACTCTAATCTACTCTGCTCCTCTCCATTTCACACTGACACTACTCCTCCCCACTCTGCCCTGTACCGCTTACCCCTACTCTGAAACCATTTACTCTACACCACTGCACTCTACTCCAGTCTATGCAACACACACTATGCCACTTCACGACACTCTGCCACTTCAGTATACAGCATTCTACTCCAGAACATTCCACTCTACCCCACTCCACAACACCCCACTCCACTTTCCTTTACGCAACTTAATTTTAGCCATGCTGAACAGCAGTCACGCTGGTGTACAACATGGCTAAACCATATTGGCAAAGCCAATATCTCTTGCGTAGGCAAGGCCTATTGGCTTAGCCAATGCTTGTTCTCCTGTGACTGCTTCATTTTTTTCTCTTAAAGTGGTGCAATGTTTTCTAATCCTCCAGCCTTTCAGCAAATTTGTTAATTATTTGTATCAATTTGTTCCTTTAACTCAGTTGATCCGAATTACGAGTCTCAATCTTAATACATTACTATTTGAGCAGCTCAATTTACATAGGTCATTTGATATAAGGGTACATTTAAGCTTCTTGATGTCTGCCTCCTTATTTAACAGGGTTGCATTACGCGTTTTATTCTCAAATGTTGCTATATCCATGCAAGTAACAGAAATTTGTAGTGTTCATAGCATCCCCTGTACTAAAGTACCTTTTGAGAAATATTGCAATTTAACTCGCAGTAACCTGCTTCCAAGAATGTTTATTTTCAAGTGTTGGTGATTTTTCAGAAGATTATTATCCTAACTCTGTGAATTTGCTCGGGGTCTTTAGAATACATTGTGGACAATTAGCCCAGTGTCCGTGTGGTCAGAGATGCAGATGGGTTCTGTCATGGAGGACCTCCTTGCTGACCTGTGATATTAAATGTTTTGAAACAGTCATCTGCTTTTTCCTATCCAGTATCTTGTCCAGAACCATTTTTGAATTGCTCTTCAATGTTATCATTTTTTTTCTCATTTCCCAAAAGGGTGGATAGTCTTGAGATGGCCCATAAATATTAGAAATGAGGAGCTCTACAGTACATTTAAGGAGTGCCCTGACCCATCTCCCTTCTACATTTTCTCATTTCAATAGCTTGTGGCTTTTCTGGATTCATGTGCTGTGCATTATTCCGCTATCTTAAATCACTCTGTCACACAAAACTACCTCGGCGATGAAGCACTCGGCGACTGAAGTGAAATGAAAGTCTAAAGAACCCGATCGGGTCTTGAAAGAGCGACCCCAGTGGCGGTCGCCACTCGGAGAAGTCTTTGACGTCAAAATGCGATTGAGAGAAGGAGATGACCAACGAAGAGTCTGAGGAAGCACCAGGCCCGAAGAAAAGGGCGTCGAAGTCTCACCGCTGAAGAACAGGCCCTCGAATGCTAGAGAAAGAAAAGGCTGCTCGAAGCCAAAATGGCAGCGATCCTACAGAAAAAGAGATTTTGACGCTTCCATGAAATAATTTGGTATTTTCTCGAAACTTCTAGGGGAGAAGAGCAGGGAAGAAGAGGAGCACAGGGAGCTCGATCCACAAGCAGCCCCCGAACCACAAGAAGTGGAACAAGAAATGTTAATCTATGAAGTGGACACGCATGACTAAGGTATCTTCCAGGATGCTAAAAGCAGTAATGAACAGTGGCAGGACCTCAAAACATACTCTCCCGAGGAAGTAGTTGACACGTATCCCTCGAGGCAGACACTGCCCAATGATCTTGCAATGTTTAATGACGTTGCAGTTAAGTACCGGGTACAACTGGAAGAGAAGACGCAGGCTTCTTTCTTCCTAGAAACACTCCTGCCATCCCAGAGCAAAAGCCAATACCTCCCCATGTTGCCAAGCATTTTGGATGAAGGAAGGGAAGTTTTCAAAGAGCTAGCATCATGCAAGTCAGTAACACTGAGAATAGAGAAAAATATAAACGTTCCGCCAAGTACCCTGTTTACATCAAGCGCAATGTAGTGCTGGATTCCATCATTGTGGCAATAGCAAGGAAGAGAGCAAATGACCCATAATCAGCGGGACCCCCGCCAGAGAAGGAAAGCAAGAGAGTGGAAATGGCAGGCCGAAAAGTAGGGTGTGGGCTGTAACATGATGGAGGATCGCAAACAAATGCACTCCTCAACCACTATTCTCACAGCCACTGGAAGAGGTCCGAGAGCACTTGAAATGCCACTGAGAACAATATCAGAAAAGGGGAGCTGCATTGGATGCGGCAAACACAGCCAGTAGGCAGCTGGTAATGGGAACATGCATGAGGAGACATGCCTGGCTATAGGTGTCTGGTTTTCAATATGAGGTTCATTCGAGCATCATAAGCACACCCTTCTCAGGAGAGAGAACCTGTTCAGAGCCACTGTAGACAACACACTACAGCAGATTAAAAAGGACGATGATACCCTGACTATGTAACTCCTTTTTTTACTGGAGGGAAACGACAATGTCTCCTAGTCTGCCATCATGTGCATTGCTGTAGACTGCTTCAAAAATGTCTACAAAAAGTGCGACATACATCCATAGTCCAAACATATAGTACGCATGTCCAAATGGTACTTCCTGCTGTTATCCTACATATAGGCTATACAAAACTGTGAAAGTTCTTTGCATAAACATTTGCTATGAGAAAAGTTCCTATACGCAGGTGGGTGCCTATGGCACTATTAGCTGTGGTGTTATGGCACAGCTAACATGAAACCCTATAGTGTTTTATAGTGTCTTGTTGATGGAAGGCTCCTTCTACCACTGTGGGACACAGCAGGACTGCTTTTGAGTAAACGGAGTGCTGGCAGCAGTGGAAAGGTTGTTCATTGACTTCAGAAGACTTTAATTGTATAATTTAATTATCTCCTCTACATGAAATGTTAGAAAACATCTGCCACAATAATTGTATGCACCATGTAAGAGACAGTATACAGTTACTTTGGGTTCTAGTTCACCTAAATCACCAGGAAATCTATAGATTCTCCCGGGCCACCCACTGGTTCCCTCTGACAGCACTCCTGGGGTCTGAATCTTTCAGCCGTTTTAAGCACGTAATTCGTCTCAGATTAACATTGGTTTTCTGGATTTGAGCCAGGCTGCTTGAAATGGTAATTTTTTTCCAATTCCGGATCCTTTTTTCAGGCTTGTTAAAGTCGGTGGAGAAACGTTCATTGCATGTCTTGTGGCATTCAAGGTCCGTCTTGTGGCATTTCAAGGTCCTGCTTATTATGGAGGTTAGCAACCAGTGGCAGCCGCTACTTAACGGGCCGGAGAGGTGTGGAGGGGGAAAATAAAAATAAAAAAAATTCCACTTACCTGTATGCCAGCTGGCCGTCGCCTCTTGGTCCTCTTCTTAACTCCAGGAGCAGGAAGGAAGCAGGAACCAGGAGGCAACCAGGCTCTCAGACTCCCCTGACCAATCACAACGCTGCCATACAGCAGCGTTGTGATTGGTCAGAGCCCCGTGGTTCATCGCTCCGAGAGGGACTGGGGACCTGGGCATGCTCTCCACCCAGGCTGTAATACAGCCTGGGTGGAGAACATGCACAGTGCGCATGACTGTTTGGCCGGCTCGAGACGGCCGGCCAGACATTCATGTGCACTTAAGAGAGTGCCACCACTGTTCCTGTGACGTCCAGCCCTGCTCCGCCCCTAACCTTCAGGCGCTATATAAAACCTACAAATAAATAAATAAACCAGCTGATACATAGATGGAAAAATAAAATGATAACGTTCATTATTATCATTTTATTTTTCCTTTTTCAACTGCTCACCTAGCAGTGGGGCAACGCTCCGCCTTAGCGGAGGAGCTGCCCCTGATGGCAACGTTTTTGGGCATGATCAGTATCGATAAGCATGATGAATATTTGTTAATGCTCCAAGGTGCGCTTCAGAAACATGAACCAAATAAGGTCTTCATGTATTTCTAGCTTGAGCTATGCTCATTTCATTCTTATTGTCCTGGGATTCTCCTCTGCTTTGAGTTCCTCCATTGATCATGCCTTGATTGAAAGCAGAAATGAAGTATCTACAGACTAATACGACACTCAACTCTACTACAAAATCAAATCACCCAGTGACATCCTACATCCCAACGCCACACTGAGCAAGATACAATCTTGGTTTAACTCCAGCCACTTAAAGCTAAACCCCAACAAAACAGAAATAATACTGTTCTCCCCTAAAAGTAACCACCTATCAATCTATGAATGGCTCCGCGACCTGAATGCACTAAATTGTTCTCTCACTCTGTCCAACTCCGCATAGTCCTTAATCCTGCACAAAAACATGTCAATGAAGGATCACATAAACTCTGACAAAGGAGCACGTTACACACTAAAACACCTCAAGAAAAATAAACCATTCATTCCCTGTGATGATTTCAAGATGGTAGTTCAATCTCTTGTTCTCTCCAAACTGAACTATGGGAATGCCCTCACAGGGACGCCGAAAACTCACCTCGCCCCTACTTAGATCAGTTCTAAACATGGCAGCCCAGCTCATAACGGGTATTAAATGGTTTCAACACATCACACCAGCCCTCAAGATCGTCAACTGGCTTCCCATCGAAGGAAAATGTACTTACAAGACTACCTGCATCACACACAACGCCCTTCACTTACATGCCCCCAACTATTTAGACAACAAGCTCATGAAAGCTGGAAGAACCAGAACTCTGAGAAGCTCTAACTCCCTTCTTCTCGTACCTCCCCAACTAAAAAGGAAATCCACCCATACTCGCTCTATTTTCTGGAAATACACCCAGCATATGGAACTCTCTACCTAGAGATCTACGATGCAACCCCTCCTTCTCTTGCTTCAAAAGAGACTTGAAACTCCTCCTCCTCAACAAATATGTTAACACTTAAGCATACTGAACTCTGGTCAATTATCTCTCATTCTAGGACTAGACCCTCTGTGACAGTCTGTTTGCTTCTGCTGTCTATTAGGTATTTCTCTCCCTTAACTCATACTGTTCTTATTGCCCACATATGGTAATCCATGCTCATTACCTAACGATTTTCTCAGTATATATTTGTGTGTGTACTAGAATCTAATGTGTCTCGCATCATATGTTCAGTGACCTGATTATACTGTGTTCTTCACGATTATATGAAGCGCTCTGATGCCTTCGGGTCTAGCTAGCACTATATAAAACCTATAAAATAAATACTGCAAAAGCCATGGGGGGGTGCTGCAGTTGTGGGGCCAACCAAGAATGGAAACTACACTAGTGAGAAGACCTTCAGGTTGTGGACGATTTCAAGGCACAATGCCACAGTCATCCTACCAACAATTGACTCCACACCAAGGAGTGCAGCATCAGTGGCTTTTCACATCACTGCAGCGCCAGGTTTTTTGGGCCATGGCCAAAGGAAGGCGACAACCTTCCAGGGGGCCGGCTCCTCCAGAAAGTGACTCCACTTATCAACGCCCCATCACAAAAAAACATGGCAAGATAGAGGCCTTCCTCTGAGTGGTGGAGGGTCACTTCAGACAAATGGATCCTCCACATCGTTCAACATGGATGCTGCATAGAACGTGTGAAGACGCCCCCTGGGGTCAAACCTAGGAAAAGACCACACCAAGAGGAGGAAAGGTGTTGCCTTGCAACACAAAGTGCAGGAACTACTTCACAAAAAGGCAATAGAGAGAGTGCCCACAGCAAAAACCAAGCAAGGAGACTACTCCATCTACTTCCATTGTCCCAAAGCTGGACAAGTCTCTAAGACCAATCCTGGACCTTCTCTTTTCAATCAATTTCATAAAGACACAAACATTTAAAATTATGACAATGCAAGAGGTCTTCCTGTGGCTGCCGAAAAAAAGGACGATATGATAACCATAGACCTAAAGGATGGTTACTTACACATCCCCATGAAACGCTAGCACAAACGTTATCTACGGTTTGTAGTCCACAAGATCCACTACCAATTCAGAGTTCTCCCCTACGGAGACTAATCGGCAACCAGGGTATGCACAAAAAGTCTAGCCCCAGTGGTGGCCCACCTAAGATGGAACGGAGTACATGTCTACCTGTACCTGGACCACTGACTAATCAAAGCAAGCTCTTACTCGCACTGTGAAAAAGACACCAGTACAGTGATGAACACGTTCATGGACTAGTTTTCACGATGAACCTAGAAAAGTGTTCAACGAAACCCGAGAGAAAAGACTTTCCTGGGAGGCAGAATCAACACTGTTGTGGCAAGGGCCTTCCCTACATTCAAGAAGGAGGGGTTGGGGGTGAGGGGGGAAGGTCCATCACTCCGAAGTAAGCAGCCTTAGACTAGCGACCTGGCCCTGAGGTCATAGTTTCGACTCTTGAACCTCCCAAAACAATCTGTGGACATTCTGAAGGAAGCACAGAGACAAAGTACAAGAAATGCTACACAGTAAAATGGCAGAAGTATGTCCTGTGATGCAGAGGCAGGGGACTGTTCCGCAGCAGAACAGAATACACAACTCTGAGCCGGTACCTTAACTACCTGCTAGACAGCAGCCTGATGTACACCTCTCTAAAAGGGCACTTGACGGCGACAGTAGCTTACACATGATGCCACATGGGAAGAAGTAGCAAAGAGGATAGCTCGGTCTAGACCGTCTCCGACACCAATGTGGAATCTCAAACTGGTGCGAACACAACTAATGAGGGCACCCTTTAAACTGCTACATAAGGCAGAAATGTGGTTTCTGACCTTGAAGACCGCCTTCATAATCACAACTCTGTGTGGGGTGAGTGTACTGCAAGCACTAACCACTGAAGAACCTCCCATGCAAATACACGAGGACTAAATAAACATGAGGATCAACCCACGCTTCCTCCCAAAGATCATATCACAGTTCCACGTGAACGAAGCGATAGTTACCAGGCTTCATCCAGCAACCCAAGCCTAGAGTGCTCGTCACACGCTAAACGTGCGCATGGCTGTGATATACTATCTAGAAAGAACGAAGGCGATCAGACAAGGAAGCCAGGTCTTTGTATCATTTGCAAACTAAAACAAAAGCTCACTAGAGACAAAGGGCACCATTGCAAGGTGGATAGTGCAAACAATTCAATTGTGCTACCAGAGGGCAGGCGTGCACTTGAAGACCCAGAGCACATTCCACAAGGAAACCAGCATTGGCATAGCCAATAGGTCTCGCCTTTGGGGCCTTATAAGTGTTTAGCCAGAGCTATTGACTTTGCCAATGTCTTCAAGCTGTGCTGTAGAGAAGTGTGGCTGCTGTGCGGCATGCTGAAAAGTTATAATAAAAAAGTGTCAGAAGCATTTTTGTTACTTTATATATGACCAAGAAGGCATTATGTAAAACTGAACGACCATATTAAAAAAAATATTTACAATAAAAAATGTCCTCCGTTTTCTTTTGTTCTTGCAATGCTGGCAACTTGTTTCTGCCTATTGCAATGGTTGTTTGTTAAAGCTTTTTTTTTTTGAGGGGGCATAAACAATCGGAGGGTGAAGGTTGGGAACTAGTACCTGTATTATAACACTAGCAGCGGCCAGACGCTAGGGGAGAATCAACAGATTCCGAGAGCAGGCTGAGGTGGTGCTGAGTGATGCTGAGGTGGTAGTGGTGGTGGTGGTGACTGTTGCGGAGACGATGCTGAGGTGATGCTGAATGATACTCAGGTGTTGCTGAGTGATGCTGTGGTGGCGCTGAGTGATGCTGTGGTGGCGCTGAGTGATGCTGTGGTGGCGCTGAGTGATGCTGTGGTGTTGCCGAGTGAGAGAGAGAGTGAAGATATAATGCCCAATTAGAGAGGGTGGTGAGAGAGAAAGAGAGAAAGGGTGTACATAGAATAAAGAGTGGAGCGGGATAGAGGGAGAAAGAAGGGGAGAGAGAGTGAATGAAGGAGTTTGAAAGAGAAACAGATAAAGGGGTGAGAGAATGAAAGGCTAAAAAAGATAGAGGGGAGTTAATTAAGTAGAGGGAGAATTAGAGAGGGGAGAGAGAGCGAAGGAGAGAGACAGTAAGAGTGGGGGGTGTGGAGTTTAAATAGATTGAAGCAGTGACGCGGAAAAAGTAACCTTAAATATAGCTTTGTGCTTTGCGCGAATAAATATAAAAAAAAACAGTGAGAGACAAAAATACTGGTAATTAGGCTGTGACTCCCAATATAAAACAAATAGCGATATAAGGTGAAATCAACCCACCGAAGCAATATTTCTAACTAGACAAAAAAAGCTTGCATTTCAATGCTAATCGCTGTTGTTTTTCATGTGACTGTAGTCCAGGGCCCTCAGTTGGTAATGTGAGCTGCTGCTGCGATTGAAACATCAGAGTCCAGAGAGTTAATGAGCCATAACGAGGAAATGAGGAAGAGATAGGAAACCCAGATGCCAGCTGCGCGTGCACGCCATCGTGAACTCAAGCTGGTCGCCAGCCGAAAGCCAGTGTTTGCACTTCCAAAACCCGCTTACTAAAACTCTCGGCCAGACCAGCGCAAGCGCTGGTGCAGGCCGAGACCTAAAAAGGAGCCACCCTGTTCTTCCTAGCAAACATGCCCATAAGCCACATATAGTATGTATAGCATCCACATGGACATCATTTCACTGCTTCACAAAGAGACTGTTACCTGGCTATCCAAATAAACTAAGAGGTGCAGGTGGGACAGTGTACTGAAATATCTGTTTACAAGCTCAACCTCATTCTAGCACCACCCCAAAAGTGACCTGAGATGCAGCTACGAAACCTATGCACAGCATGTGAATTTAGAAAAAGGATTCATTTTGCAAAGTTAAATGGTTGCTTACCAGTAGGAGGAGTTTTGCAGCTTGAAGAAGTTTCTGGGTACACATGGGGCCCTCCACCTCCCCTGGAAATGAGGTGAGACGAGGAGGGGAAGATGAATATATTAAGCTTTGTCATAATTGGAGCTAAAGTACCTGCATATATATCCGTACTCATTTGTGCCATGTGCTGTATAATCGTCATACTGTTGCCTTTCTGCGTGGAACCAATCGAACATGGTCAGTTGTCAATCTCTCAACAGCAGAGCAAAAAGTGAAAACAAAATCCAAACGTAAAGAATGAAGAGGTGAGAAAGAAAGAGAGATGGAAAGGGACTAATTATACTGTTATTTCTGTGGTTAACCTTTCAAAATCTATTGCTGGTTTCATTCAGTCAAATAGTCAAGGACAGGACCATAGGTGAATTTTTAAAGTAAATCCTCAACACTCACCACACTGTTTCCTCAAACAGTATTCTCATGCTTCTCATTACCACCAAAGAATGCAGTAACATTTCAGGCTGTACACTTGAGGTAGAAAACATGCTGTCAACCTTAATCAAAAACATTTACTAGGCAGAAAAGTTGACAAGAATAGCAACAGTTTGACATACAACTGGTAAGTGAACCACTTGGAGTACATTTGATAAATGTTTTTCTCCCTAGTAGAGAGAGTGAGAGAGTGAACACCTTGCTTCTTCATATGTGTTTGGTAGAAAATCACTAATCTTTCAATTCAAAGGTATAAGACTTCTATTTGTGCATGTAACATTCATCATCCATGGTCGCACAAAACCATACTTCCTTTCCATTTATCTCATCTTTAGTTTTAGTTCTAGGAATGATTTTATACACTTCATGTTTATAGCAAAATCTTACTAAAATGATTAATGTTTTTTTGCTCCTTCAGTTGAAAGTTTGGCCAAGCTCTGGTGCAATCAAGAATCCTGGCAGCTTAGAAAAGCCTTAGTGGTTTAACGTTCATTGCGATCAGATGATTTGAGTTCCTTAGAGGAAATTATGGTACTTTTTTGTGGCCAATCCACTTCTAAGTGACCAGTTTCTCCCAATTCAAGATTCAGTGAATCTGACATAAGAGTCAGCATGCTGAAAATTTGCATAGTTCCTATCTCTTTTTAGGTTGCCACCTACCAAAGAGTGGAGCTGTCTGGTATGCGAAAGACGTCTTGGGGACTTTCAGATAGTTGACCTGAGAATGCGTTCCGCTGTGGCTTGCTTTTGGCTTTGTGGTTTGTTACTCACGTTTCCTGGCTTTCGATTTGCTGTCTTTATTTGCTTTGGGCTGTGCCGCTTGTGTTCGTACCTCCCCATGCTAGAGTTGTGTTTACAGTATTCTTCCACAAACTCCTTTTCTGAAAATCTTGTTCTTATCTGGTCACATTTGCTCGACATTTAAAGAGTGAGGTCAAATGTCAAGCTGTGTTTTCGTGGGAGCCTGATATTTATTTTGCCTTCTGCTGACTTCAAAGTGAGAGCGTTTATAGGAAAGAGGAATGCAGAGCATACTTTCTATATGGAGCCTGCTTGTGCACCTTTTTTTAAGTCTCGGCCCGGCATTGCTTGTGCTGTCCCTTCGAGACATGCTGTGTTCAGAATAGGGGCTTGAAGCCCCTCCCATCTTTTCTGTTGGCTCCTCTTACTGTCCTTGGTAAATACCGGCTTTTAATTGGTGCAATAGCTTACTAGTCCCTTCTTTTCAAATTTTGTAACCTCCCATACCTCTGTTACATGAGCTCTTACGCTGCATGTTATTTATTACACTTGTGAGCAGTATCATTCTGGCTGTCCTCTAGCAGCGCTGGAGCTCAGCTGATGGCTGCCTTTCCTTTCTTGAGCACGCTCACCTCCGAGCTTCAAAGTGGGTTGCTTTTATGCTTTATTGCTTTTCCCCCTCCTGGTTCATGTTAGAAGCGCCCCCCTTCCCCCCCACCCTCAGAGCAGAAACACAGCATTCCCCTCCCCTCACCCTTTCCGTGTGCATCGAGTGAGTTTTTTGTCCACGCTCCTTAAGCGATACCGCTCAGCTAATGGCTGCCTTTCATTTTTAGGTCTCGCCTAGCGACGCAGCGCATGCACTACTCGCTTGCGAGATCTATTGTCGTCGGTTTTCTTTTGGAAGTGGGGTTGGTGACCGCCCTGTCTCCCTTAGGCCCCGCCCACCCGGACTGGACTCATCGTCTGTTTCTCGACTCCTCGTCACTTCCTCATAGCGCTTCCAGGTTCCCGTATGCACGCGCACGCAGTGGCGCAGGATTCCAGCGCGGCCTATCAGCTGTACCTAGTCTGCAGACTCCTGACGGGTGTTTTTTTACGTGGAGCAGCAGGATGGCAGCGCTCCCGCTTTTCAACAGAGCTTCCTTTCACAGTGCCATATGTCAGGCATTACATCCCCGTCACACAAGGCCTGAGCTGTCTGAAGCATTCCCCGAGACCAGGAAGTGAGTGCACACGCTTATTACAGTTAATGCACCGTGCAAGATACCAATGAACAGACGTGAGCGTGCTGATAGTCAAGACTTCCCCGGTATTCATGAGCCCCTCCCATCATCGATGTAGGCTGGAGGTGAACTGTAGTGTCCCGCGCGCCACCGTCCCGATCGATCAGTAACATTATCAGGTATCACTCGTGCACCGGAGGGCAATTAGCGCTCGCGCTCCATCGATCGAGCAGGCCTCACACCGGATCCTGCTCGACTCCTCCTGGGCACGAGGTAGATTTATTGCTTTTTGGGGACAGAGAGCCGCTGCTGTTCTGCCACCAGGGGTCCCCGGTGAGCGCTATGGCGTTGAGTGCCCCAGCCCCACCGGTCTCGCCCAAGGGACCAGTCCGGCAAGAGATGCGTGTTCGTCCCTTGCGGTAGGCCAGTGCACCCCTGGTCTGCATGCACAGGTCTGCAGCCACGAAAACATACAAGACTCAGGCCCCGAGGCGCGATTTAAGTAAGGTGGCTCCACAAAAGAAAAAAATGTCATTGGCTTTTTGAGCAGAGAAACACTTTTTGAGCAGAAACGATAAAATCAAGATTTTAAACCACAAAATGTACACCAGCACTCAGAAGCCTCAAGTACAGTGACACTTGGGGTGCTCTGAACCCCACGCCCTGTTAGTACATTACGCCATCTCTACTAGCTTGTATGGTGCCAGTGGATACATAGGTGGGGGCTCCAGGGGGGCGGGGCACAGCCCGGAGTCGTACCAGCTATTAGTACTTACACAATGAAATTTCATTTTAAACCACACAGTTCTGACCTAAAGGCACGCATCAGATGGGGAAAATTAATTAACTGTCGCCGTAAATTAATTTTTTTTATCATTAGCGTTTTCTTTTCTGCTTGAAGAGTATCTTGAAGTGTATCTACATGTAGCAAAGGCTGCGAATTTGTGATTACATGCGAGCACAAGGCACTTTACTTTTGTATGATTTTTGGTTACAATTACATCCTTTGTTTAAAATTGAGTCCGTTATTTTCACTGCTGTCACAATACTCCTCTAACACACCCGGCTCTCTGCTCCATTTGATCTTTCAAATAGCGCACACCACAGACTGAAACATCTCTTTGCGCTTTACTAATAGGTGCTGTAGTTACTCGCCTATAGGCCCCCATTACAAGTGGGGGACTCAATTCCGATTCCATGGATCAGAATTACAAGTTGTGTGGTAATTAACACACACTCAGATTTTCCCACTAATACATTTCAGACAACTGCAGAAATTCACTGGGGGGGGAAAGGCAGTCAAAAAGTCAAAACATGTGGAATGTGGTGTGTTTAAATACTGATTCCAAATTTTATGCCACATTCACAAGTTGACACCTGGAATAAGAGGTATTTCCTCGCGTAGTAAATACCTCAACCAGCAGTACTGGTATTTATCGTGTGCGTAAAATTGTAATTACAATGCCAATAACTCTAACTGATGCGAGACCTGCTGCATTGCAAATGCTTGTTTATTTAGCGCGTGCAACTTTATTTTTATTAGTCCACCACAGGAGCCTATCTCTGAGTTCAAAGTCGGCCGCTCTCATGCTATGCTTTATTGCTTTCACCCTCCCGGTTTGCATTGAGACGCAGGGTTTCCCTTACCCCACCCTTTCCCTGTACATAGAATGAGGCACCATCCGTGTCTTTATCTGAAAGAGGGGAAACATTTAGGCCCTTTTCTACAGGCAAATCGACAGGGCATAACTTGAACAAACGTCATTGAATAGTCGACTCTTTTTAGCAATTTTATAGGCTGGCTGATCTGGTGCGGGCCAATAGCGCATCACTGACACCAAGCTTGTCTGTGCTCCTGGGTGTGTTTCGGCTTTGCCTTCCAGTGCATGTAAACCTGAGCTCCCAACTTCAAAAAGATAGCTTTGTAGAGCGGCACACCGTGCTTCATCTTCAACAATGGCGGCAGCGTGCCTTTCTTTTGTTGAGCATGGCTTGCCCAACTCAATCTGACAGCAAAACTGCACCTCATTGGTCCTCACCCAGGACATGGCCCAACAGCATTTTAAACGCCTTTCAAAGATATAAGCCCACCATGCCACTCGAAGTATGTACCCCCGCACCTCTAATTTTGCAAAATCAGCGCCCACATAAGGTGAAAGGCCCGCCGTATCAGGAAAGCAGCCGCAGCCTGAGTGAAGTACCATACACTATGAAGCATGCTGCCCATGTAGGCACTGGCTTCAGCGCCCATCACCGGGATAGATAAAATAAACTATATATAAATGTTGGTGCACAATCCATACAGCAAAGCACCACCTTCCCCATACGTAAATATGTCCCACTCCTCCAAAAACATACAATACTCCCTGCCACTCCTCCAAATATACATATCCCAATTCCCCTGCCTCTCCCTATACGTATGATGCAGCGGTAATTTCACGGTAATTTCTCAATGCAAAATATAATTTACCTCTAGTTTTACCGCTTTAAAGGTGAATGGACCTTTGCCACCGTGTATCACCTTCAGGAGACTTTACATAAACATGAAAAATCAAAAATACAATTAAATTTAAGCCAATAAAGAGAGTTGTGAGTATTTTTAAAGGGTTTTATTTTCTAGTCAAAAGTTAAGTTTCTCTGACCCTTTATTCATTAGTCCAATATCAATCAGGTTACAGAACTGAAAAACAGGAAAAATAGAATTAATACAAAACATATTACAGATTGAATACAAGGCACTCCTTAAAGGAAGGGAATGAGGCATCAAATGTCAGTCAGAATTCTTTAAAGAGTTCCAGGAAAAATTTAATTCAAGAGTGAGTCTTACAAGGCTAATCAATAATTAATAATTGGCAAAAATCTCCCATAAAGAGAAATAAATGCATAAGACAAATAAATCTTTTCAGAACTAATTAGTTAGTCAAAGCATAAACTTAGAGTTTTAGCATCTAAATCTAAACCTGTTCCATCAGCTGCGTTCTCTGCCCTGGTCTGTTCAATCTGTCTCTGTGTCTCACACAGAGAGGCTGTCCGCCCTTCACAAGACCACAGAGGAATGTGATCTGCCTTGCCAAAAACATGACGTGTAAGGACTCTCTGGAAAAAAAAAAAAAAATATGAGCAAGAACCCCTCCTCCCTCTGTCTCTCCTCGGACGCAATCTCCTCCCAGGCTGCACCCGCGACGTTCACGTACCTAACCCATATGATGTCTGTGTCAAATCTGCTTCTTCTCCTCTCCTCCCTCTAAGACTTCTAAGGCGTCTAAGGCTACTAAAGCTGACACGCCCCCCAAGGGGTCATTATTTATACTCTAATTCTTGGCTGACTATACTAATAATGTTGCAGTTTCAGTAGAAACTCGCACTGTGATTGGTTAGCACAGGTGACATAGAGGTCTCATCATCCTGTTCATTGCAAATCCAACCCATACCAGTTCTGACAATAAGGGCTTAATGCTAAGAACAATATACATAACATGTATCAATAAAAACATTTCTTGCAACAAAATGTATCACTCAATTTCCTGTCTCTTTCACATAAGCACACTAAAATGACACTTTCCCACAAATACTGATACATTGGAACGATGACCGGAATGTACAGTTCATTGTGGCCTTGACCCATGTGTCTTCACTTGAGGCACTTGGCAGTTCATGCAGCTGGCTCTGCGCATGCGTCTCTCATTCAGCACACTGCCAAAAATTCTCAGCCATGCTGGATTCCTAGGCAGCCATTTTATAGTGGGCCCAAATGTATACTAAAGTAAAAACAAATACAAAAGAATATTAATTTATGAAGTAAAGCCCATTATGTTTACCTCCCCCCCCCCCCATACTAGTACCCTGTATTAATTATTACCTAGCAAAAGCTATTAATTTAAAGCAGCTTTTCTATTTGTGCACCACATGCAAAATGTGCAATGTACAACATAGCATAAACATGCTCTAGTGCAAATTTTCAAAGCGCAAACAGTTAATACATACTCATAGCAACATGCTCTAATGTTTTAGATAGCTTTTCATGCAAAATGCGTTTGCCCCATGTGTAGTGTTGGTGCATGGTTGATTAATTAATACACATTATAAGAAGATGTGTTATGAACTGAATATGCATTGTCTAAATATGCAACAAAGCCAAAGTCTCTTGAGACAGGAACAGGGAGTGTAGATTACAAGGAAAAGGAGCTGGGCAAAGCTAAAGAGGCCACAGTGAGCCTTCTAAAGGAAACTGAAATCACGAGTTTTCTACACTGCAAAAACACATATCTGAAAGAGACACGTTAGTGACAGATTCCTTACCTTAGAATATCCCCAGGCGTCAGGCTGGATCCGGAAAGTTTTTGCGTAGCCGTACCCTTGCGCGTCGGTAGGCGGCGTCGTGCGGCTCCGCGACCGTCGTCGGCGTCGTGATCGCCGGGATGACGTCGCGGGCAGTACTTAGACGCCGCCCTGCGCGCTGACGTCAGTTCTTCTTTTCCGCGCCAGTAAGCGCAGATCCGGGAAGAGCAGTGCCCTAGTCACTTTTTGACTACCTTTTTTGTGAATTTTTTCACTGTTTTCTTCTACGAGTCTTCACGACTCCTAAGGTGTCGTAGGGATGCCCGGCTTTAAGCCCTGCGAGGTCTGTGCCCGCATGATGTCCATCACGGACCCGCACCTCGAGTGTCTCTTCTGTCTCGGCCGAGACCATGACACGAAGTCGTGCCCTGACTGCCGGAAACTTCATCCGAAGACTTTGCGATAGCGGTCTCGAAAGCTGCTCGAGGTCCGGCAGTCTGCTCCGCGCCGCACCAAGCCCCGGTCACGGGAGAGGTCGAGGGGCCGGTCGCGGAGCCCCCATCGTTCGTCGGAATCCAAGTCTTCGCGCTCCTCCAGTAAGTCGAAGCACAAGAAGTCTAAGCGGCGTCATCGCTCTAAGACTTCGCCTCGCCGGTCTCGCGACTCGGCTGAGGCCCCTGTCGGCACTGTCCCCGCGGCCCCGGACGTGCCTGTCGAGTCACCCCCGCATTACCCGTCCTTCCCGGGTTCGGGGCGACTCCGGCCCAAGTACAGGAGTTCCTGTCGGCCATGGCCCGCCTCTTCGGGCCTCAAAGTCCCTCCGGTGCGCCTTCGGGCCCCGCGGGCCCTGATGGGGTTGCTCCGGCATCGCCGTCGACTCCAGTCCCGGCGTCGCCTGTCCCACCAGCCTTCATCCCGGCCTCGGCCCCGGCCTCGATCCCGGCTCCGGTGGTGCCGCAACCCCCATCGACGCCGGTTGACCTATCCACGCCTCCGCCGATGTCCCCGGTGCCGTTCCTGACGCCGTCCGTGGCTCCGGACGGCGTCGTTCCCCGGCTCTCTCCGGCTCCGGACATGGAGCCGGACCGACGTCGCCCGACGCCGGTTCCGGCGCCGATGAGACCTTGGGTCCCTAATGTCCCTCCTCCTCCATATTATGAACCTGAGGAGGACCAGGAGAGCTGGGAGGGGTCTGAGGACCCTCTCACACAACAGTGCGAGTTTGACCCGGACTGGGTTGAGGAACTTGGGGATGCCAGTGGTCTAGACACCTCCCCTGACTCTGGCATGCTGTCTCCTCCCGTGGCTACGGAGGAGGGGGCTAATTTTGCAACGGTGTTGCGTAGAGCTGCTGGAGCCTTGAATCTCCAGTTGCCTACTGTGGCCGTCAGGACTAACCTCCTGACAGAAGTGCTTCAGCCGGCGGCCTCCTCTTCGGAGACTGTGCTGCCGTTCAATGATGCACTCACTGACGTTCTTTTGGGTGCCTGGTCCAAGCCCACCACAGGGGCTCCTGTGGATAGGAACGTGGCCCGACGCCATCGCCCTGCTCCGGGCGACCCCCTGTTTCTCTCCCAACACCCCACCCCTGAGAGCTTGGTTGTCCAAGCCTCTGCCTCCCAAACCGCCTTCCCTACCGCCCCTCCGGATAGGGAATCCAAGTGCCTGGACCACTTTGGGAAGAAGGCTTTCTCTTCCTCCAGTGCTGGCTTGCGGTCCGTCAACACCGCTTGCCTCTTGGGCCGATATACCCACTCCCTGTGGGATTCGGTGGCGACTGTTTTGCCGCAGTGTTCTGAGGAGGTCCAGACACTGCTTACCCGCGCCATTGCAGAAGTGCGAGATGCGGCTAAATACACCATACGTTGTGGCCTTGATACCGCCGACTCGCTGGGCAGATCGCTTGCAACGACGGTGGAGCTGCGTCGCCACGCTTGGCTGAGGACCACTGGTTTTTCGGGTGATGTCCAGAATACACTCATGGACATGCCCTTTGATGGAGTCGGTCTTTTTGGTTCAAAAGCAGACCATGCGCTGGAGCGTTTCAAGGACTCGCGGGCTACTGCCAAGTCCCTGGGCCTTGCTGTTGTGCGCCCTCCGCTCACATCTGCTTTTCGCCCCTTTCGTGGCCACGGGAGGGGCGCCCAGTCACGTCAGCAGCCCGGCCAACGGCCCGCGCAGCAAGCGCCTTCGCGTGGCCGAGGACGTGGATACAGCCGTGGCGGTTCGGGCAACCAGCGTGCGGGTCAGGCCACCACCTCCAACCCGTCCGCGGCCTCCAAGCCCTCCTAGTCCTTCCTTTCAGGTGCACAGCACGCCAGTAGGGGGCAGGGTCCGCCATCACCTTCACCACTGGCGTCCCATCACCTCGGACAGGTGGGTCTTGGACATTGTCCGAAGGGGCTACTCCCTCCCCTTCGAGACCACCCCCCAGCCATGCCACCTCCATTCCACCGCATGTCAGGGGATCACTTGGTGCTTCTGCAGAAGGAAGTCACGGCCCTCTTGGCCAAGAGGGCCATCGAGCATGTTCCGACCCCAGAAGTAGGACGTGGTTGCTACTCCCACTACTTTCTGGTGCCCAAAAAGGACAAGGAGGACATGCGTCCTATCTTGGACCTCCGGAACGTCAATCGCTTCCTCCGGAAGGAGAAGTTCAAGATGCTCACCCTAGCTCAGGTCTTGACTGCCCTCGACCCTGGAGACTGGTTGGTAGCGTTGGACTTGCAGGACGCTTATTTTCACATCCCTGTCCTGCCGGCCCACCGGCGTTACCTTCGGTTCACGGTAGGCCTCGAGCATTTTCAGTTCACCGTGCTCCCCTTTGGCCTTACCAGTGCCCCTCGGGTGTTCACGAAAGTGATGGCGGTGGTCGCAGCTCATCTGCGCCGAGCTGGGGTTTCAGTCTTCCCCTACCTCGACGACTGGCTGCTGAAGGCGGGCTCGTCCCAGGCAGTCGTCTCCCACCTCCAGACTACGGCCGAACTCCTGCACTCGCTGGGGTTCTCCATCAATGTGCCGAGTCGCATCTGATTCCTTCTCCACAGCTCCTTTTCATCGGAGCAGTTCTGGACACGACGCAGTTTCGGGCCTATCCTCCCGAACGGCGAGTCCGGGATATTCAGGCTATGATTCCGATCTTTCAGCCTTTATCCTGGGTTTCAGTACGGATGACCCTGAGGCTGCTGGGCCTCATGGCCTCCTGCATCCTGCTGGTCAATCATGCCAGATGGCATATGCGGGCTCTGCAGTGGGACCTGAAGTTCCAGTGGGCGCAGCACTGGGGCAACCTGTCCGATCACGTCCAGATCTCGGAGGGGACTGCAAAACAGTTGCAGTGGTGGCTCACGGACCGGCAATGGGTCATGGGCAGATCCCTCTCCCTTCCCCAGCCAGAGCACACAGTTGTGACGGACGCGTCCCTTCTGGGATGGGGCGGTCACATGGGAGAGGCGGAGATCAGAAGCCTCTGGTCTCCGGTGGAGTCCCGGCTCCATATCAACCTTCTGGAGCTCCGGGCGATCCGACTTGCACTCAAGGCATTCCTTCCCTCTGTCAAAGGGAAGGTTGTGCAGGTGTTCACAGACAACACCACCGCCATGTGGTACTGCAACAAACAGGGCGGGGTGGGGTCGTGGACCCTCTGTCAGGAGGCTCTGCGCCTCTGGACATGGCTGGAACATCAGGGCATGTTCCTGATGGTTCAACACCTGGCAGGTTCCCTGAACGCCAGGGCGGACGAACTCAGCCGCAGGTGCATGATGGATCACGAATGGCGTCTTCACTCGGAAGTGGCGCAAGGACTCTTTCTGCAATGGGGAGAGCCTTGGTTAGATCTATTCGCCACCGAAGAGAACGCGCAATGTCATCAGTTCTGCGCGTTGGAATTTCCAAGGCGGCACTCGCTCGGCGACGCTTTTCGTCGCGAGTGGAGTTGCGGTCTGTTGTACGCCTTTCCGCCTATACCACTTCTACCCAGAGTGTTGAAGAAGATTCGGCACGACCGGGCCCAAGTCATCCTTGTGGCTCCGGACTGGGCTCGAAGAGTTTGGTATCCCGAGCTACTCCAGTATGAGCGTAGATCCCCGATCCGTCTGCCTCTTCGGGAGGATCTTCTGTCGCAGCAGCAGGGGACGGTCCTCCACCCGAACCTGTCCAGCCTCCACCTGCTTGCGTGGAGATTGAGCGGCGGCAGTTGATTCCTTTCGACTTGCCTCCCGAAGTTTGTGATGTGATTCTGGCAGCCAGGCGTCCCTCCACTAAGGTGGTATACGCCTGCAGGTGGGTCAAATTTGTGGCATGGTGCACAGCAAAGGCTGTGAACCCCCTTTCTGCCCCTCTTTCTGAGGTCCTTCTGTTCCTTCTTTCTCTGGCCCAACAGGGTTCTGCCCTGGGTACCATCAAGGGTTATCTCTGTGCTATCTCGGCCTTCCTCAGGCTCCCTGATCAGCCCTCCCTTTTCAAGCCCCCTGTTGTTAACAGGTTCTTAAAAGGAATTACTCACCTCTTCCCTCCTGTTCCGTTTGTGATGCCTCAGTGGGACTTGAACTTGGTTCTTACCTTTTTAATGTGCGCTCCCTTTGAGCCTCTACATAACTGTCCTCTTCGTCTTCTGACTCTGAAGACAGCCTTTCTGGTGGCCATCACCTCCGCTCAGCGGGTGAGTGAGCTCCAGGCTCTATCATGCAAACCTCCCTTTCTGTCTGTCCATCCAGACAAGGTTGTTCTTAGGACGCGTCCGTCCTTCTTGCCAAAGGTGGTTACTGCCTTCCACATTGGGCAGACCATCACTTTGCCTACCTTCTTTCCGCCTCCGCATCCTTCCAGAGAGGAAGAGAGGCTCCACCGTCTGGACCCAAAACGTGCGCTCTCCTTCTATATCGACCGCACAAAACACTTCCGGGTGGATGACCAGCTCTTTGTTGGCTACGTGGGCGCCAAAAAGGTCGGGCGGTGCACAAACGAACCATCTCCCGCTGGGTTACCTTGTGCATCAAGGCCTGCTATTCTTTGGCTAAGAAGGAGCCTCCTGTTTGGCTGCGTGCCCATTCCACCAGGGCAACGGCTGCTACCACAGCTTTGGGCCCTGGTGTTCCGCTGCAGGTTATCTGTCAGGCAGCTACGTGGGCCTCGCTGCACACGTTTACAAAGCATTACTGCCTTGACAGTCCGGTCCGGAGGGACGGCTTCTTTGGCCGTTCTGTCCTCCGGGACTTCCTTGTCTGATCTTTGTTCGCAGACCCACCACTGGGGTTGGTATTGCTGGGGTATCTATTCTAAGGTAAGGAATCTGTCACTAACGTGTCTCTTTCAGATGCACAAGTTACTAACTTGTGTAACGATATATCTGTAAGAGACAGTAGTTAGTGACAGATTCCTACCGCCCCACCCATCCTCCCCGTTCTGCGAACTGATTTCTAGGGTTAAGGACATCCCTTTCAGGGCCCTAGTATTTTTCAGACACCTAGGTCAGCTTCTTGCATGGCTCTGCGTTCCTGGCGCGGAAAGTCGTGTACAGAACTGACGTCAGCGCGCAGGGGCGGCGCCTAAGTACTGCCCGCGACGTCATCCCGGCGATCACGACGCCGGCGACGGACGCGGAGCCGCACGACGCCGCCTACCGACGCGCAAGGGTACTGCTACGCAAAATCTTTCCGGATCCAGCCTGACGCCTGGGGATATTCTAAGGTAAGGAATCTGTCACTAACTACTGTCTCTTACAGATATATCGTTACACAAGTTAGTAACTTGTGCGTTAATTCAGCACAAGCATTTCAGACTGAAAGCATTTTGACCAGGCCTCATTTCATGTCTTTCGCTCTGCATGCACCAAAAGTGCCACTTTTAAAAAGCATTTGACTAGGCCTCATTTCATGTTTTTCACTTTGCATGCACCAAAAGTGCCATTTTAAAATGCAGTCTGAAACACAAAAATAAAGCAATGCCTGAATCCAGATGAAATCTGAGCTACATCAACCCTCCCTTTGATGATAACAAATCATGATACCTCAAATGATTTGTAAATCACACTTATTTTTATCTCACAGGTGACTTTTTTTATTGCAAAAGCTGAGCATATAACAATTTTACCTCTATTTCTAAGGCAACACAAGTTTTGTCTGTAATCAGATCATATATAGCCAAGCTCAAATGTTTAGTGCTTAGTTCTGTAAGTAGCTTCTTGGAACTGTTAGTCTTCTCTAAAATAAGTAACTAAAATAATAAAAGGAAAATTCAACAGGACAGTTTTTTTGTTTTTTTCTTTTTTACTTGGTCTTTTATTCTTTTTCTTTCATCATTTCAAAGATTCTTTTCTCTTCAGCTCTTGACAATTCTCAGTTATTGTTTCAGCCTTTCTTTTTCTCTTTGTCACCAGCTTGCCATCAGGGTGGCTCATACAGTTCATTCTAAGTGGCATTCTGTACTTTTTCCATGCATTTTGACCACTCAGGTGCTGAGAAACTCTGACAGAGCACCGTCAATTCTTTGCACTTCTTCAATCCAAGCCTTTCACTTTTATTTTCACTTTGATCAGATTCAGATGTTTCAGCTATGGGTGCAAATGATTTTTCAAGGGACCACTGTAGACTTTTTGGATACCCTTTCAGCCAGCTTTTTCCTACCTCCACTCGTAGGCCCACAGCACTAATTTCTTCTTCAGAGGCTGCATCTGACTCTCTTTCACCCTTTGGACACCGCTTTCATCTGAGTCCGTTTCCACTTTTTGCTTTTCCAGTGCCACTTCAGTTTTCTCTAGTGCTGCTTCAGACTCTGTGTTCCCTTACAGCTTGACTGACCCTCTTCTGTGGACTTTTGACCACTGCTGGCATCTCTTCTTGAAGAGGAGCTATTTTATCAGGGGGACACAGGACCATACGTGTGTGAGAGGCATGCACCCAATTTGGAAGGCCACCACATTTCACAACAGTCTTTGCCAGGATCATTTGGAACAGGCCTTTCCATTTCGCAGCATCTCTCAGATCAAAGTTTTGGCACCATTCACTATGCAGATCTTGTGTAGCAGCTGCAATCTGGTGAGAAACTGTACGCTCCACATCAGTCAGACCTTCACAGCAATGGCTAGTCTTTTCATCTGTGTTTTTCACAAGTGCATTTGCATTTATATATTCAAGCCACTTCAGTGATGCTGAAACAGTCTTTTGCAAAGTGTAACTCTGTGCTGTCTGTGTTGCTTTATTATGCTTGAAACTTCAGGCAGATAGCTACAATCCAATCTTTGTCCAATCTGTGGTTCTGCACACATCATCTTTGAGATCTCATTATGATCTGATTTCAGAGAAACTGGCAATCTATACCTGGGCATCAGTTTTTGCAATAACACATTTGCTACTATGCAGTTGTCATTTTTCTCAAAATATGTTCTGATACAACCCTGTTGTTCTGCTTCTGAAACAATTTCTTGAGCCTCTATTAATTCACCTGTGAAAGTTCCATTGAATGTATATGCTAACAGAACACAATTTTGTGCAACTGAATTAGCATTTCTCTCTCCCATGACAACAGTGACTCCTATTTGAGCAGATATACTGCATGTTATGGTAAGGGCAATCAATTTCGAATTTTGGGCTGAGGTAACTACTGAAAGCCATAAAGCTTTGACAACATAATGTATAGGAAGCACAGCATGTGCTGCTCTTAATTTGTCATTGTTACCTTTCAAATATGGGCCATCTACAAAATGGACATTGTTGGGCTGAATCAGACGTTCATCCTTAAAGTCTGATCTTGGCTTTATGCATATTTTCATGACACCTAGACCCTCCTATTCAGTTTCATCACAAACCAATTCATTTGCTGGCATTTCTGTGACGTTGGGGTCAAAGGTCATTGGGAAATACATCACAGACCTTTGAACACATTCATGTTTTTGAACAGGCACTGAGAGCTCAGCCCTCCCTCTCACTGCAAATTGGTGTATTTTCTTTTAAATAAACTTGCATTCCTAGTGCCGGGGCGCGACACTTTTTCTCTTTCAACTCTAGGAATGCTTTTGTGCAATTGTTGTCCAATGGAAGCGGATCAGACACATTCTTGTGTGTCAGCCTCAGTAAAGGCTTAGCCACTAGGAAAAGGTTTAGTAACCACTCTACAGCAGCTAACCATTCCCAAAAACTTCCTGACTTCTTTCTGAATTTTAGGTGGATTCATCTGGTGAAATATTTCCACTCTCTGGTGACACCTTTCTAACTCCCTTTCCAATTGTGTCCCAGACATTCATCTTCTTTGTGACAGTACTCCTGACTATTCTCATGCAATGGCACTGTGACATGAACTTGCCAAAAATCAATAACAGTAAGCCATTCTTCAGCACATGGAATGTGAAAAAATATGTTGGCTGGATTCGGTACCACAGGACAACATGGAAAAGTTATGCTATTAATCTCCTGTACTAATCTGTTCTTTTCATTTAGTTTCTGTGAACCTGTGATCAGAAAGTTACATAAACTTCTAATCCATTCCATCAAAAATCCTTTACTCAGTTTATCTCCAATTATGGGTAAAATTTCTGCAACTGATGGTGTTCTTGAATACATGTCACCTGATTCTAATTTGAATAAGACATGTTCTGCACATTTTATTAATCTGACATCCTTCTCTGTGAACTCTCTTATTTCTGTGTTTATTATTTCTTTTAAATCAGAAGGTAATTTTTCAACTGTCCTTTCTGAAAACAATGCTACAGCTGTCTCTTGTTGGGCCATTTTAAAATGTACATCCTCATCAGGAATCTGATAATTAACATCATCTGGTGTACAGTAATCTGTGCTGTTTAATTTGCAAAACAATTGTTTTCCTGCCAGGCCTGTTATCACAAACGGCAAATTGGTAACTTTCCTCAAATGGGCCTATTTTTGCTGCAAATTCTTCTAAAACTGGGTTTGTAATTTCTCTTTTTAAAACTCCTACAACTAAGTCTGGACCTTCCACTGCTTTCACAATGGACTTGGTAAATTCAGAATTGTTAGGGTTAAAACTCTCATTTTCAAATACAGCAACCTGTTGAACTGGGTTCTGATTTTGTTTCTGGAAAGAATTCACATTTGCTCTGGACAACCTATTTAAATTAATTTTTAGCATTTTCCATATTTTGTGGGAGCATCTGAGCTTGAAAAACTCCTGCCATTGGCACCTGTTTCTGAACTGACATGCATTTGCTTGGCTGGCACATTTTGCACCTGCATTTCTCTCTGTGTTTGCGCATTTCCACTTGCTGCATCATGTTTAAATTTACATTTCTTCTTCCAATGCTCAAATCTGTTATAAAGATGGCAAAAGAATACTTTTTCCAGCAGTGCAACATCCATACCTGAATTTGCACGAACCAAAACACCTTTACTTCCATCTGTAAAGACTCTCTGAGGCTTGGAGAGTGTAAAGAATAAGTCCTTTATTCGTAACCAACACGGGCTCCACACGGAGCGTAGATCATGCACTGCCGCGACGGTCACCAGCTGTCATCTGTCAAGGCACAGCTGACTGCAGGTGACGTCAGCAGGCGGAACGGTGTCCTCGCAGGGACAACAGATGGCAAGGACATATACGGTGTCCCTTAAGGGGACTAAGACTACAAACACAACACATCTTCCCTTCTGAGAGGAACAACAACCGTGGGGGAATAGGACCGGTAAGAATTTGGGCAGGGTGAAAGTTGGAAGAGGAGAAGAGAGAACAGAAAAGAAACGGGAAAGGAGGTAAGGGGGGAAGGGAAGGCATAATGTGGGCTGTGAAACCAAATGGGGTGTGGGGTAGCGTCACTCACAGATATAGTCTGAATATTTAACAGGGGGTAACAATCTCCTTCCAGTCCTGCTTATACCCATAGGCCGTGTGGAGTCCAGCATGGGCGTGGATGGCAATTGTCTGTGTTCGCGCAGGTGTGATACCTCTGGACGGGTCTTGCGTCTGGCAGGGTGTTTGCTGGGTAGATACATCGTGCGTGGGGTTATCCGTGGTGGAAAACCCGGAACTTGATTCATCGTCTGACCATCCGCAATAGCCATTGGAATTCTTTCCAGGCACTGCTGGTTCCTCGAAGGAGTTCACGGGTTGAAGGCTGTCCTGATCCTTGTGGACTTGTTTGTGGTTAGATAGGGATGAAAAGTGCCAAACCTTGCCGTCGCTCAACAATGCTGAGTTGCAAAACAGCTTTTGGACAGACAGGGGTGTAGAGTATCTGTCCATACCTTTGCCTATGTGTCCACTTCTTCTTACTTTCACTATGTCTCCAACTTTGAGAGCTACCGGCTTGCACCCATGCTTTTGGTCGTACCTTGCCTTACTACACGCTTGTGCCTTTGACAACCTCTCCATCACCTTTGTGGAAGACCAGTGTACACTCTTAGAGGCATTGATCCAACCTACATTGTCCTTGGACAACGGTGTCCTTCCCCGCATGATCTCAAACGGACTGTGTCCCGTGGTTTCACATGGTGTTATGCGAAATGCCCAGAGTGTTCTCAGTGTCTCCTGTTTCCAGTTCAGTTTATTGCTGCATGCCAACTGAATTATCCCTTTGATCACTCTGTTGAAGCGTTCAACAGCTCCGTTGCCGGCTGGATGGTATACTGAGGTCGTTTTGTGTTCAATTTGATTCCTTTCCATGTACTTTTTGAATGTTTCTGACACGAATTGTGGTCCATTGTCGCTGATGACTTGTTTGGGTAGACCCTCGTGTGTGAAGACTTCATCCAGAAATTTAACAATGCACACTGCATCCGGTTTTTTTACGAATTTTAGTTCGGGCCACTTTGAAAAATGGTCAATGGTGACTATGATGTACCACTGCTCACCTTGATCCGTTATAGGTCCCATGATGTCCACACCAATCCGCTCCCAGGGCATTGATGGACATGGAATGGGATGCAGGGGTGGTCTGAAGGTTACTTGGGTCTTATCTGAATTTAGGCATAGTGCACAATCTCTGACACATCTTTCCACTGCCAAGCTGATTCCAGGCCACCAATAATTGTTTTTTTACCCTGCCTTTAGTTTTGCCAATCCCCAGGTGTCCCTCATGGCAAATGTTAAGGATCCTGGGCCTTAGGCTGCTGGGGGGCACGACTCTCCCGCCTCTTAAGAGCAGTCCCTCTTCGTGCGAAAGCTCGTCTCTAACCTCCCAAAAATGGCGTAGCTTTTCCTCTAACTTGTTCTTTGCTGGCCATCCCCTTGATAGCATGTCCGTAACTTGACCCAGTACTGTGTCTTTCGACTGTTCTTCCATCCATTCCTCTTTTGAGATGCCCTTAAATTTCTCTTCTACATTTGCTATGCATGTCTCTTCAGTTTCTTCTTTGACTGTTGGGTTATCTACATCGACTGGCATTCTGCTTAGATAGTCGGCCACAACATTTTTCACCCCTGGAACATATTGGATTGTATATATATAGTCGAACATTCGTACTGAAAGTCTTGCCAGTCTGGGTGACGCTGCATATAGCCCTTTGGTTGTGAAAACTTTCGTGAGTGGTTTATGATCAGTGCACAAGGTGACTCTATTACCCCATACAAATTGCCTAAAGTGTTCGAGTGCCCATACGCAGGCAAGTGCTTCACGCTCAATTACAGAGAATTTCTCCTCTGAGCTCGTTAGGGAACGTGAAGCGAAGGCAATAGTGTATTCTTTTCCTGTACTGTTGTCTCTTTGCGTGAGTACAGCTCCTAGGCCTTTAGAGCTTGCATCTGTTGTTATTATGTTCATTAGTGCTGGATCAAAACCCTGCAATGGCAATGCAGTGCACATTTCCTTTTTTAACCTGTCGAAAGCCACATTGCAGTCTTCTGTCCACTCGAATTTGTTTTTTTGTTTAAGTTGTTGTCTCAACGTGTGTGTTTTGCTTGAAAAGTTACTAATGAATTTCGCATAAAATTCAACAAGCCCTAGGAAAGACCGTAGTTCATCTTTGTTCCCAGGTTGTGGTGCCTTGATGATTGCCTGCAGCAGTTCTTTTTTTGGACGTATTCCTTCACCTGTAATTTCATGTCCTAGGTAGTTAACAGAATTACATGCGAACCTGCACTTTTCATGCTCAGCAGTTAAACCCTTTGAATTGAGGATTTCCAAAATTTTGTTCACTCTCTCATCGTGTTCCATTCTTGATCTGCCCATTACGAGGATGTCATCTTGGAAGATCAGTACGCCAGGCACCCCTTTAAAAATGTTGCTCATAAGTCTCTGGAACATTGCAGCTGCTGATGCCAGACCGAAAGGTACTCTTGTGAATCTGTAGCACCCGAATGGTGTGATAAAAGATGTTAGTTCCTTGCTCTCTCTATGTAGCGGAACCTGGTGGTATGCTGATTTTAGGTCTATAGTAGAAAACCATTTGACTCCTTTCGTGGTGGCAAGCATCTCGCTTATTCTTGGTAGGGGAAATTGCTCAACCACTATATTTTCATTCAAGTCTCTTAGGTCAATGCAGAGTCTCAATTTTCCGTTAGGACGTTTTGCCACGACAAGAGGTGCAATCCATTCTGAGGCCTCTACTTGTTCGATTATCCCTTCTTTAAGTAGACTCTCTAGTTGTTCCTTCACTTCCTCTCTGATCGCGAAGGGTAAATTCCGTGCTTTGTGCACCACTGGAATGTTGTTCGGCTTCAACTTTATCCTGTGTTGGTACCCTTTGAGTGCACCAATTTCGCCGCTGAATACTTTGGGGTATGTTTCTAGTATCGACTTACTGTAATTGTCCTGGCTTTGCACCACTAACACTGGATCGCTTTTGCTGGGATCGAGTATGATACCAAGGCTCCCCTGATCCATCCACCCTAGGACTGATGGACCCACAGCTGACACGTACAATTTCCTCAATGCTTCTCTCCCCTTGAATTGAAAACTGAGCTTCCTATATCCACAAACATCTATCTTTTCCCCAGTAAAGGATTTAATAGTGATGTCAGCCTTCTCCAGTTCATTACCAATGCTAGGACTGAATTTCTTTTCCCATACATCTCTGTTGACGATAGTATAGGGCGATCCTGAGTCTGCTACAATTTTAATTTCCACTCCCCCAATGTTCATGTCACACATAGGTTTCTTTGTTTTGGTGGCCATACTTCCATTCTCCTTCTCTATTTGCTCATCCTCCAAGTTCAGTACAAACATGTTTGTGTCATCTTCATCTGACGTTTCCTCATTATATTTCTCTTCTTCCTCCACAAGTTTGACTACTCTTGTGTTTTTCCTGCGGCATGCTTTCAAGAAGTGTCCCATTATACCGCAATATGTGCATCTCACATTTCGTGCCGGGCATTTTGCGTCATCCGCAAAATGTGTGTTGTTCCCACATCTGTAGCATCTTCTCTTGCTTTTGTCCTGTGGTTTGCTGTATGCACCCTTTTGGCTTCTATTATTCCAACTTGGTCTGGGAGTGTATCTCTGATCACCTATTTTTGCTACCGTTTCTCCTTCTTTCTTCTCCTTATTCTCTGCAAGAACCGCCTTAGCACACCGGCCCGTTAATTCTGCCTTTCTTGCGATGTCAATGATATTCTGCAATGGGTATTCTCCCTTTGCCCATAGATTGTCTTGTATATTGCTATTCGACCCCTGCATTACAATCTGGTCTCTGATGAATTCGTCATGTAGGCCTCCAAAACGACAATTTATAGCTAAGTTTTTGAGGACTGATACATAATCATCTATTGTCTCTTCCCTACCTTGCTTCCTGTGGAAGAATTTATACCTGTCAACGCCAACGCACACGGTAGGTTTATAGTAGCTGTTGAGATCGTCTATGGCATTTACAAACGTGTCTCCTTCATTATCTTCCCTTTTTTTCTTGTTGATGCTGTTGTACACTTTAATTCCCCCTGCACCGAGGCAGTGCAACAGCATTTTGTACTTTTGTTCCGGTTTTAAATCTTCCACGTCGCCTATTGTTTCTATATAGTTCATAAAATACTCTCTCCACTCTTCCCATTTTGTAATTGGTTCCCCTCCTGAGGGCAAGAATGTTTGTGGTGGTATCAGGTTCCACAGGTATCCACTCGCCATTTTTTTTTTAATGTGGTTTTTATTTTGATTCTTATTGCATAAATGGTGTCTTTTACTTTATTTGATATATTTTATTTCCTAAAGTCGTGCAGTCTGAATACTATTCCATTCTAAATTTGGTTAAATTTGGTAGCTTTATATGTGTATAGCTCTTAATGGATACTGTGCTTTAATTGTAGCGCTTAGAAAATACCTAGTCTTTTCTCACTCGAGTTTCCAGGTGGACCCTTTGTGTATTGAATAGTGCTTAATTCCTTTCTCCTCCGATTAAACACTTTATATTATATATATATATTTTTTTTTCTTAATTGTCCACTTTGTGCTATTTGGTGCAGTCCAAGCTTCCGTTTTACACTGATCACATCGGCGAAGTCCTGTGCACTTCCACACTGCCTCCGGATGCTCTGTGATCTTTGTTTATTTATTTATTTATTTTTCGATCAATTTCAAGATGGCGCCACGCAGCGTGCGTATACGTCCCCCAGTGCCTTCTCAGCTAATAGCTTGCAGTGCTTCACGTAGACGTACGTGCGTCACAGCTCCTGCTGATCACAGCTGTTGATGACGTCTGCGAAGCTCCGAAGGCTGTTTGCCGCTGCGTCCGTTGAACTGTCTCCCATTGACCGGTAAGATTCCGTTGAATTATGGCAGTTGTAACTTCACCTTGAGTCCATTCTTCTTGCTTTCCACGTTCCTCTTTTGGTTTTCCTATTTGCTTCGTCCACAACCAAGCACAACCATGCGCGGACTGCCATTCTTTTTGCTCTTACACCTTAATGCTGAAGCGGTGACACGCTTTGATTTACCTTGTAATTTTCAGCGTTTAAAGGCTCCTCACGTAGATCAAAGTATTGACAGACTTTCCTGTCTGCAGTGACATTACTGTTGACTTTCTAATCTTCCTTTTCCTTTCCTTCGTAATGTTGCTGTCGGGCAGTCTTCATTAAAGCAATTTTTCTTTAAAATTTTTCTGGTGGGTTCTTGTGTTGGTTCTCGTCGCCAGTTTCTGTAAAGACTCTGAGGCTTGGAGAGTGTAAAGAATAAGTCCTTTATTCGTAACCAACACGGGCTCCACACGGAGCGTAGATCATGCACTGCCGCGACGGTCACCAGCTGTCATCTGTCAAGGCACAGCTGACTGCAGGTGACGTCAGCAGGCGGAACGGTGTCCTCGCAGGGACAACAGATGGCAAGGACATATACGGTGTCCCTTAAGGGGACTAAGACTACAAACACAACACCATCCTGTGTTCTTTTAATCTGTACCCAATTAACATCCTTTGCTGGCACTCTGCCTTTCAGGAAAGTAATCACTGCTACGTTTTTCTCCATAACAGAAAATGATGGTGCATTCATGCAAACCTTTTTCATTGTCTCCTCACCTGGCCTTTGCACAAAAACTTTAGATTCAAACCACAATTCAGTTTGCATGGCAGTGTCAAAAATCATTTTCAAATTAATACACAGCTCTTTTAAAAATTCAACAAATCCATCAACTTGTGGGTACCACAGCATAAGTTTGTCTCTCAATTTTGGGAATGTGTTCAGAAATGCTGCAAGTTCACTTTTGTTCCGTGGCCCATGAACATGCACTTCTCCCACCTTTTCTCTCAATGAGTAAGCAAAAGCTTCTCCCTCATCCTGTTTATTATTTTCCTCAACTAGGTCTGGTGGTTTCTTTTTCTTATGGTTTCTTGCCCACTTGTCTCCTAATTTCTCAAACCCATTGCATTTGAAAATATATTTGATTATTTCTGCAATGTGCAATTTCATTCCTGAAGAATGCATGGTCCCATTTGCCTCATCATCCATATGTACCCTGAAATTTTTCTGAAATGGAAAACTTCCTGAAACATCAATTTCATATTTTTGAGCCAAATCAGTCAGTCCATCATGTGTAGTTACTGCACATGTAGCTGTTTCCTTACTCGGGGAAATTAATTCTTTCTCCTGACACTGGTTCACATTTTCATGATTTAAACAGCAGGGACTGTTAATTTCTTCATGTTCAAATGTTGAATTTAATACACTAAGCTGGTTCTCTTTTCCAGGGTCTGGGTTAATTTGTTCCCCCATGCTCTCTATCTTTTTAAGCACTGCTGCTTCCTCACAGCAGGTTTGAAAAATCCCATCTTCAAATATATTCATTTTATCCTGGGCTGCAGATGTTGTAAAGACCATTTTCCCCCACCTTTCAGTGCTTGGACTGTCTGGGTTAATTTCTGTTCAATAATCTGTGAATTCTGAGTTTCTGAAATAAACCCTGACATAATTACTCCTTCTGCAGCTCTTTGAACCTTTTGAGTAGGGACCATATTAATTGGGACAGTCAATTTTTCTAGGCATTGCCTGTGCATCTGCAGTTTGTAATACTTGTACTGAATCAGTCACATTTGAAGCAGTAACACCTGGAGATATCACTGTCAGTGCTGAATCAACTGGTAGTGGGTTAATCTGAAATGTCTGCACAGTTCTCTCAGTCTGTGTTTCTCTCTGTTTAACAGAAGCAGTAGCCACTGTAGTACTTACTGGTACACTATTTTCAGTATTTTTAATGGGAACCACATAAAGTGGCGGACACTCAGTTAACAATGCATCCATTATTTCATCCCCTGAATCACTATTTATTTGAAGCTTTTTGTCATCTTTAATTTCCTTCTTCTGTATCTGGTGCTTTACCTTTTTATCCTCACTTGCTTTGTCTCTTGCTGCCTTTTCCCACATGCTTAAAGCCTCAAATTGTGCAGCTCTAGATGGTCTTTATTTCACATAACACTTCCCTTAATTTGTCAATAATTTGCAATTCAAAAGTACCATCTTTTGGAAACCTCAAAGGACCCTCTTTTTCAGTAATCTTGCACCATTGGTGAACCCACATACATGAATTTTGTCCCAAATTGGTAGACATAAAATGCACGGGTGTTCCTTCAGGAGCATCACCAATTAAAAACGAATTTTTCACTTTACCTCCCAACAGTTTCTTTAAACCTTCAAACATTTTCATTTCTGCAATAGTTCAATGCAATTTCTTTTCTCCAATGCTGTCAGTTTCAATTTGTCAGTTTAACTCCTACTACTGACCCTCTCAAACAAAATATTTTTCTGAGTTTTCTTAATCAAAATTCTGTTAGTAACAACATAAAAACATTCGCTACTCTGTTCTACTAAATAAAGGATAGATTTCTTTTCACTGCGAGTAACACATTCTGCTTACTCTTCACAAAGTAAGAACTTCCGTTTACTCTTCAAACACTGCGAGTAAATCCCTTCCGCTTACCCTTCACTCAAGCTTGGAAGAACCTGCTACTCCTTCGGTGTTACCCTTTCTAGGTTATGTAAGACCAAAGTTTCACCAGCAAACTCTTTTGTTGTCACTCAAGCTTGGAAGAACCTGCTACTCCTTCAGTGTTACCCTTTCTAGGTGATATAACACCAAAGTTTCACCAGCGAACTCTTTGCTATCAATCACTCTCACTTTTACACAGAAAATAGTCCCTACTTTAACACTGCCAGCCCTACCTAGCTTCTCAGTGTTATTCCAACAGACGAGTAGCCTCACTGCAGTGTGGCTTCTGTCACCACCCGCTATTCCTTTCCCGGGAATTTTCCGGACAACATAAAACGTGACACTAACTTTTCATGTTAAGAACATATAATCAATAATCAAAAATTCTGTCCTATGAAATTACCAATATAATCAATGAAACCATCAAGTCAAAATGAGCAAAATTTCCCCAACAAATCAAAACCCTTACTATTTTTTTTTCCCAACACTTCAAAAAAACAAAACATACCTTCTAGCACATTAACAACATTTCACAACCCTATTGATACTCACACCACTCCAGCAATCGCCTTCTTGCATCACCTTCCAGTACTGCTTTGCCAGTCTTCAAGTTTTGAGCATTGGAATCAGGACTTTTGAGAATCTGGACATTTATCTAACTTGGGCAAATATTTTTCTAGCGCTATTTAGGCTTTAAACTAAACTATGCTCCTTTTGGTGATGGTGTTTTACCTTACCTTTGCTACCAGAAACTGATCCAGCGGTAATTTCACTGTAATTTCTCAATGCAAAACATAATTTACCTCTAGTTTACCGCTTTAAAGGTGAATGGACCTTTGCCACAGTGTATCACCTTCAGGAGACTTTACATAAACATGAAAAATCAAAAATACAATTAAATTTAAGCCAATAAAGAGAGTTGTGAGTATTTTTTAAGGGTTTTATTTTCTAGTCAAAAGTTAAGTTTCTCTGACCCTTTATTCATTAGTCCAATATCAATCAGGTTACAGAACTGAAAAACAGGAAAAATAGAATTAATACAAAACATATTACAGATTGAATACAAGGCACTCCTTAAAGGAAGGGAATGAGGCATCAAATGTCAGTCAGAATTCTTTAAAGAGTTCCAGGAAAAATTTAATTCAAGAGTGAGTCTTACAAGGCTAATCAATAATTAATAATTGGCAAAAATCTCCCATAAAGAGAAATAAATGCATAAGACAAATAAATCTTTTCAGAACTAATTAGTTAGTCAAAGCATAAACTTAGAGTTTTAGCATCTAAATCTAAACCTGTTCCATCAGCTGCGTTCTCTGCCCTGGTCTGTTCAATCTGTCTCTGTGTCTCACACAGAGAGGCTGTCCGCCCTTCACAAGACCACAGAGGAATGTGATCTGCCTTGCCAAAAATATGACGTGCAAGGACTCTGTGTAAAAAAAAAAAAAAAAAATATGAGCAAGAACCCCTCCTCCCTCTGTCTCTCCTCGGACGCAATCTCCTCCCAGGCTGCACCCGCGACGTTCACGTACCTAACCCATATGATGTCTGTGTCAAATCTGCTTCTTCTCCTCTCCTCCCTCTAAGACTTCTAAGGCGTCGAAGGCTGCTAAAGCTGACACGCCCCCCCAAGGGGTCATTATTTATACTCTAATTCTTGGCTGACTATACTAATAATGTTGCAGTTTCAGTAGAAACTCGCACTGTGATTGGTTAGCACAGGTGACATAGAGGTCTCATCATCCGGTTCTCATTGCAAATCCAACCCATACCAGTTCTGACAATAAGGGCTTAATGCTAAGAACAATATACATAACATGCATCAATAAAAACATTTCTTGCAACAAAATGTATCACTCAATTTCCTGTCTCTTTCACATAGCACACTAAAATGACACTTTCCCACAAATACTGATACATTGGCACGATGACAGGAATGTACAGTTCATTGTGGCCTTGACCCATGTGTCTTCACTTGAGGCACTTGGCAGTTCATGCAGCTGGCTCTGCGCATGCATCTCTCATTCAGCACACTGCCAAAAATTCTCAGCCATGCTGGATTCCTAGGCAACCATTTTATAGTGGGCCCAAATGTATACTAAAGTAAAAACAAACACAAAAGAATATTAATTTATGAAGTAAAGCCCATTATGTTTACCTCCCCCATACTAGTACCCTGAATTAATTATTACCTAGCAAAAGCTATTAATTTAAAGCAGCTTTTCTATTTGTGCACCACATGCAAAATGTGCAATGTACAACATAGCATAAACATGCTCTGGTGCAAATTTTCAAAGCGCAAACAGTTAATACATACTCATAGCAACATGCTCTAATGTTTTAGATAGCTTTTCATGCAAAATGCGTTTGCCCCATGTGTAGTGTTGGTGCATGGTTGATTAATTAATACACATTATAAGAAGATGTGTTATGAACTGAATATGCATTGTCTAAATATGCAACAAAGTCTCTTGAGACAGGAACAGGGAGTGTAGATTACAAGGAAAAGGAGCTGGGCAAAGCTAAAGAGGCCACAGTGAGCCTTCTAAAGGAAACTGAAATCACGAGTTTTCTACACTGCAAAAACACATGTTAATTCAGCACAAGCATTTCAGACTGAAAGCATTTTGACCAGGCCTCATTTCATGTCTTTCACTTTGCATGCACCAAAAGTGCCATTTTAAAATGCAGTCTGTCTGAAACACAAAAATAAAGCAATGCCTGAATCCAGTTGAAATCTGAGCTACATCACGTATAACTCTCCCCCACATCCATCACATCTCCTCGCATTTACACAGTACCCCCCCCCCCCCCATCCCTCCATACTTACACCACCATACCCTCCAAAAATAAGAACTCGCCGCTGCCTCTCTGCACTATACACCGGTACACTACTCCTCTCCATCAGTAAACCCAAAGCATCTTTGAGGCTTCCCGGACTCCCGCCCAGTACCGCACCAAAGGAGTAAAGGCAGGCCCGGGCAACGAGGCTGAGCTTCAGGAGCTCCCCAGGGCAGACAGAGGACACCAGCCCGTACAAAGGACCCCAGCCCAGGAGAGCAACTCAAGCAGCACTCCAAGGGACTTCGCCATCGCTAAGCGCAGACATGGGGGTGTGTAGCGCTTTTCCCTTTATGTTCTTTCAACAAAAAAAAGCAAGATTTGCCTTTGAAACACCATAGCTTTAATAAACAGCAGGCTGACAGTCAAAGCAAAAGCACAGCAATTTGTTCAGTATGACGATTCCTGCAACCCTCAGCATCGTTTGACATGTTTTTATAGGGCAGTAATAAAACTTCTCACTTATGCTGCTATACCTTTTATAAATCGGCACCAACATTCTAAGCAGTGCTGGTGTGTGTTAGCCGTACTGCAACTTTGCAGCAAGACTGTTATAATTTTAATAAGACAGTAATGCAACTTTGCATCAAAGACGCTGCACTGTTCAGCAAACCTAGCACATCTCCTAAGGACTGCTGTTAGTTTCTCAGGATTACACTAAAACTCTTCAGCAGAGTTGATTAACTATTCACCGGTCAGTACTATCACTTCTGGTCCCTGCTGCTCTACTTTTAATACTGATACTTTGCACGTCTTGGTGTTGGTGCCTCACTTCAAGTGGAACAGCACTATTACTTCTCAATAGGACTGCTTTACCTTTTAATGGCACTATTTAGGCATACTTAATATTATTGGAGCAATACACTCGCTTCTCATAGCAAGTGCATTCTAATAATGAGACCAGGGCAGCAATTATTTTTTGCAGTTTTATATAGCGCCAACTCGACCCAAAGGTATTGGAGCGATTTGCAAAAGCACCAATTATATTACACAAGGGCACATACATTAAATTTAAGGTCGAGCTAAACAGCGCGCATGCACTGTCGGCAACACCTATTGTGTCGTGCATATCCTGATCGGGTATCACGCTCTCTCCTGTTATGATCGTTACACTGCAAGCAAAAAGTCATTTTCAATGTCAATGGCTCTAACTTTCACAAATGCTAGACAGATTGCATTGCAAATGCTTGTTTTAATTTTATCCTGGAGGTAGCCATCTCAATAGGTAGCTCCTTCGTTTGCACAAAACATTTGCACGTTTTTTGCAAAATTCCTCATCTTTGGCGAGTCCCTTTAATTTGTGAAGCTGCCTTTTTGGGAGCAAAATGCAAAACTGCATTTCAGTGTCGGCGTCAGCCTAACGTTTAAAGGCACTTTTAATAAAAGTTTTTGTGTTTGTTTAGTTCCGCAATAATTATGTATTCCGTCTGCAACTGTCCCTTTTTCGAAACCCATATTACTGGATATAAACCATTTCAATGGTCCAGCAGGTACAGGGGCCAAAAGGTTTAGCTTAACCACTGAGCACTGATTGTTGCTATATTTTACTACTAAACAAACAGTTAAGTGTTGGCCTGGTGACCCAGCATGGCAGAAGCTAGCTAAGAGCGCTCCGTACAGTCAGGATGAATTTTCCGCCATCATCCTGCCAACGCGTACTCTGAGCCACCAGCTGTGGAGCCCAGGACTGGCACAGCCCGCTTGTGTAGGTTAGCAGTGCTGTAGGCGCCGGTGAACGGTCTTCGGCCGCATGGGCCTGTGGCGCAATTGTCGGCTTGTCGCTGCGAGGGCTGGACAGGAGTAGCGGGGCTGGGCGAAGTAGTCACTGGAGGGTCTGGTCGTCGGACTTGACGTGGTACCCGCCCGACATCCTTGCTTCGACCACACTGTCCACTGCCCCGGGCAATGCGGTGACCACGGGGCAGCAATGAAGGATCTACGGTGCCTGCGAAGGGCCACGTTAGACTGGCGTGCCTGGGCCGGCGTGGCCCATTGGAGTGTGGGTCGGGTCCGCAGGCACTGACTATGTTCCCTGTGGTGAATTTAGACAGCTGACTGGCTGTGCTGCATCTGGGGAGTGGCAGAGAGGAGTCTGGTTGGGCTGTGGCCGCAGGGGACTGTGCCTCGAGGTACCTGAGGTAAGACTGGGTGCAGTGCCTGTCCCGTTCGGGAGAAGTCGCTGACCTGCCCGCGGCCAAGAAGTGGTAGCCGCAGAGGGTGGTAGAGGAACCTGTGTCATCAAGAGGTAGGCCCGCTCCAGCTGGACTGGGTGGCCGATTTGCTGCTGCTGCGGGGGGCCAGGGCTGGCTAGCCTGCACATGACCTTGTGGCTGGGCCTGGAGCCCTGAGATCAGGATTCCTGGGGTCGCTATAGTCCATCCTGGGGCCTGTGCAAACTGGACTAGGAGCCGGGCCCATTATTGAATAGCCCAGATATTCAAGGAGTGGGGTTGGTGACGGGGTCCCCCTCCGTGTTGCCCTGGTGGGTGCGCTGTCCGGCGTGTTGGATCCCATTAGGGAGTCTACGTTGTGGCCGGTCCTCGGGCTGCGGAAGCGACTGGGCTAGGTCCCGGTGCTGTTTGCGGCTCGCGACTGGTCAGTTCCATTAGACCCGGCTAGAGGCGCATAGCCCTAAGGGTGGTTGTTGAGCGAGGGGGTGGCCCCATGGAGCTGTGCTGGAGTAACTGCGCAGCTCGCTACAAGAGGACTGGGGGTTTGGCACCTCCACTGACTTGGCCTGGGGGGGGCCCTGCCAGCATCACCATGACAAATGATAAATCAACCGCCCGCAGACAAACCGAGCTCTATGGACCATTATACGACCATAAATACGGGTGGCGCCGGGGGAGTGGACGTTGCCTGGCAGGCCCCAGACAATGCTACGTTACTAGCGGCCAACACGCAATCGCAGGACACACACAACGCTAAGATCGGGCGGTGGGGTCAGAGGTCTCCCTACTCAGACTACTTCCGGAAGGCAGTAGACCGTATAGCAGAGGCAGAGAACAGGGTGTCGACTGTTGAAGAGTCTGTGGCGTCACTCCAACAGAAAGTCAATAACTTGACTGCGGTCATGCAAGAGTTAGCAGGCACGCGTGGAAGATGTAGAAGGTCGCGCCCGTCGCAGCAATCTACGCTTTGTTTTTGGGTTCCTGGAGGGGTGCGAAGGCTCATTGATGGAGGAGTACTGTAATCACAATGGCTGCGATCCATCATGCCAGAAGATTCCCTGTCCCTGTGCTTCGTGGTTGAGTGGGTTCACCGGGCTCTCGTAAATAACCCCCTCCCCCGGGCCAGACCTCCACCAGTGATTGCGAAGTTGTTGAATTATCTAGACAGGGATGCCACCCTCAAATTTGCACGGGGTCAGGAGAAGTTGACACACGACTCGCATGCAATTATGATCTTCCCGGACTACACTAGATTAGTATAGCAACAGCGTCAATCCTTTGTGGCGGCAAAGAAGAGATTGCGTGAATTGAATATCCAATACATGCTGTTACACCCTGCACGAATTAAGGTCATATAAACCGGAAACCGTCATTGCATGGACAGACGAAACAGTGCGCCTCCGGCCGCATACACCACACCCGCTGGAGTCCGACTCCTCCCAAACTGACTGACAGAAAGCGTTCAAAGAAGTCTACATCGAAGCGTCGGCACCTCTCTTGCTCTAATTGGCGATCTCAACCACAGGGTGAAGATATATAACACGGATAAGAGCTTGGATGGTTGTGCTGGTTCCAGAAGGGTTCCGGCTCTGCCTTTCGACCCTGGGCCTGGACTGTGAACTGGTTTACTCCCGTGGGGTTTCCAGGCCTGACTGCCCCCTTGGAAGCTTATTCCTGAAGCTTCCAGGGACACATGTTTAGGGATGTTGCAAGTTTAGGGCTCCGTTGGCGTGGGATCCCCCAGGACTCCCATTGGGGTCCCAGGGACCCTCCCCCGCGACAAATACTTCTTGTTTGATGAGGTATTGGGGTGGAGGGGTTATGTTACCTTTCGGGGTTTGTTGTTCTGTTTTCCCCTGGCACAGACACAGATGCACTATGACCTGCAGACACTCTGGCTCCCCACGTTTCCTCCTTGAACATAGATGGCCGCACGTACATATGGTGATGGGAGCGGTGTGGTCCTCATCATGACATGGAATGTAAGTAGTCTCCCTGACAAAATCAAACGTGGGGCGATATTACGACAGGCCAAAGGCTTGAGACTGACATATTGCTGCTTCAAGAAACTCACATGATGGGAACGAAGGTGCCGTGTCTGGCACGGTTTAGGTTTGATCAGACTTTCCACTCTGGGTTTGTTCGGGGTTCACGGGGCACGGCGATTCTCATTCACCGTGGGGTTCCCTATAGGCCTACTATAGTATGGACGGACCCGGGTGGGAGGTATACCCTGGTGATAGGGATGTTGCATGGGGAGTCGCTGACGCTAGGCAATGTTTACACCACCCTTCCTCTGGGCCTGACATTTGTTGACCGGATCATATGACTTCGGGGGGAACTTCCGGCCTGACTATCGGTGTTGGTGGGGGGGACTGGAATGATGTGATGGTACTTGGAGTGGACAGATGGCATACGGCCGGACCTGCCCAGAGCTCAAAGCAACTCCAGGCTGTGCCTTCTTCCGTCCTCCTTGGCGTGGACGGATGCGGGGAGGGCCTACGACCGTGCAGAGCCTGGCTATACCTTCTTCTCTGCGGTTCATGGGTCCTTCTCCAGATTAGACTATTTCTATCTCCCCAGCCCTTAGCTCCACAGGGTCTCGGCGGCTGCGATTTTGCTGCGCGAATTGTCAGATCATTCTCCTGTGGCCCTCACATTGCATGTCCCCACAGGCCCCCCGTTCCAATGGCGTATGTCACCCTGGCATTTAAATAACCCGGCATATAGGTCCGCGCTTCATTGGTCAGTCACTGAATACCTTTCCTTTAACACTGATACAGCTCCTTTTGGAGTGGTTTTATGAGAGGCCCTGAAGCCCACACTACGATTGGTGGATATTAGTTTTTGTGCAGGGGAATGGCATTGTAGAACCGAAAAGGTGGTGGAGCTTCCGCACCACGGATTCTGTAGATCTTGCGTGTTTTCGGGGAGACCTCGGGGCTCTACATGATCCAGACTAAGTTGATTAATTATTCCGGTTTGTGGTGCACATGGGAGATTGGCGTGGGCCTCACAACTGACCTGGGCTCTTGAGGGCTTTCAATACTTGGGGGTCTATATCTCCCCGGATTCAGCTATCTTGTGGCAGCGCAACATTGGTCCCTTGTTGTCTCTAGTCCGAGAAGAAGTGAATGCGTGGATCCCCCTGCCCTTGTCGTTGCTGGGTCAGTCCACCATCTTAAAGATGGTATCTCTACCGCAACTGCTGTATCTGCTTCAAAACTACCCATACAATATTCCAGATTCATGGTTCTAACAAATGAATGCAGTTCTCAATCACTTGCTGTGGTAGGGGTGAGGGGGGCAGCACGATGCATGTGGCTCTCTGCACCGGTGTGCAGTCCACCTTTTGTGGGGGAATTGCTGCTGCAGATGTACATTCCTATTATGCCGCTTTTCAACTCCTTAATATCAACGAGTGGTGGTATAGCGATCAGGCTGATCCCGCATATGCTGTAGAAAGATGGGCAATGGGTACCTGGTCGGTCCTTGATTTCCTTTATAGTTTGGCGGGAATGGAGCGCCTGCCACTGACGGCCAGGGTGGTCATTTAACTGTGGCGATAGACTGTTCGAATAGGCTGGTGAGGTAGATTGACAAGGGAGACCCCGTTTTCGCATTAGACTGTCCTATGCCAAGTGACCGCATTGTCAGGGTTCCAGGAGTGGGATCTCCTAGGCCTGTCCACATTGGGGGACGTCATGAAAGGAACCGTATTAAAGACTTTCCAACACCTACGAGAGGAATACCAGCTTCATCGCAGCCAATTCTACAAATCTCTACAGCTCAGGCATGCCAGATCTCCCTATATTCAGGGCCTGGAGGAATTGCTGGAGTTCAACCCATTAGAGGGTATGTTGTTGGGGGACTTGGGTTCCCACAAGATTCAACAAATATACCAGACCTTAGTAACACATAGCCACACTACTTTGTCGGCACTATGGGCGGCTTGGAGGGGAGACATTGAAGACCTGAATGACGATGACTGGACTGAGGCATTGGTGGCCGTCTTGGAGACGCAATATCATCGCACTACCACCTGATCCAATTCATAGAGCCTACAAACGTACGCTTCTGCCACACCACCCAGCCCCTCTGGACCGACCACCACTGCGTCCATTTCACCTTCAACACCACCACCGCACCCAAACCCTCCCCACGACCGCCACGACGGAACTCGAGCAAGGTCACAGAGGACCACCTCAACACCGCCCTCCGTCAATGCCCCCCCCATCGCGACCGACACCAACTCCGCTGCCAGGGAATTTCACCGCTGGATCTCCAGCTGCGCCGACAAGCTCGCACCCCTCCGCCCCGCCGCCAAACAACGCCCGCCGAAAGCCGCCTGGTTCACCACAGAACTTCAAGATGCCAGACGCTCCTGCAGACGCCTAGAGAAAACTTGGCGGAACCTGAAAACCACGGAAGCACGGAACGACCACGAGCGCCCTGAAGGAATACCACCAGCGCATAAGAGACACCAAAAGAATCTTCATTAGAGACAAAATCCAGACCAACGTGACCAACACCAAGGAACTGTTCAGCGTCATACAGCAGTTGGCTAAACCCACCAACGAATCCACGGACGTCACACCGTCCCAGGAACTCTGCGACAAACTCAGCTCCTACTTCCACCTGAAGATCAAGGCCCTCTACGACAATTTCAGCAAACCAACTACCAGCACCACCCCCCTACCCACCGCCGCCGATAAGCCGACCATCCCGTCCTGGGAGCCCGCTACCGTAGAACTCATCACAGCGACCATGAAGAAAACCCACTCAGGAGCCCCAACGGACCCCTGCCCACCACACATCTTCCACAGAGCCGCCACCGTCATCGCACCCGAACTAGGACGCACCATCAATGCCTCCCTCAGATCAGGCATCTGCCCAGACAGCTGGAAACGGGCGGAGGTAAAACCCCTCCTCAAGAAACCATCGGCCGACCCAACAGACCTGAAAAACTACCAAAAACCATCTCTCTCCTCCCCTTTGCGGCCAAAGTCACCGAGAGACTCGTAAACACCCAGCTGACCGCCTTCATAGAAGAGAACTCCATCCTGGACGCCTCCCAGTCTGGATTCCGTAGCAACCACAGCACCGAGACCGCCCTCCTTGCCGCCACTGACGACATCCGCATGCTACTAGCTAGACAGGGACACACCGCAGCCCTCATCCTTTTGGACCTCTCCGCAGCATTCAACACCGTCTCACATCGCACGCTCGCAGCCAGACTTCACGACGCGGGAATACGAGTAGCTGCCCTCGACTGGATCCAGTCCTTCCTCTCCGGCAGAACCCAGAGGATTCGACTCCCTCACTTCCTCTCCAAGCCCACGGAAATCAACTGCGGAGTACCCCAGGGATCATCACTCAGCCCCACGCTCTTCAACATCTACATGGCCCCCCTCGCTGCCATTCGTCAGACAACATGGGCTCAGCATCGTATCCTACGCTGACGACACCCAGCTCATCCTCTCGCTCACAAAGAATCCCGAGGACACAAGACTATGTTTCCAGGAAGGTATGAAGGCCGTGGCAGGCTGGATGAGGGACAACTGCCTAAAGCTAAACTCGGAGAAGACCGAGGTCCTCATCCTCGGACCCTGCACCTCCGCCTGGAACAACACCTGGTGGCCCTCCGCCCTCGGGAGCCCACCCACCCCTACGGACCACGCTCGGAACCTCGGCATCATCCTTGACTCCTCCCTCTCCATGAACCGCCAGATCAACGCCGTCGCCTCCACTAGCTTCAACTGCCTTCGCATCCTCCGTAAGACCTTCAAGTGGATCCCCCCCAGATTGCAGAAAGACCGTCACCCACGCACTCATCACCAGCAGACTGGACTACGGCAACGCCCTCTACGCCGGAATCAACAAGACTCTTCTGCACAGGCTCCAGACCATCCAGAACGCCGCAGCCAGACTCGTCCTCGGGACACCGCACCATGAGCACATGACCCAACACCTACGAGGCCTCCACTGGCTCCCCATCGAGAAGAGGGTCACCTTCAAACTCCTCACCCACGCCTACAAATCCCTCCACAACATCGGACCCAAATACCTCAACGAGAGAGTATCCTTCCACGTACCCAAGAGGAACCTCCGCTCAGCCGACCTCCCCCTGGCAGAGGTCCCCCGCATCCGCAGAAACAGAACCGGCGGGAGAGCTTTCTCCTACATCGCGGCCAAAACCTGGAACGAGCTCCCTGTGAACATCAGACGCTCCCCGACCCTGCACACGTTCAGGAAGGACCTCAAGACCAGGCTCTTCGACTGATCCGGAGCCGCATTACTTTCTTCCATTTGCAATGTAGCTATTGGCTTTGCCACTGCTTGTTTTCTCAGTAATTTCTCAGCACTGTAGGGTTCTTCGATTATAAACTCTTGAATAAGTCTATAGTTCGTGTGTGAAGCCTACTGTACTTTCCATATATATTGTCCATGACTATTGAGACTGGGTGCTAGTGTCCATGTCATGAGCAGCACTCTTTAGGAGCACATGAAAGGTGACATATTTCCGGAGTGTAATGTGTATGATTATAAATAACACATTTAAAATCTACACTGTAGCATCTTGTTTTAAAAAAAATAAAAAAATAAAATAAATCCAGTTTAAGATTGTGTTCCTGATTCTTAACGTTAAATTTTTTTGCAATGTTGGTTGGGTGCAGTTTCTCCCGCTGCCAGGAAGAAAGCGTACGGTTTAAAAAAACCTACTCTTGCTCGGGAACATTTATCATAAATAAGTAACATTTCTTGACCTGACAATCTTTCCCAAAGAATTAAATACAGCCCGATCATTGTTGGAATCCTCCTTTGGGTTGTTTTAAACAGGGTATCTGAAAGAGACACGTTAGTGACAGATTCCTTACCTTAGAATATCCCCAGGCGTCAGGCTGGATCCGGAAAGTTTTGCGTAGCAGTACCCTTGCGCGTCGGTAGGCGGTGTCGTGCGGCTCCGCGTCCGTCGTCGGCGTCGTGATCGCCGGGATGACGTCGCGGGCAGTACTTAGGCGCCGCCCCTGCGCGCTGACGTCAGTTCTTCTTTTTCCGCGCCAGCAAGCGCAGATCCGGGAAGAGCAGTGCCCTGGTCATTTTTTGACCATACTTTTTGGTGATTTTTTCACTGTTTTTCCATCTTTCAAGGTGTCGTAGGGATGCCCGGCTTCAAGCGATGCGGTGCCTGTGCGCGGATGATGTCCGTCACCGACCCGCATTGGGAGTGTCTCTTCTGCCTCGGCCAAGGCCACGACACGGAGTCTTGTACCGACTGCCAGGCCCTCCACCCGAAAGCTTTGCAAGAGCGGTCTCGAAAGCTCCTCGAGGCCCGGCATTCGGCTCCGCGGAAGCCCCGGTCGCGTGAGAGGTCCAGGGGTCGATCGCGGAGTCCACACCGGTCGTCGGCGTCGAAGTCTTCTTCGTCCGGTAAGTCGAAGCACAAAAAGTCCAAAAAGCATCATCGCTCTAGGACTTCGCCTCGCCGGTCTCGCGACTCGGCTGAGGCCCCTCCCGGCACCGTCCCCGCCCCGCGGCCCCGGACATGCCTGTGGAGTCGCCCCCGCCATACCCGCCCTTCCCGGGTTCGGGGGCGGATCCGGCCAAAGTACAGGAATTCCTGTCGGCCATGGCCCGCCTCTTCGGGCCTTCAGGCCCCTCCGGTGCGCCTTCGGGCCCCGCGGGCCCTGATGGGGTTGCTCCGGCGTCGCCGACGGCTCCGGCCCCGGCGTCGCCCGTGCCTCCAGCCTCGATTCCGGCTTCGGCCCCGGCCTCGATCCCGGCTCCACAACCCCCATCGACGCCGGTCGACCTAACTACACCTCCGCCGGCGCCGATGTCTCCGGTGCCGTTCTCGGCGCCGCCCTGGGCTCCGGGCGGCGTCGTCCCCCTGTTCCTTCCGGCTCCGGACATGGATCCGGACCGACGTCGCTCGACGCCGGCTCCGGCGCCGATGGGACCTTGGGTCCCAACTGTCCCTCCTCCTCCTTATTTTGAACCAGAGGAGGACCAGTTGGACTGGGAGGGGTCTGATGACCCTCTGACACGACACTGTCAGTACGATCAGGACTGGACAGAGAGTCTAGGGGAGGCCAGTGGTCTGGATACTTCCCCTGACACTGGCATGCTGTCTCCTCCCGTGGCTACGGAGGAGGGAGCCAATTTTGGTACGGTGTTGCGTAGGGCAGCTGGGGCCTTACATCTCCAACTTCCTACTTTGACGGTCAAGCCTAACATCTTGACAGAGGTGCTTCAGACGGCGGCCTCCTCTGCGGAGACTGTGCTGCCGTTAAACGACGCCCTCACTGACGTTCTTTTGGGCGCCTGGTCCAAGCCCAACACAGGGGCTCCTGTGGATCGGAACGTGTCACGACGCCATCGCCCAGCTCCGGGCGACCCCCTGTTTCTCTCTGTCCACCCCACTCCTGAGAGCTTGGTTGTCCAAGCCTCCGCTTCCCAAACCGCCTTCCCTACCGCTCCTCCGGATAGGGAATCCAAACGCCTGGATCAGTTTGGGAAGAAGGGTTTTTCTTCCTCCAGTGCTGGCTTGCGGTCCGTTAACACCGCTTGTCTTTTGGGCCGATATACCCACTCCCTGTGGGATTCGGTGGCGGATGTTTTGCCCCAGTGTCCTGAGGAGGTCCAGACACTGCTTTCCCGCGCCATTGCGGAAGGAAGGGATGCGGCTAAATACACCATTCGTTGTGGCCTTGACACCGCCGACTCGCTGGGCAGGTCTATTGCAACGACGGTGGCGCTCAGACGCCACGCCTGGCTGAGAACCACTGGTTTTTCAGGGATGTCCAGAATACTCTCATGGACATGCCCTTTGATGGAGTCGGTCTTTTTGGGTCCAAAGCAGACCATGCGTTGGAGCGCTTTAAGGACTCACGGGCTACTGCCAAGTCCCTGGGCCTTTCTGCTACACGCCCTCCGCTGACTTCTGCTTTTCGCCCCTATCGTGGCCACGGTAGGGGCGCCCCTTCACGTCAGCAGCCCAGCCACCGGCCCGCGCAGCAGGCATCTTCGCGTGGCCGAGGACGTGGATTCCGCCGTGGCGGATCGGGCAACCAGCGTGCGGGTCAGGCCACCACCTCCAACCCGTCCGCGGCCTCCAAGCCCTCCTAGTCCCTCCTTTCAGGTGCACAGCACGCCAGTAGGGGGCAGGGTCCGCCATCACCTTCCCCACTGGCGTCACCATCACCTCGGACAGGTGGGTCTTGGACATTGTCCGAAGGGGCTACTCCCTCCCCTTCGAGACCACCCCCCAGCCATGCCACCTCAATTCCACCGCATGTCAGGGGATCACTTGGTGCTTCTACAGAAGGAAGTCACGGCCCTCTTGACCAAGAGGGCCATCGAGCATGTTCCGACCCCAGAAGTAGGGCGTGGTTGCTACTCCCACTACTTTCTGGTGCCCAAAAGGACAAGGAGGACATGCGTCCTATCTTGGACCTCCGGAACGTCAATCGCTTCCTCCGGAAGGAGAAGTTCAAGATGCTCACCCTAGCTCAGGTCTTGACTGCCCTCGACCCTGGAGACTGGTTGGTAGCGTTGGACTTGCAGGACGCGTATTTCCACATCCCCGTCCTGCCGGCCCACCGGCGTTACCTCTGGTTCACGGTAGGCCACGAGCATTTTCAGTTCACCGTGCTCCCCTTTGGCCTTACAAGTGCCCCTCGGGTGTTCACGAAAGTGATGGCGGTGGTCGCAGCTCATCTGCGCCGGGCAGGGGTTTCAGTCTTCCCCTACCTCGACGACTGGCTGCTGAAGGCGGGCTCGTCCCAGGCAGTCGTCTCCCACCTCCAGACTACGACCGAACTCCTGCACTCGCTGGGGTTCTCCATCAATGTGCCGAAGTCGCATCTGATTCCTTCTCCACAGCTCCTTTTCATCGGAGCAGTTCTGGACACGACGCAGTTTCGGGCCTATCCTCCCGAACGGCGAGTCCGGGATATTCAGGCTATGATTCCGATCTTTCGGCCTTTATCCTGGGTTTCGGTACGGATGACCCTGAGGCTGCTGGGCCTCATGGCCTCCTGCATCCTGCTGGTCACTAATGCCAGATGGCATATGCGGGCTCTGCAGTGGGACCTGAAGTTCCAGTGGGCGCAGCACCAGGGCAACCTGTCCAATCACGTCCAGATCTCGGAGGGGACTGCAAGACAGTTGCAGTGGTGGCTCTCGAACCGGCAATGGGTCATGGGCAGATCCCTCTCCCTTCCCCAGCCAGAGCATACAGTTGTGACGGACGCGTCCCTTCTGGGATGGGGCGGTCACATGGGAGAGGCGGAGATCAGAGGCCTCTGGTCTCCGGCGGAGTCCCGGCTCCATATCAACATTCTGGAGCTCCGGGCGATCCGACTTGCACTCAAGGCATTCCTTCCCTCTGTCAAAGGGAAGGTAGTGCAGGTGTTCACAGACAACACCACCGCCATGTGGTACTGCAACAAACAGGGCGGGGTGGGGTCTTGGACCCTTTGTCAGGAGGCTCTGCGCCTCTGGACATGGCTGGAACATCAGGACATGTTCCTGATGGTTCAACACCTGGCAGGTTCCCTGAACGCCAGGGCGGACGAACCTCAGCCGCAGGTGCATGATGGATCACGAATGGCGTCTTCACTCGGAAGTGGCGCAAGGACTCTTTCTACAGTGGGGAGAGCCTTGGTTAGATCTATTCGCCACCGAAGAGAACGCGCAATGTCATCAGTTCTGCGCTTTGGAATTTCCAAGGCGGCACTCGCTCGGCGACGCTTTTCGTCACGAGTGGAGTTGCGGTCTTTTGTACGCCTTTCCGCCTATACCACTTCTACCCAGAGTGTTGAAGAAGATTCGGCACGACCGGGCCCAAGTCATTCTTGTGGCTCCGGACTGGGCTCGAAGAGTTTGGTATCACGAGCTACTCAATATGAGCATAGATCCCCTGATCCGTCTGCCTCTTCGGGAGGATCTTCTGTCGCAGCAGCAGGGGACGGTCCTCCACCCGAACCTGTCCAGTCTACACCTGCTTGCGTGGAGATTGAGCGGCGGCAGTTGATTCCTTTCGACTTGCCTCCCGAAGTTTGTGATGTGATTCTGGCAGCCAGGCGTCCCTCCACTAAGGTGGTATACGCCTGCAGGTGGAACAAATTTGTGGCATGGTGCACAGCAAAGGCTGTGAATCCCCTTTCTGCCCCTCTTTCTGAGGTCCTTCTGTTCCTTCTCTCTCTGGCCCAACAGGGTTCTGCCCTGGGTACCATCAAGGGTTATCTTTGTGCTATCTCGGCCTTCCTCAGGCTCCCTGATCAGCCCTCCCTTTTCAAGTCCCCTGTTGTTAACAGGTTCTTAAAAGGCATTACTCACCTCTTCCCTCCTGTTCCGTTTGTGATGCCTCAGTGGGATTTGAACTTGGTTCTTACCTTTTTAATGTGCGCTCCCTTTGAGCCTCTGCATAACTGTCCTCTTCGTCTTCTGACTCTAAAGACAGCCTTTCTGGTGGCCATCACCTCCGCTCGGCGGGTGAGTGAGCTCCAGGCTCTATCTTGCAAACCTCCCTTTCTGTCTGTTCATCCAGACAAGGTTGTTCTTCGGACGCGTCCGTCCTTCTTGCCAAAGGTGGTTACTGCTTTCCACATTGGGCAGACCATCACTTTGCCCACCTTCTTTCCGCCTCCGCATCCTTCTAGAGAGGAAGAGAGGCTCCACCGTCTGGACCCAAAACGTGCGCTCTCCTTCTATATCGACCGCACAAAACACTTCCGGGTGGATGACCAGCTCTTTGTTGGCTACGTGGGCGCCAAAAAGGTCGGGCGGTGCACAAGAGGACCATCTCCCGCTGGGTTACCTTGTGCATCAAGACCTGCTATTCTTTGGCTAAGAAGGAGCCTCCTGTTGGGCTGCGTGCCCATTCCACCAGGGCAACGGCTGCTACCACGGCCTTGGGCCACGGTGTTCCGCTGCCGGTTATCTGTCAGGCAGCTACGTGGGCCTCGCTGCACACGTTTACAAAGCATTACTGCCTTGACAGTCCGGTCCGGAGGGACGGCTTCTTTGGACGTTCTGTCCTCCAGGATTTCCTTGTCTGATCTTTGTTCGCAGACCCACCACCGGGGTTGGTATTGCTGGGGTATCTATTCTAAGGTAAGGAATCTGTCACTAACGTGTCTCTTTCAGATGCACAAGTTACTAACTTGTGTAACGATATATCTGTAAGAGACAGTAGATAGTGACAGATTCCTTACCGCCCCACCCATCCTCCCCGTTCTGCGAACTGATTTCTAGGGTTAAGGACATCCCTTTCAGGACCCTAGTATTTTTTCAGACACCTATGTCAGCTTCTTGCATGGCTCTGCGTTCCTGGCGCGGAAAGTCGTGTACAGAACTGACGTCAGCGCGCAGGGGCGGCGCCTAAGTACTGCCCGCGACGTCATCCCGGCGATCACGACGCCGACGACTGACGCGGAGCCGCACGACGCCGCCTACCGACGCGCAAGGGTACTGCTACGCAAAACTTTCCGGATCCAGCCTGACGCCTGGGGATATTCTAAGGTAAGGAATCTGTCACTAACTACTGTCTCTTACAGATATATCGTTACACAAGTTAGTAACTTGTGCTTTTTGTCTGCCTTTAAAGTGTGTGATTGACACAGAGAAAGAAACATTTCATGAAAGGGCTTTAAAATAGAATATGGAAACAAAACAATAGTAGTTTATAATGCTGGTAATACTGACTGGAAATTCTTGGAACTACACTCCAATTCCTTTTCTTTCCTATCCCATTGAAAACACTACAGTATGAACTTAAACCATGTGCTTGCTGCATTTGTTTCATAGTTTGTGAAGTAGGTTCGTGACCACAGTAGTTTCCTAGATCTTCACAAACGGCATAATCGACTGAGCAGGAAAACTACTCTTATAAAATCCATATTTTTCAAATTGAATATCTAAATCGAAAGCATGCCAACTGCCTCCTGTTGCATACCACTGAACTGCACCTTCATAAACTTTGGAAGAACGCACTGTCTCATCATGCACAGTAGTAAGTGCGGCAGATATTTTATTACCCTAGTGAGGAGATCCCAAATACTGTCAGCCTTTTTAAAAATTTGTTTTTGAATACAAACCCCACCAAATTTCGTGTTATTTTGTATCTCCCCTTCTTTGAAAACTGTCCACCTTTTTTAGGTCTCGCCTGGCGTTAGCCGCGCGCATGCGCTGCTCTCGCCATGCGAGGGCCTTTTGGAATCGATACGGATTCCAGATGTGCACGCGGACGGACAGAAGATGTGCACGCGGGGACTGGATGCTTTACTCGCGGCGTGAGACGGACGCACTATATTTTTCACACTGGTGACAGCTTGTTCTTGATTACTTCACATCTTTTGTTAAATGGACAGTGATGCGCATTATTTTATCGATTGCTATTCGGAGTTTTTTCCCTTCCGCCATGGATACAGAATTGCTGACATTCACGTCACGCGACGAAATCTTTACTAATGCATTGCACTTGTCTGCGTTTCTTAAAATTAGGCGTCCGGTATACTTGTTTATGTAATCGCATTAAATGTTCGCATGCTTCAGCGGGCGGTTCACCCCACTGATGCCCCTTGGCACAGACTGAATTACTTAGACAGGCATTTTGGTCCCCAGCGAGCCATCAATTCCCCGATACTCCTTAAACGTGCCACTGGTGAATGCTGGAACGTACCTTACTGGTGATGGTACGACTGGGTAAAGAGAAATGCTTTTTTTCTCTACACCGGATGACCCCTTTAATTGCTCCCTCTTCACCATTTCCCTCCTCTTTGGAACCTCTGACTTGGCTCTCCCCTTGTCCACCAATTCTCAGATAGTACACGTGTCCTTTTAAGCCCAAACTCTTTCCCGCGTTCCGCCTACCCGCACCCTAGAATCCGTCTCCCAACTTCCTCCGAGTGAATCCGCGATGCTTGAACCGTAATAGATTTCTAGATTATTTAAAGGATTTATTTTATTTCTATCATTGCACACAAAATTCCAATTTCACTCGGATAATCAATCTTTGTTCGATTTAATGCTGAGTGTGCAATCAGTGTGTATTTTACACTTAAAACATTTAATTGTTTGATTCTGTGTCTCGTTCATGCCTTTGGGTGTTAAGGCTTGTCATCTATTAATTCATATTATATTCTTTTGAGTCGTTCTTTGTTCTCACTCGCCCCTTCTGGGGGTGATTATACAAGTCTAAAATATGGAATTTCACTTCAGCGATGCTGTTTGAATTTAGAAAATATGTATTGCCACTGGATAATGCATATGTTCAGTCTAACCGACTATCACTCTCCTGAGGTGGTCTGCTCCAAAATCCCAGTCTGCATGGGCATTTCCTCATGTTTATTACCACATTTGTGTCATCTATAAAATTGTGTTATTTTGATTGCTATGCTCGTCAAAGAAAGATTCACTGTTGGTCCTTTAATTCCATGTATGCAATTTGAAATAAACAGGCAAGCGTAGGTTCCACCTTGTGTTTTTACCAATGGTTGTTTAATTTTACTAGTATTCCATTTGTCTGTGCAAATTAATATGTCCTTCAAACTGCACCCTCTTTCAAAACCAGGCAGTGGTTTCACTGTGAATAGTTATGTAAAAACATACCAAATCTCATGTGGTTTCAATGCTCCAAAATGATCCTTTTATTCTTCTTTGTAGATGTCAAGTTCTTGGTCACAAAGGACCTCACACGATCTTTCTGCTGTTTTTATTTCCTCAACACCATGTCCATGCTCTGTAACTGTTTTGTTCTTGCGTCTAATGGTAGCTCATTATGTTATTTTCTCTCCATGTGTTCCCATACCTGGCGTGTCACGCAGTTTGGTGCTTACTTTCCCTCCATGTTAAAGAACAGTAGATGTTTCAGCACCCAGGCTAATATGCTGCGTAGCTAAATACATATAAGGTTCCAAAGGCGAGACCGATTGCATTGCAAATGCTTGTTCTCACAGCTGCCACACTTCACTTTTTTTTTTTCCTGACTCTGGTGGCAAGACATCTTTGTGTTCGTTTTCCTGGCTGTCACTCCATCACATCAAGGTTTGAAAAAATTTCAAAAAAGAATTTGCGAGGGAGGTAATAGAATATGAAATGTGTTTGACTCTGGTGTGGAGAGGGGGACAAAAGAGAAAACAGGAAAAAGCGTCTCTTTAGTGGGTTTTACTTAGATTTTAAACACAAGTGGGCCTCTCAGGACACATCTGGAGGCGAGTTAATGACTGAATAAGTCAGTCACCATTTGTGAAGCATGAATAGCTAGCTCAGTGTGGTATCCAAGAGCTTGGAGATCAAAGCTGGAAGGCAGGTTGTACAGTTGACAAGGGATGGGAGCAAAAAACGATGGATTTAGGCCCAGATCTGTCATGGGGTGAATGTATGACATTGTTCTGCATTCTGTCCATCAATTGTTCTTTTTGCATTTGTCACCCGAGTGGGACGGGTATGCCCAGACGTGGGTCCCGTGCTCTCCATGCCACTGGAGTCAAGCTATCCTGGCTGATGAGGGCTGAAAGCCCGAAACCGGTCCTAGGATGCTTGTTTCCAGTCCAGGGGCAGTGTTCCCATAGGGAGCAGGGTCAAGACTGATCTGCATATGGCTGGGTTCAATCTGGAATGGCACGGGGTGCCAAAAAAACGATGGATTTAGGCCCAGATCTCTGTACTGGGGTGAATGTATGCCATTGTTCTGCATTCTGTCAATCAATTGTTCTTTTTGCGGGAGCTGTGAATAGGCAACTTTTGAAATTTTGCCACAAGCAAGATGGCTAGAGATGTTTCGAATATACATTCTATAACAGTATTTCTGTTTTTAGTAGCAAGATAAAACAAGCATTGGCAAAGCCAATACATCTCGGCAATCCGAGACATATTGGCGTTATCTGATAGAGACTTCTAGCTGCAGATTCCTTACCTTTGAATTTCACAGGCGTCAGGCTGGATCCGGAAATGTTTGCTTAAGCAATACCCTTTGTGCGCACCGCCGGGTAGCTATATGGGGCTCGGTGTCGTTGGTGTCTGTTATGATGTGGCGGTCACCTATATAGGTGCCACCCAGGTGCGCGGACGTCGGTTCTTTTCTTTCCGTGCCAGTTAAGCGCCCATCCGGGAAGAGCTACCCCTCTGTCACTTTTTGACAGGTCTTTTTTGACTTTTTGTCGACTTCGGGATTTTTTCCATTGTGTGAGAGGATGTCTTTGAGGAAGACAGTGTTTAAACCGTGCAGTGCCTGTCACCGCATGATGTCTGTTACCGACCCCCACCTCGTCTGTCTTTGGTGTCTCGAGCGCGACCCCGACTTGAAGTCTTCCTCTGACTGTCTGGCTATGGCTCCGAAGGCCTTGCGGGCTATGAAACTCCTTGCGGCCCGGCAGTCGACACCATCCAGTGAGACTCCATGGAGGTCCCGGTCCTGATCGAAGAAGAGGTCGAGGGACCGATCCCGGAGCCGCAAGTCCTCTTCGTCCCACTCGAGGTCATTGGGACACCCGCAAGAGGCACAAGAAGAATCTACGCTGTCGTCCGTCGACGAGCGAGGTAAGGAGCACCGATGCTCGTGGCACGGTCTACTTCGCGCCTTCCTCCCTTTCCTGGAGCTGGAGCAGCTCCCCCTCAAATTAAAGATTTTTCTGAGTTCATGTGCTGCGTATTTGAGCGGGCCGACCCCTCTGGTAAGCCCTCGAGCCCTGTGGGGTCGGAAGGGGCCCCCATTGGATTTAATGCTGGTGGGGCCTCAGGGACGATGCCAGTCGTGCCATCGCGACCTTCACCGGCATCTGACCCGAAGTCTGTGCCTTTGGTGCTGCCGGCGTCACCAACCCCAACCTAATCCCCAACGACATGGAGTCGGAACCAATGTTGTTGCCTGAACATTTTGATGTTTTACGCTCGGCAGAGTATTGGGAGGGGTCTATGGACCCTTTAGAACACCAGGATGTTTCTGCAGAGCAGATGGATTGGTATGGGGAACTTGGGGAGGCCAGTGGACTGGACACTTCCCCAGATACTGGCATGCTCTCTGCCAACTGTGGCTACTGAGGCGGGGCATCTTATGCCATGGTGGTCAAGAGCAGCCGAGGTCCTCATTCTGGCATTGCCTTCTGTGTAGGTCAGGACTAATCTCCTGACGGAAGTGCTTGAGCCTGGGGCTTCCACCTCCGAACCCCTTTTGTCCTTCAATGAAGCACTTACTGATGTCCTTCTAGCACGTGGTCCAAGCCTAGCACAGGGACTCCTGTGAATAGGACAACTGCATGCTGCCATAGCCCGGCTCCTGGCAACCCAAAATTTCTCAGCCAACACCCCAGCCCTGAAAGCTTGGTGCAGGCTTCTACCTCCCAGGGTGCGTTCCCGTCCGCCCCTCCAAATAGGGAATCCAAGAGGCTGGAATCACTTGGAAAGAGGTTTTCTTCCACCAGCATGGCAATGCGGTCGGTGAATACTGCATGCTTATTGGGCCGTTCCTCCCACTCCCTTTGGGAGACGGTTGCGCAAGTGCTGCCACAAGTCCCGGAGGAGGCCCAGGCTGTGCTCTTTAAGGGTCCTCGAGCTATGGCCAGATCCTTGGGCCTCTCTTCTACTCCTCGTGGCCAGTCTAGCTTTCACCCCTTTCATGGCAACGGAAGGGGCTTCCAGCCACGTCAGCCCTATCCCAGCCACAGTCCTGCATAGACTTCCCAGTTTGTGCGGGGACGTGGACGCGGTTCATTCCGATCAAGGAATGGAAGCCAGAAGTGGCATCCGCAGCCTCCAAGCACTCCTAGTCTGACTCTGCAAAACCACACCACTCCAGCTGGTGGGAGAATCCATAATCCTCTCCCTGGCTGGACGGCCATAACCTCAGAAAAGTGGGTCTTGCAGATCATTTAGGAGGGCTATTCTCTGCCTTTCCTCCTCCCTTTCTGCCAAATCAAAAACAGCCGACGGAGGATCATTTAAAATTGCTGCAAGAGAAAGTTACAGCTCTCCTGGCCACGGAAGCTATAGAGAGGGTCCCGGATTCGGACGTAGGCAGTGGCTGTTATTCCCGCTACTGTCTGATTCCGAAAGAGAACAAAGGGTTGTGGCCCACTTTACATCTTCAGACCGTCTATCTCTTCCTCAAGAAGAAGTTCAAGATGCTTACTTTAGCTCAGGTCTTGTCTGCCCTAGACTACGAAGACTGGATGGTAGCGTTGGACATGCAGGATGCGTATTTTCAGATCTACATCCTGTTGGGCCACAAGCGATACCTACGGTTCAAGGTAGGCCACAAGCACTTGTTTACTGTGCTCCCCTTCAACCTTAGCAGTGCCTCTTGGGTGTACACCAAGGTGATGGCGGTGGTCGCAGCTCATCTGAGCAGGTTAGAGTTGTCAGTCTTCCCCTACCTCGATGACTGGCTGTTGAAGGCCACCTTCAGACTACGGCGAACCTCCTGCATTCGCTGGGTTCTCTATAAACATGCCGAAGTCACACCTGACTCCTCAGGCGCTCCCTTTCATCGGGGCTGCTGTGGACACAGTCAAGTTTTGGGCCTATCCTCCAGAGCAGCAAGTCCAGGATATTCAGGCTATGACTCAGATGTTTCAGCCTCTGTCCTGGATTTGGGTGAGACTGACTGAGGCTGTTGGGCCTCATGGCCTCCTGCGCCTCATGGCCTCCTGCATCCTGTTGGTTAAGCATGCCAGGTGGTGTATTTGGGCTCTGCAGTGGGACCTGAAGTTCCAGTGGGCGCAGCATTGGGGAAATCTCACCGACGTGGTCCAGATTGCGGAAGGAACTGCGAGAGATCTGTAGTGGTGGTTGACGAAACGCGATTTGGTCAACTGCAGACCCCTCTCCCTTCCCCAACCAGATCTCACAGTTGTGACAGATGCGTTACTTCTGGGATGGGGCAGCCATCTGGGAGAGGAGGAGATCAGGGGACACTGGTCTCCAGCGGAGTCGGGGCTCCACATCAATTTACTGGAGCTTCGAGCAATTCGATTGGCATTGAAGGCATTTCTTCCCTCTGTCTAGGGGAAGTTAGTGCAGGTGTTCATGGACAACACCACTGCCATGTGGTACTGCAACAAGCAGGGCGGGGTGGGGTCGTGGACCCTTTGTCGAGAGGCCCTGAGTCTCTGGACATGGCTGGAAGAGCAAGGCATAACCTTGGTGGTTCACCACCAGGCAGGTTCTCAACGACGGGGCAGGCAAACTCAGCAGTCGATGCCTAGCGGATCACGAATGGCGTCTCCAATCTGAGGTGGTGCAAGGTCTCTTTTAGCGCTGGGGAGATCCTTGGTTAGATCTGTTTGCCTCCGAAGAGAACGCGCTGGAGTTTCCAAGGTGGCTATCGCTCGGGGATGCCTTTTGTCGCAAGTGGAGCTCAGGCCTGCTGTACGCCTTTCCGCCCATACCACTCCTGTCCAGGGTTCTGAAGATCAGGAACTACCGGGCCCGGGTCATTCTTGTGGCTCCGGACTGGGCCAGAAGAGTCTTGTATCCAGAGCTTCTGAAAATGAGCATTGATCCTCCGATCAGGCTGCCCCTTTGGGAGGATCTTCTGTCGCAGCAGCAGGGGGGGGGGGTCCTCCACCCGAACCTGTCTACTCTTCGTCTCCATGCGTGGAGGTTTAGCGGTGGCAGTTGATGGTTTTTGACCTTCCTCCCGCAGTATGTAACGTTATTTTGGCGGCCAGGCAGCCCCCACTAAGATGGTGTATGCCTGCCGTTGGCAGAAATTTGTATTACAGTATACAGAAAGGTCTAGTGGCCCTCTTTCTGCTTATTTCTAATGCTCTTCTTTTTATTCTTACCCTTGCCCAGCATGGCTTTGCGTTGGGTACTCTCAAGGGTTATCGTTCTGCTCTATCTGCTTTTTTACGGCTGCCAGACCAACCCTCTCTTTAGGTCTCCAATTGTAAATAGGGTTTTGAAGGGGCTGGCGCACTTGTTCCCGCCCACGCCGTTTTATGCTGCAGTGGGACGTTAATTTGGTCCTCCCTTTTCTGTGTGCTCCCTTCGAGCCTTTACACAACTGTCCCCTCCGGCTGCTTACCATCAAGACAGCCTTTCTGGTGGCGATAACATGTGCCTGGAGGATGAGTTAGTTGCAGGCGCTATCTTGTTCGCCTCCCTACATGATGTCATTTCCAGATAAAGTGGTGCTTAGCACCCGAGCTTCATTCTTGCCTAAGGTGGTGATCCATTTCCATCTGGGTCAGTCTATCATGCTGCCCACCTTTTTTGCTCCCCCGCATCTCTCTAAGGAAGAGGAGCGTCTCCACCGCCTGGACCCAAAAAGAGCGTAGTCCTTCTACCTTGACCACACGAGTTGCGGGTGGACAACCAACTCTTTGTGGGGTACGTGGGAGCTAAGAAGGGGCGAGCAGTGGAGAAAAGGACCATTTTTCGCTGGGTCGTTCTCTGCATTAAGATCTGCTATGCCCTGGCTAAGAAGCAGCCCCCTGAAGGATTAGGAGCCCATTCCACCAGGGGAAAGGCTGTGATTACAGCCTTGGCTCAGGGTGTCCTAGTCCTGGACTTCTGTCAGGCAGCAACGTTGGCATCTTTGCACACATTTGCCAAACACTACTGCTGGACAGTCAGGTCCGCAGGGATGGGCATTTTGCTCCTTCGGTCCTGCAGGACTTCCTAGTGTGAGGAATTGGTCCGCAACCCACAGCTGGGAGAGTATGGCTTTGGTATCTAATTCAAAGGAATCTGCAGCTAGAAGTCTCTGTCAGATGAACAAGTTACTTACCTTCGGTAACGCATTATCTGGTAGAGACTCTATCTAGCTGCAGATTCATTACAGGCCCACCCATGCCTCCCCGCTTTGCTGACTGATTTTGTTAGGGCTAGGTTACTCCTCTTTTCAGGGCCCTGGTTTTGCACACATTTTCGTCAATTACTTCGTCGCTCTGCGCTTCTGGTGTGGAAAAAATGAAAAGTAGTGACGTCCGCGCGCCTACATAGGTGACCGCAATGTCATAACTGCTGCTAACTACGTCACGCGAAGCTGTATGGAGCCACCTGATGGCACACACAGGAAGTATTGCTCGAGCAAAAGTTTCCGGATCCAGCCTGACGCTTGGGAAATTCAAAGGTAAGGAATCTGCAGCTAGATGGTCTCTACCAGATAATGCGTTACTGAAGGTAAGTAACTTGTTTGTCAATGTATTTTAGCCATGTTGAATAGCAGCACGGCTGCTGTTCAGCATGACAAAGTGATTTGTAAAACCACTATGATTCAGCTTGCGCTGTATTCTGAACATATTTGAAAGTGCTTTCATGCTCAATAATGAAGAAAGGTTTTGGTGAAATAAGTACTTGGTCCATGCTCCGGGGAAGGGCCAAACACAGGAAAAAGCATGATGCATTCATACTATAGACAAACTGGAACAAAGGATACGAGGGCGTCAATGGGGTGAACAAATGGTAAGCCTATGGGCGGGCTGAAGACCACTGAATTGTAAGCATGTCTCTTAGAGACAGTGCATGCGCTGTCTAGCCGAGATCTAAAAAGGATTGCAGCCTTTGCACTTAATTTCAGGCAAAATGAAAAGATTTACAGAAGAACAATTCAAGTCTTGTAGGTTTTTTATTTGAAAGTGGGATTGAAGAAAAGCAAGTCCAGTATAAGCTATGGTTGATTGACAAATGCCCTAAGACTTTGAAAAGTATATGTTCCCAAACAGGTAACCATTTGAGGACAAGAAGGTATTTTGAGATGTGCAATAGGCCATGGACGAGGCAAGCTGCCATTTTCTGAAGCAGCTGCATGCATTAGTTTTTGTGTTTGGAAACTGTAGAATGTGTTACCATAGATTAGTCTCACGGAGACCTAGACTTGAGTGATTTATTTATTTGGAAACGTTTGCCAAAATGTAACTGCACAAAACAGGCTAATGGGAACTGCGCCAACTGAGACTTGAAGGAGAATTGAGTGCGGCACGTTAGATTCCGCATGTGTCTACTGTTATCAGTCTGGGGCCATGGTTGCTTTCACTGCATTGCAATCTGCTGTTGGAAGAGAATAAACGCCAGCTCAATAAATTGTTGCAGGTGTTTGTCCTTTGGAGATGAAGATTGAGGAGGCAGGATTTGGGGGTGGGTGTTATTGCATGTTCTGCTACGTCCGCTGTAGTGACCTTGATTTCCACCATGTTCGCTGTACTGGCGAACGTTCCTAAACCATGTGATAGAACCTGGGCTCTGTAAGCTTGCATCTTGGGCATTTGGGTGTGGATGCAGGGTGTATGCGTTTGATATGTTGGGGGAGAGGTATGCCTGATGTGTGTAATTAAATGGTGTAAATCGGAATCTAAGATTCCAAGACAACGCTTTTACGTGTTGAAGGGCATGCGTCAAAGCCTTATCCATCAGTAGTTGAGGAAGCACTTCATTCCACTGAGTCCGCACCTTCCCCACGTCCACCATGTCACTACTCATCAGCGCCACATATAGTGTTGAGATGGGGCTACGCACTCTGCATGTGTGAGTAGCGTATGTGGGATGGGTGATTGAGGCGGTTCTGCCTCTCCAGTTCTCAATTTAGTTTCACTGTGTGCTGGATAGCAAGATAGGTTAAGAAGTGGCCCGCGCCATGCTGTATGTGTCCATTATGTCCACGAAAGACGAGGGTACCTTCATGGAAGAGATCCCCCAAGTTGTCAATTCATGCTGTTTTCCATGATGTTGGGTTGTGTTGGTCGACTAACCCTCGCATGCCTGGTAGTTGATCTAGGTTTGCCGAACCTAGAGCGGACAGCCGCCTGCTCAGCGACAGAATTAACATCTAAACAGCACAGCGGCCATTGCAATTATGCCGCTGAATAATTTAATTCAAAATTGGGTGCGCCCGTACCCCTATTGAGAAGTGGGTGCTGTTATGGCCAGGGCCACTCGTCGGCGACCCACTCCCCATATCAAAGTTAATAGGAGGCCATTAAGTTCTCGGAACAAGCATTTAGGGAGCACTGTAGGCAGTGCAGCAAAGAAATACAGCAGTCTAGGAAGCACTGGCATCTTAGCTATTGACACCCGCCCTTAGCGGAGACAGGGTTAGTGAGCACCAGAAGGGGAGGGATCCACGTGGTCATCATACTGCTAGATCCACGTTGCCTTCTTTGAGGGCCAGATCAGTGTGGTATATTTGGGCACCCAGATATTATGTTGTAGCACCATTTGAGTTGGTGTTCTGGAGAGGCATCTCTGTGGGGTTCTGGGGTCTGAGTGAGAGGGGGGGGAAAAGCAAGATTTGGACCAGTTTATTGTAAGGCCTGAGACAGCCCCAAAGTCGTCCAGTAGGCGCATCAGGTCTGGTAGAGAGGCCCCAACATCTCGCAGGTAAACTAGCGCATCATTTACATAGAGGGATATTATGATGGATGTTGAGTTCTTGGATCCCCCAGTCATGCGCCAGCGACAGGCAAGTGGCTCCATGGCGATCGCAAAGAGTAATGGCAACAGCGGGCATCCTTGCCTTGTGCCTCTCAGAATGGGGAAACTGTTAGATATCAGTTGACCCGTTCGCACTCTAGCAGTCTGATTCGAGTACAAGGTACAAATCTATTCCATAAACCCCACCCGAACCCTATATGTTGCAGCGATGTCAGTAAGAATTCCCTACCCAGGGTATCAAAGGCTTTCTTGATGTTGAGAGACACCGCAACTCTGTTGTATGCCTTCCGGGGTGTGTCATGTATAATCCGTAAAAGCCTGTGTATATTGAGGAAATTACTGCAACCCTGTATAAATCCAGATTGATTATTGTGGATCAGTGCACTGATCAATGGGAGCAGCCTGTTCGCGAGTACCTTTCTTAGGACCTTGCAGTCAAGGTTCAGAAGGGACAGTGGGTGCTATGACCTTACATCTAAAGGATCCTGTCCCGGCTGAGGGAGGACCACTATGAGTTCCTCACATAGCGAATCCGGGAGCTGGCCACGCGATCTGGCTTAATTAAACACCTCCAGTAGGGGCTGGGTGAGCAGGGCAGAAAATGTGGCGTAGTACTCAACAGGCAGCCCGTCTGTGCCTGGAGTCTGTGCGGCCAGTGCGTCAAAGGCACTCCCGTCTGCATCCAGAATGCACCCAGCGCCCTGGTCCAGCTGGCCCAGAAATGCCCCCACCTATGGTAGTATCCAGTGAACAGATACTGAATGTATGTTGGGAGGGTCAGCCTAATTCTCGTTCCTTATTTGGCTTTGATGAATTGTGTGATCTACATTATTGTACCTTTCTATATATAGATTCACATGCTTGAATCTTACCCGTCATCATGTAAATGTAAATGTAGTAGTATTTGTATAGCGCCCGAATCGACCCCCGAAGGGGTATCTCAGGCGCTTGTACGCATACCGCTGTGGAACCCTTCCTGGCCTTTCCCTGTGAGATGCCCACTCCTGGGCACCCCCAAGGTGAAGCCAGGCATCCTAGCGTTGTGGGGGACGTTGTGGAGATTAAGCAAGCTATTGCCCAGAGTTGCAGAGTGGGACCCATGATCAGAATAGGCACAGAGGCGAGAATTATCAGGTCCGAGGAAATTGAGCCCAAGACCCGCCGAGGCGGGAATTGAACCCTGGTCCCGGGCTAGACCTCTGCATCAGGGTCTGCCGCTCTAACCATTGAGCCACACTTCTCCTCATGATGGGAGTCCCACGGTAACAGTAATAATAGTAGTGTTAAAGTACTAGCATTGACATCATTGAAAGACCATATAATTTTGTAACCCGTTTACCTTGTTTTAAAACATCCAAACTTCAGCCAATCAGAGCTGAGATCCTGAAGCACTCATCCCCTGCAGAGCCACCAACCTCAGATTTCTTACCGCACGTCATGTGTTACGGAGACTCCTTGAGCTCTGCTCAGTCACAGTGTTGCTCTCTTATCCTTTTGAACTCAAACTTCCAGCTATCACTTTTATCTTCTTTCAACATCTGAGGTACTGTTGGAGTGTGTGTGTTTGGATATATTCACACAAAATGTCAGTCGAAAAAAGAGCTGTTGAGGTCCTGCAAGACCTGTGGTAAAAGCAGACTTTTTTTTCTGAGGCTCCTCACAAGGAGTGTTTATTTTGCCTCTAACCTGATCATATACCCAGAGAATGTAAGTACTGTCATACGTGTTCTGCTAAAACCCTCAAAGACAGAGAGGGTAGACTGCTTTTATGGCTCCAGAGAAAAAAGTCTGCCTTGGACTCAGGTTCTGAGCAGGAGGAAAAGGCTCATTCCTCCTCCTCCAAGAAAAGGAAAAAAGGTTGAATTCGTCCTCTACCCACAGAGACACCAAGAGATCCAAGTCTCATGAAAATGACACTTCTGAGGAGAAAACATCTAAGAAGCACCAGGCTGGCACTTCCACTCCTCTTCACAGGTCTGGCTCAGTGGCTCCATCTGCTCCTCACACTCCCTTCAAGAAGTCATCCTCACTAAAAGAGCGCCCGTCTACGGCACAGTCGTCGAAGACTCTGCTGTCTACTACAAGGACTTTGGTTTCAGGAACACCATCAACGGTCTCCTCGTCGACGGCTACCACGTCGATCAAAACGTCTCCGACCACGAAGGCTAGCTCGTCAATGACCTCCCAGTCTGCAGCTCCGTCCACGGCTGCTCCGTCGACAAAGACTCCTCACACCACCTCATTAGCGTTACCGTGAGTCGTGTTGTCGACGGATGTAAAAACCATTTTGATGCCCCAACGGAGCCAGCACTTCAGGACTTTTAAAACATCTCTCCTTTGCCTCCAGCTCACCTCCTGAATTTTCAAGAATCTGAGTAGGAAGGCTTCTTTGGACCTGCCTACAATTGAAAGTAAAATGTCAATCCGAGGAGGAGGATGATAACCCATCTGTTTATTTACAGGGTAACTACTCCTTGAGGGATGGAGATCCTCCCTCCCCTCCGCATGTGTTCTCCTTGCAGGAGCATTATACTTACGAGGAATAGGAGGAAGAACACCACCAACTACAAGAACCCTCCATTAGTGTCCCTATATCCTTAGTCACGGATTTGTTTCACACGATCAATGACTACGATAAACTCTTCACGGATGCCACCTCTGCTCAGCGACCTCCACCAGAGGTTCCCATCTCTAGCCCTGCTCCTCAGAGTACTCGGGGACGTCTTAAAGAAAATATAATACTACAGGCTATTTCCTTTCCTGATGATCCACAGGATGGTGATGATCAGCTGATGGAGGAGGGTGAGCTGCATGCAGATCCTGATGTTCTGGATGTGGGACGATTGTTGCCCCAAAGCCACCGTCTCCTACCCGGCCACTTACTGATTCGCCACCTGCAGATATTGCAGGTTTTCATGATCTTCGAGCCTCAAAGTGATTTGACCTTTTTATGCCAGTCAAACAAGCGGAATGCTTTTTTTAAGATTTGAAACCTGGCACATAACGCACCAGTTGACCTATCCCCGTCATGGATTTCTTGTGGCAGGAGAGCCTCAAATTGATAAACGCCTGCATCCATTCCTGCAGTCGTATCAAAGCTTGAGAAAGAAATATAAGGCTCCTGAAAACTCGCCCTCATGCCTTATTGGTCATCCTCTGCCAGATTGTCATTATGTAGGCCACACACAGAAGGGCTAAGAAACCCTTATCTCCATGTACAGTTCCGCCGGATAAGGGTGCCGCCTCGATAATATTGGCGAGAGATTTTCTCCCTTGGCGGCCACTTCCATTAGAGCCTGCAATACCATGGCCATCCTAGGGAAATATGACTGGCAGAAGTGGTCCGACATCTCATCTCTGTTGGAGTATCTCCTTGAGGACAAAAAGGAGGCTAAAGATATTCTTTCAGAAGGTGAAAAGGCTTTTTCTGAGCTGATCGATATTGCCATGGACATTTCGTCCACAGCTTTTAAGCAGATGGCTGGAGCGGCGGTGTTACGTTGCCAGGGATGGCTGAAAGCTACTACTTTCCATCCGGAAGTGCAGGCTAAGGTGTTGGATATGCCGTTCAATAGAGAATGTCTTTTCGGAAAGCACATCGATGCACTCCAATCCATCAAGTCCAACACCGACACAGCCAAAACGCTTGACCCTGTACAGCAGCGAAGATTTCAGCCGTTTTGAGGTAGAGATGGAGGTCAGTACCTCTCTAGACCGCAGTTCCAACAACCGTTCCAGACATATTCTCAGCAGACCTATCGACCATCCTATTCGGGTCAGGCCTACCGCTCCAATACAACACTGTCTTATTTGAGGGCATCAGGACGCAGACATACACCATCAGCCGGAAAGTCTCAGGATTCCAGCAGGAGACCATGAGAAGCCGCAGGCCCTTTCACTTTAGTCCCACTTCATTTCTGTCCCACCATGTCCAGATTCTTCAATCAGTGGAAATCCATAATTTCCAACAAATGGGGTTCAGACTGTTTCCAGCATGGCCACACCATGGAATTTGTTCAGCTGTCTCCGAATTTCCCTCCATGGAAGACATCTCATTGTCATCTTCCAATTCTCAGAAAAGAAATACGATCGCTCTGCACCAGATAGGCAATAGAAGAGGTACCATTCCATCAGCGCAATCTGGGATTCTACTCAGTCTTCTTCCTCATCAAGAAGAAAAAAGGAAAATGGAGGCAGATACTGGTTCTCAGGTTCTTGAACTAGTTCATCAAAAATCAACCATTAAGGATGTGTTCTCTCCAGGAGATCCTCCTTCTCATGGATACGGGAGACTATCCTCCCTGGATCTACTGGATGAATAGTTCCTCATTCCCATGCACCGCAAACATCGCACATTTCTCAGGTTCGAGGTGGCAGGGTGCCTTTATCAATTCAAGGTGCTACCCTTCTGGTTGAAGTCAGTCCCTTGAGCCTTCACCAAGTGCATGTCTGTGGTGGCAGTTTTTCTACGACGTTCCGGTCACCAAGGTATTCCCCTTTCTGGACGATTGTTTAGTCAAAGCTCTGTCCTTCCAAACAGCCCAAAAATTCACACAGGCCTTCCGGCAACTGTTTCAGTCTCTAGGTCTCTGCCTCATTGAGGAAAAATCATCTCTCCTCCCCTCCAGGGTGCTAGATTTTCTAGGGGCGATCCTTGAAACAGAGTTCTCAAAGTCCTTTCCCACAGAGTAAAGGATTTCACGCCTCCACAAGGACATGCAATTGCATGCTAGAGATGTCTTCTGCATCCTGTTGATCCCCATTGCCGCCTTCGCATGAAGCCCCTGCAGGAGCAGCTCAAGGCTCAGTGGACTCAGTTTCGGCAATCGTTCAACATAATTCCCATAACCTCTGAAATGATCCCAGCAATGTCCTGGTGGAAGGTAAAGGACAACATCTCTCTGGGTCTCTCCTCCAGACAACACCACAGATGGTGATGACTTTGCACACCTCCATGGAAGGATGGGAAGCCCACGTTCAGGATCTAGAGATTCAAGGCAAATGGTCCAAACAGGAAGCTTCGTACCACATAAATCTGTTGGAGTTAAAGGCAGTGTTTCCCGGCCTCTAAGCCTTCGTCCCTAGGATTCAGGGATCTTAAGTCCTAATCAGGACAGACCCCACCACCACCATGTTTTATCTGCTCAAACAGGGTGAAGGAGGTCTCAAGTTCTCTTAACCCAGCGCAGCAGATATGGGAGTGGCTAATAGTCAACTACATCTCACTAAAGGTGGAACATGTCCCAGGGATACAAAACAAGTGGGCCGACTCCCTCAGCAGGGACACCAAACAGTGTCATGAGTGGGAGCTCAACGACCAGCAACTACGAAGTGTCTTCCAGTCTTGGGATTATCCAGACTTAGATCTGTTTGCTACATCCCTCAACAAAAAATGCAAACTCTTCACCTGCAGAGTTTCTCTACCGGGATCTAGGGACAATGCCTTCCACTTCTCATGGAAAGGGATGTTTGCTTAACCATTTCCCCCGTTCCCTCTCATCCCAAGGATTCTCCAAAAAATGAAACTGGAGCCGAGCAGGCTCATTCTCATCAATCCGGCATGGGCAACGCAATATTGGTACACTGAGCTGCATTGCCGATCAGAGTGCTCTCCCAGCAGAGGATCTACTCTCCATGAACCAGGTCCAAGTGGTTCATCCACAGATTCGCACTCTTCATTTATCAGCTTGGCTCCTCACCACGTTGAGTTCGGAGCCCTAACAATCTCTGGGGAATGCAAGTCAATACTTCACAAAGCTCGAGCTCCTGCTACCCTTAAGTGCTACTTGGTAAAATGAAAGAGGCTCTGTGCATGGTGTGCTTCAATTGCATCATTCTTTTTCCTCCACACCGGAGCAGCTGCTTCCTTATCTACTGCATCTTGCCAAATCAGGCTTTTCCCATTCATCCATAAAGGTACACCTGGCTTCCATTTCCAGATCTAGACGTCGTCCTGGCCACTTATCAGGGAATTTATGAAGGGTCTTTTTATGTCTTACCCACCTATTAAGCCTCCTCCAGTGCTTTGGCAGTTAAACACTGTATTATCACAACTCATTAGGTCTCCTTTCGAGCCTATTCGCAAGTGCGAGCTGAAATTCCTTTCTTGGAAGGTGGCTTTTCTATCAGCCATCACATCTGCTAGACGTATTAGTGAAATTCAGGTTTTCACCATTACGCAGCCTTACTTTCAATTCCTGAAGGACCGAGTAGTAGTGCACACTAATCCTTAATTTGTACCAAAGGTGCCTTCAACATTTCACCTTGATGAACCAGTGATTCTGCCTGTTCTTTCCCAGTCCTTCTTCAACTGCAGAAAGAGCTTTGCATACCCTGAACATTAAGCATTGTTCGAAATTCTGTTCGCAAAGAACAAGGACTTTCCTTAAGTCAAATCAGTTCCTCATATCTTTCTCTGCCCCTAGAAGAGGACAGGACTTAAGGCGGACTAGTATTGCTCGCTGGGTCTCCTCAGCTATACTTTTCTACCATGAAAAGGCAGGACGTCTAGTGCCTACAAAGGCCCATTCCGCTCGGAAAGTTGCAGCCTCCTCAGCCCTGTTCGCAGGAGTGTCTCTACCGGGCATCTGCAGCTCAGCGACATGGGTGAACGCCCGCACTTTTGCAAAGCATTACTGCCTTGATGGATGGAGTAAAGCAGATGTAGCAGTCGGTCAGGCTGCTCTACGACGACTCTTTGCATAAGGTATGGTACTATTCTGTTCTCAGCTGTTTATTCTTCTATTACACTATTTAACTAATAATTTGATTATGTTGAATACCAGTCTCTCCCGATTTAAAAAATACATTTTTTTAATGCAATTTCACCGAAATTCTGACTACTTGTATTCAGTGGTATGCCATGGTAGGATAGTTCGCCTTCCCGCCGTTATTGTAGTTGGATACTGAGTCGAAATCTGAGGTACGGTGTCTCTGCATGGATGAGTGCTTCAGGATCTCCGCTCTGATTGTCTGAAGTTTGGATGTTTTAAAACCATGCAAACGGGTTACAAAATTCTATTGTCTTTCAGTGAGGGCAAAGCTAATGCTTTAACCCTACTATTACTGTGGGATTCCCACCATGACGACAGGCAAGATTCAAGCATGTGAATCTATAAAAGATGTCGATACTGGAGAACCACAGTGTACAGGTAAGTAACTTGTTTTTTCTAGGGCTAGCATGTGTAACACCTGTGGCCTTAAGGCATCTTACCTGCTCGTTAGTGCATTGGAGAACCTTCATAACACCATAAAGCTAGCCATGATACCGGAGGAAACAAGGAGATTGAAACATAAACTGAAAGTATTCCTTATTAATGCTAGTTTGATGATAAAACATATAGTTGAGTTAGGAGACTTCCTGTCGGCACATGCCCCTGACTGTGGCTTTATTAAGGAATCCTGGGCCATTGACGCTTCAGACCCTGAATTAGTAGATGCTATACCTCCAAACGTAATAATCCTCAGACTGGATAGTGGCAGTGGTGTATACTGGATAGTGGCAGTGGTGTATAAAGCACAATATCAATGCTACTTGGAGACCAACTCCTGCGAAGTTCTCTATTTTAAACCTAAAACCTCTCCTACTATCCTTCTCCGGACTTTTTAATTACAGACCGCGTGGACCCAGGACGTCTTTCCTGACTGCATTAACTAATCTCATAGAGCCCCACAAGGGAAAGGGCCATATTTCCATTTTGGGAGACTTGAATTTTCGTCTTGAGGACAATGCTAGTAGAGATGCCGTAGCTCTTAAAGAGACCCTGGCCTGCCTTGGGCTGTCGTAGTTGGTTATGGTCTCCACTCATGTGGCAGGACATACCCTTGAATGTATCTTCTCTAATGACCCCCGGCTGTCATTTCAGTTTGTGCTTTCCCTTAGCTGGTCTGATCATTCAGCAGTCTCCTCATTTGAACTGCCTCCTCCCTACGTGAGAGACACTCCTTCCCGCTCTAAGAGGGATTGGAAGGGGTTATCAGTTGAATCCTTCATAACTGTACTGGGTAGCATTCCCTCTGTTGTTCAGGAGGATGTGGACAAGGGGGCAGAGGATCTCTCAGCCTGGCTATGTGTGGCTGCGGACAAGGTAGCTCTCACATGGGAAGTAGAGCTGAAGAGGAAAGTACCCTCGGCCCTCTGGTTCGGAAAGATCACGGAACCGAAACAGCGTTGGCGGTGGCCACACAGTGTTAGGCGGCTTGTGGATGCCTGGCAGGATGCAGCGTTGATCCTGTTGGGTCTGTCTGTTACTTTTGACACCATTTCTCCATCTCTGCTGGTTGATCGCCTACAGGAATTGGGTGTCTCAGGTATGGCTTTAAAACTACTGGCTTCTTTCCTTAAGGATAGATTCCAAAGAGTGGCGGTGAACCAATTTCTTTCGGATCATGCCGCAGTGTTCATCTTTAAATCTGATGCTCTTTAATCTGTACATCTCCCCCTCTTGCTAAGATTATACGTTCTTTTGGGCTGTTAGCAGTTTCTTACGCTTGTGACACCCAGATTATCGTATCGGCTTGCGTGGCTCCCCCAACGTTGTCTTGCCCAGAATCCCCTGCAAACCTCAAATTCAGCTAACAAAATAACATTTTTCGTACATTTCTTTGTGGGATCAGCGTGCCGGCACAAATGTCCCACCACACAGCTTTCCCCTTGGTCTCCCAATAAAAATGCCCCCACCCCTACGTATTGAAAAAACAGCATAATCCCTGGTGCCTGGTGTGTCTCTCCCCCCATCTGCCTGGGTGGGGAGCAGAAAGGCTGTGGCGCCCATGGGGGGCGGTAGAAAGACTGGCATTTTGGGGGGGGGGTTGGGGGCATTGGCATGCCCATTCTGGGCAGCGCCCACCCCTACGTATTATAAAAAAAATATCCCTGGTGCCTAGTGGACTTTCTACCCCCCCGGGGGGGGCAGATAAGGGGCTATTGCCCCCATCTGCCCACCAGGTGTGGGCAGAAAGACTGAATATGCCCATTAGAATTGGGGGAGCGAAGACCCTTGCCCACGGGGCCGCTCCCCCCTCCCTGGTGCCTAGGCGATCCCCAAGCAGGGATCCACTAGGGAGGGGTACCATTGGAAAGGGGAGATTCTCCCCTTTCCAATGACACCTCTCCCTTGTGTTTCAGTGCTCGGGGGGTTGAGATAGCCCCACAAGCACCGATACAGTGAAACTGAAATTAAGTTTCAATTTCAATGTAATGACAGCACGCCATGCGCGCGATAGTCATTACATTGAGGGAAAAAAATGCCTCGGTAGGTTGGGGAAGCTCTTCTCCTGCCAAGGCCAAAAAAAATAAAATTATCTCCCTCTGCTGTTTACAGCAGAGGGATTCAGTGCGCTTGTGCACATGACACAATGGTTCCGTCATGAGCACACAAGCACTGGTGCTCCTGACGGAACCATTCCGTCATGAGCACCAAAAGGGTTAATGAGAAACTAAATAAAGGTTTCTCTTACAGATTACGCAAAGTAGTACTAAAGTGCACATGTACGACCTTTTTTTAATGGTGGCAAGTGGAGATTCAGCCCGTTTGCGACTGCTAAAACGGCTTTTGCCATGTTCCAACCCTATTTTCCGAGTCTGTAACCTTTTATCGACTCGCAAAATAGGGTTTGGGAGTCGCTAATAGGAAGGGGCGTGCCGAGGGCGTCCCTTCCTAATAGCAAGTCGCAGGGGGATATATGTTTGTTTTGCAACCGGAATGCGGTCGCAAAACGATTGCAGTTTACCACCTACATCTAGTAGGTGGTAAGCCAGTGGCAAGCAGGAAGGGGTCTCCAGGGGACCCCTTCCCCTTTGTGAATGGTACCGAAAACGTTTTTTAAGAGCAGGCAGTGGTTCCTCGCCCACTGCCTACTCTTAAACAAGCATTTGCAATGCAATAGGTCTTGCATAACTGAAAGTTTGACCTATTGGCATTGCATATAATAATGCAACACCAATAGCTCAAACTTTCAGTAATGCGAGACCTATTGCATTGCTAATACTTGTTTTTTCTTCATCCTCTTACATAACGCGCAAGGTGTAGTTTGATTTTCAAAGAATCGTCTGGCAACGTTTTCTTCCAAATTGGGCAATAGAGTACATCTTAAATAGCATCTCTTTCTGCACTATGATGTGAGACCCAACATGAATCGTTTTGTACATACATCATTTTTTCTAATGTGTCAAATGTCATTAGACAGCTAGAAACATTGGCTTCTTCCAACTTTGCAACGCTGGGCAAGCATGGTCTTAAGCGACCTTTGCAGGTAGGATTCACCTGGCATTGCTCATCTTCATACATTCAATTTTCACCTAAAGAAGATGTATTTCAGTTTTTATTTAATAAAGTGTGCATAGCTGTCAAGTGCCTCTATGGCATGTGGCCTTTTCGACAAGAGCAGATTTGTAGTTTTTTTGCATTATATAGTTACATTATAAATGCAGGCCTACAAATCCCTGCATGTAAAGTGCTACCAGCTAAAAAGATAGCATTGGAAGAAGGTATCATGCGTGACCTTGAGCTACTTCGAAGCTATGCCTTAATGTGAAAGTCAGCCGTTTTAAAAGTAATTAACTGGGTCTGCATTTTTCCTGAAATGTGAATTACTGAATTATAGTTCCAAAAATATGTTCCATTCCAACAAACTTTATTTCGGTCAGTATAGACCATAAAAAGCAGTTTGCACAAATAAAAACACATAACGTAGACCTATAAGTCCCACATATATAAAATTGAAAATTTGGCAGCATTAAAATACATCACATTAAAGACAGGGTGGGAGAATCTGGGAGTCCAGGCCTACACCCTGTCCTCGACCGGCTGCGTGTCAATTACCCTGTGTAAAGCCACTAGGGCCATAAGCAACTACACATCCACATACAATCTTATCAAAATAAAATTACAATTCATCACTAGTCTTAGTTGTTAAAACATAGGAACAGTTTAAAAATAGATTAAAAAGATTAAAAAGGAAAATACATGGACTATTTATCAGTGTGGTGCCGAATTTACCAACCCCCTACGGGTATGCCACATTGAGTTTAAAAAACGGGATACGGCAAAAACAATGGGTGGGTGGGTGTCATATTTCAGGACTCTAAACGCCGCCACACAGTGCATAAACCCTAAGTTCTTACAAAGTGGGATGAGCCAGCGCTGTCTGGCTGGTTTATAGCCGGGACAGAAGAAAAAAACATGGAGCTCTGACTCATCCACACAGTTGCAGGCAGGGCACCCGAGGGGAGTGGCTTTTAACCATTTGTTGGTAAAAGCACGAAGCGGCAGGGTCCCTATTCTAAACTGGATGTATAGTTTACTTGCCAAGGTGGGTTGGATATCATCCAGAAAGGACTCGGTCTGATACTCGTCTTTAATTCTTAGGAAGTCAGCTGTCCGGTGTCCTAGGGCCGGGTCCCCCTGGACATCTGCTAATTTGAGCAACCTGTAGGCTTTTACCAATTCTGAACGTGATGTTATCGGACATGTTTCCTCAGGGTTGCTCCATATGCTAGGTTTACCCAATCTACACCTTAATATACATGAGCCAGGGTATTTTGCCCAGACCCGGGAGGCTCAATAACTCGTTTAGCTCTGTCTGATAGACTGCTAGTTCCGGAGTCACCCAGAGTCTGCGCCAGAATGTTAGTGGCCTAAGTCCAATCTCGTCAGCTATTGGTCTGATTCCTAGGTCCAGGCGTAGGGGGATAAGGGGGGTGCTGGCCGGAAGGCCTAGCATTTGCCTCATAAAGTTGTTCTCTGTTTTGGTCAGTCTGTCCGAGGGACGGTGTCCCCATAGTTCAACCCCATACAATGTAGCGCCCCTAGCTTGCAATTTATAAATCTCCGCTATAGGGCCAGCTGGTTTGTGGCAGGAGTTTCTGTACATTTTTGCAATTCCCCCCGCAATCTGTGCTAACTTAAGACTTGCTTTAGCCAATTGTGGGCCCCATTCAAACGATTCTGACAGAGTGACACCTAAGTAGTCAAAGACTGACACCCTCTCAAGTAAGGTACCATTTAGGGAGGGGTTTGGGCGGGAAGTTTTGGCTGGGTTGAAGACCATAACTTTGGTCTTCAGTGTGTTGATCTCCAGCCCCCTGATTTTGCAAAAGGTGGCAAAGCTGTCAAGAACCCTCTGGATACCCATGGGCGACTTTGAGAGTAACAATGTGTCGTCCACAAACATCATTGCTGGTACCTTAATACGTGCCAGCTTTGGGGCATAGTTTTTTTTTTTTTTACTTCATTATGATGGGCAACCAGAGCATTGATAAAAAGGCAAAACCGGATAGGGGCAAGCACGCACCCCTGCCTTACTTCTCTGTTTACTGGGAAGCGGGGGGTTAGTTCACCAAACTTCCCATATCTTACTTGAGCGAAATTGCCCCCCTGCAATCATGACCAAACTCAAGAGGTAGGCGGGGATTCCCAGTTCTTTAAGTACAGCCCACAGTTTGTCTCTAGGGACCAAATCAAAGGTCTACAAAAATTAGATACAGGCTACCACCCTCTATTGACACTGTTTTCCAGTACAGTACTTGTAGTCTGAAGATTTGGTCGATGGTAGAGATATTTTTTCTGAAACTGGCTTGATATGGGCTCAGAATTTCGTGCTCCTCCATCCACACATGGAGGCATTCGAGGAGGACCCTTGCAAACAGTTTCTGTGTAACATCGATCAAACTGATCGGCCTGTAGTTGGTAGGCAGAAGGGGTGAGCCCTTTTTAAATACTGGAAAAATTTCTGCCCCAGCCCAAGTTTCCGAGATCGCCATGCCTCTCATAATAGCATTAAATATTGCCCATAAGTAGGGACCCCAAATTTTTGTTTCAGTCAGGAATAGATCCCCCGGTAGCTTGTCCAGTCCCGGGGCTTTTCCGAGAGGGAGCTTTCTTATGGCGTTTAGAACTTCTGTCAGGGTGATCCCGTGGGACTCTTCGTAAATGGTCCCGGAGGGTATTAAAGATGTTTCACCCTTTGGGGGTGCAACTTCCTCTGTAGTGTATAGAGCCTGAAAATGGGTCTTCCATGTAGTCGCTGCAATGTTCGGCTCTAAGGCTGGTTTCCCTTCACAGCTGCCTGTACATACTATTGACCAGAACGCCTTCATATCCTTGTTAGTTAGGGCAGTTTTAAGGGCCTCCCATCTTTCTAATTCCCAACTTTTCTTTGCTTGTTGGATATTATCGCGGTAGAGCACCCTCATTTGTTTAATTATTTGCCTGTCCTTAAGTTTGATGGCTTCTAACAGGGCTCGTTTGGTCTTTCGGCAGGTATCATTGAACCAGATTTGTTTGGCCCCCTTTTTCTCCTTAGCTGGTACCCTGGGATAAAATATGTCAGTCAGATTGGATGTCAGTTCTGCATGCAGTGCCGCTATTCTATCGATGTTGTGTAAAATGTCCATTGTCGTGGCAGCCTCCCCCATTTCTGATAAAGACGAAATAGTTAAAGAATACAGTGAGGCGAGCTTATGGGGTGACTGCTCGATTGTCCCCCACCTTATTATTCTTCTATTATTAGAGAGTGTTAAAGTACTTGCTACGGGGGTGCCGCTGATCGTAGGATTTATAAGGTCCGGCAGCTCCAACTCCATGGTCGAGGCGTTGTGATCGCTGTCCTGTCGCGGCAGAACAGCGAAGTCAACAACCCTTTGCCATAGCCTGGTCTCCACTAGAATATAGTCCAGCAGGGAGGATTGGCCTGTTCTGTTAAGTTACCTTCCCTGGTCTGTCTGATTTGGTACGGCCGTTACACGCTCTCAGTGAGTAAGTCAGTAAGACAGAGTTAATCTGGAGTGCCAGCGGGGTCCAAGCCTTAATCAGTGAGATTTGAGGGTCAGGGATTAGCCATTAGAGATCCTCCTCACTGGGGATTGTATCAATGGGATCAGCAAGGGGCTCAAATTGGCAATTAAAATCACCCCCAATGACCAGCCTTATATTCGTGGGGACTGAATCGATGAAGGTGTTCAATTGGTCGAGGGTTGGGGATTCACGGCCAAGACTTACGGGACGGGAGTAGAGGTTGATAAAGGCTATTTTCAAGCTGGAGGAAAAGTGAGCACAGTGCACTGGATATCGTTAGAAAAGGGATTCAACTGTTCGACCGTACAACCCAGATGTGTGGCAACCCAGGTAGATAAACCCCCTGACGGTCTGCCTCTTCCCCCCCTGAAGTGGCGGTAACATTAAATGTAGTATACCCCATCCTCGCGATGTCTTCCCTCGCCCACGTTTCCTGAAACATGCACACTTCATGATTTTCCACAAAATGTCCCCATTCTGGGCAGTGGAGTTTGTTTTTTAGACCGGCAATGTTCCAGGATAAAACCCTCAACTTATTTTCTGGGTTACAGTTGTCAAAAGGGGCATTGATCATATAAGTGTTGGGGGTCCTCCAGCTGGTCCAGGGGAGGAGCTTCAGGTGCTTCCAAGGGGACACCTCCCCTAAATATTCTGTTGATCAGGGGTGGAGGAGAAGCAGCAGCTGGAGTACCAAGCAACTCTTGTCCCAGTTGCACCATTGTCCACCAGTTGTGTTTCATTTTGCAGGTCCAGTAAGTCCACCCCAACCCCATAGCAAGTGGTCTGACTCGGCTGGGCTCTATTGTACTCCCCTAAGTCCCTTCCAGGCCCGAGCACCTGGGTCCAGGGGCTAGGCCCCCAGTCATTGCAAGTCAATCCACCTCTTCTAGGGCTCCAAATCTATTCGCTACTGGAAGGTTGTATAACAGGGGTCTGGCGGGGTGGACCCACTGTATGATGTTCCAATGGCCATTTAGCTAAGGGGTTACTGTTGTAAGCCCTAGACTGGCTGTGACAGTGGGAGTAGAAGTAGTCTAATGGGTAGGCCCTAACCCTTGTGGATGGTTCCTGGGGGCGAGGATTCTGGCCTGCTAGAGTGTGGACAGTCAGGGCATTACTAAAGTTAATAACTACACAGTCCCCTTGCGTGGTTTTTTGTCTCTTGCCCACCCAGCCAACTCTACGGACCATTAGAATCTCCCCTGCCCTATCATAGCTGAACTGCCTGTACCTGGCCAGCCAGAAAAGGCATTTGTTCCTAAGGTCCAGTTGCGTTTCCCTCTGGCCGTTGTTAATATCTGGTACTCCTGTCAGTACGATGACATACGGAAGTGATGCTGGGGGTAAATTTATGGTGGGGAGAGTCACTACTTCAGGCCTCCTAACTACACCCTCCACTAGGTCCACCCCTTTGCTACTTTCCCTAGGCACTGTTTGGGTGGGGCTACTTTTGTTCGAACCCCTCTTCTGAGTTGCTGGATTATTATTCCCATTGTCGTTGTTAAAACTCCTGGGGTCGGTGACAATCCTGGGAACTTGGGCCTGCTGGTTGCCTGGCCTTTCTAAAGGGGTCCGAATGGGTTTTACTACCTGTTTACTGTGGCGATCTGCCTTACTGGGACCTGATGTCAAGTTGGGGACTGCATCCCCCTGGGCATCGCGCTTATCTGGAAAATTCGGGCCTGCACTATCTGTCTGGGAGCTGCAGTCTTTCCCTCTCCCTAGAGCTTGGATATTATTAATACTAGTGTTGGTGTGACTATGAAGTCCCGTTAGAGCCACTTTATCTATGCGATCTAGTAAATGTGCAAGTTCTTCCTTCACAATGGCTCTCAGTTGGCTCTGTAGGTCCACTAGCAGATTCTGCACCCAAGGTGGACAGTCCGCGTCGGTCCGAGGGTTGGTAAAGAGTCCTGCTGTACTCTCTGCGTTAACTAGCTCATCGGCACTGGGGTTTGACTCTACATTTTTCTTTCTATTGGGTCCAGTCCCGTTAGCTAGTTTACGCTTCCCTTTCTTTGAGTTGCTAAGGACGGCTCCACCTTTGCGAGTTACAGGCTTTGGTGGAACTTCTTGGAGAGGAGATGGGGAGGACTCTATTGTCCTGGATGTGACACAGGGGTGACAGCTGGGGGAGTGGAGGCCTCAGGCGCCGGACAAAAAATGTCTGGGGATATTGACAAGCGCCTCTCAGTCAGTTCTATTTCGTTTGTTACCACCCCTATAGCCCTCTGAAGCATCCGAACTATTGAGGTTGGTGGCATTGGGGAGGAAATTGACTCTTGGGGACGAGGCGGGAGTTTGGCTATACATGTGCGTTTTCTCATTTTGAGAGCCTGGCGAGTCTACGGGTCAACCTCCACACTAAGGATCAACCACATGACACCCAAGTAGAATTAAAACGGGTAAAAGCTATAGGAACAAGAGCGAGGAACCAGCATACAATCAAAAAAGCACAGTTAATGAAGTCAGGGAAAATGATAAAGAATTAAATGGCCAATAGTCGTGATACAAAATATCACATGAACTTCCCAGTCCGATATGGAGCATAAAGGCTTGCACAATTGTTCTAGTAAATCGTGAGTGTGCACTTTCCTGGTTCCCCTTCCAGGTCCTGCCAGTGGATCACTGTGGCCCCTGCTGTAGTCGGGGTGAATAATAGCGGAAAGTGCAGTGCAAATGAGTACATTTGAAGTTTTACGAGTCAAAAGGCGTAATTAATAGTCCCAGGAAGTCTTACTCGTGGACCAGTGTTGAAGAAAATCGGCGCCAAGGGGGGGATGGCCCTGCCCTGCCTCTTCCTGACAATGACGGGCAAGGACGGCCCGCCCTTGGCCCGGGCGCGACCCGCATGCGTCCCGCGCCGCGGGGTGAAGATGGCGCTCTTGTGCGCTGCTGGCGGCTCCTCCCTCCTGGGAGCCTGATGGCTTGTGGGACCTGGAGTCCCCTGCTGGGCACGAAATCGGCAAAACGGTGTACTTTTATCACAATTGAGAACATGTTAAATAGCCATCTGTGGGTCAAGAGAGATTGGTTGCAGGGGTGTAATTGCAACTCCGCCACTTCAGCACAATGTGTCCTCCTCGACAACTACCCAAAACTGACAATGTAAAGCTGCATTCAATCTGGCATGTTCGGCCCAGTAGAAGAGACGCGTGTGTCAGCACATTTGCTTCAGAACGTCTCCCGTGGTAAATTTTGAAGCTTAAACAGTCTAGTTTTCTTCTTTGCATCCTGGTACATGCAGTCATGAAATACTGTCCTAAGCAGTGACTACAAGTACTAGGAGGCAAAGAAAAATGCCTGAGCTACTTACAATTGCAACCGGCATCGTCCAACCTAAACATTGTTGGTCCTAACCGTAAAGATAGATCAATGAAACAAAATAAACTGTTCTTCAACAGCATGCCAGTGGCCTGTAGAAAAGGGCCTAAATGTTCCCCATCCAGATAACGACATGGATGGACGCTACATTTGCGCATGAAGGGAGGGAGGCGTACTTCGAGCGAGAAGTCGAGAGATGGCCAGAGCTGGCCAACCAAAAGAGTCAATTGGTGATGTCCGCTGGGAGGGAACCATCACCTAAAGGCCGGACTGATGCACAATATTAACCAACCAGAGAAAAGGAATTTTAAAAAGCAGGCTAACCAACCAAAAGCGGTTGGCGTGTCCAAAGTCCCCAATAGTCCATATACCGAGTTCAGCATGCCTCAAAGAGCAGTGCATGCGCTGCCCAGGCTTGGCCTAAAAATGAAAAATAAACTTTTCATTCTTCTTCTTCTTTTTTTTTTTTTTTTTTTTTTTTTTTTTTTTAATGCATCCTGTTTTCCTTTAAGAAAAGCGGGTTGTATATATAAAAAAAAAAAAATTTTTTTACTTTATTTAAAAAGCATTATAAACTAATGGGGTAACCCAAGAAGGCCCTAGGACCTGGGTAACGTATAGTACATATAACAATGTGATCCGACTGGCATTGATTGAGACCTAAAATATGATCCATTACTCCGTATTTGTAACAGCCACGGCCGCTGCAGGTAAGAGCTGTGGGGCGGTGGGGCCGGCTGGGGGGATTTGCGAGAGACGACCACGAGGGAAAATTAATTATTTATTTAATTTTCCCTTGTGGTTGTTTCTCAACCCCATGGGGGGGGTGTATATTCAGTCCAGGCTGAATGATTATTGTTGACGTTTCGACCCGACTGTTTCATGAGATGAGTAAAGCACTTGCATGCGGGTCTTCATCAGGACAGTAAAAGGACTGATAGGGCAACCTAAATAGGTGCAGTCGCACCATAGGTGGGTAAAAGGGGTGCAACCTAGATACACCCTTTGCATAGCCGAAGGCTTATAATCCAATATGTACACAGTATCAATCTCACCCTAAGCAGCTGATCGGAAGGATTCAGCTTACTCGGTATTTAATTTTCAAGCTAAAAAGTCCATTGATGCAAAAGTTGATAAGAGCAGGCCTTTTCGCTCTTAATGTGGAAACCAATTCCAGTGTGTCGGTGGGATGCAGATCAAATCATACCGATTCCTCTCAAGCTCCTCTGGCCCTGACTGTCAGTTCAGAGTTCTTTGGAGCAACCACTAGAAGAATGAAAAAATGTATGTTTAAGAAATTTAAAAATATTAATAATTGTTTTATGAATTCAAACAGCTTGATGTATGATTTGTTCACTGTCTCACTTGCACGCCTATATTACAAATATGGAGTTGTGGATCGTATTTCATGTCTAAATCAATGCCAATAGGACCACATTGTTATATGTACTATTATTTAAGAAGCAATCACAGACGTGGTCTGCTGACCCCAGCAGGCCATCATCTGTCATTAAAGGCCATTCCCAATGGGTCGCAAATTGCAACCTACCTCATAAATATCAATGAGGTAGGTAATTTGCGACCCATTGGGAATTGCTGAATGTGTCTTGAGACACAGTACATTTCATTTTGTGACTCGCACATTGTGAGTCGGTAAAAATCGCAATGGTTGTTCATGTGGCCCTAGGTACTGAGCCTTGAAACAACCCTCTACAGACTGGATGGAAATCGCACCTGAAAGATGATAGCGCTGTAATATTCTGTGAAAAATTATGCTTGCCATTGTAGAGCACAAGTCTCGCCCTACCCCCTGTAAGCTGTCCAGGGGGTTAAGATGAGAGATGATGTCAAATGAAATGACCAGAGGGATGGGGAAAGGACTAGGTTTAGCTTATTCTTCTGAATCCGTTGTAAAACGTGTACTATACAAGGCAAGTTATGTACCATGACCCTTTTTTTTCAATGTGGAGAGCACCACCAAAGTTCAATAAAACAGTTATAATCCATCCATTGTGGGTATCAAAAACGTAATTTCTTTGTTTTCTTTTTTAAAACAGCCAACGCGTTTCGTCCATGGGAAAGGACTTCGTCAGGGCTTATATTGCAACTGAGACTAATAATGGTGAGGAAGCACCGCGAGACGAGGCGGTGAGATGTCGCCCAGTCGGAGAAATGGAAATAGACCCTCCTGAATCGATATGTTCGTGTCGAACTGTACCCTCCTGGATCCAGGGTCAGTGAAAAAGTATATAAAGCGGCTTTACAGCTGGAGCACTAATCAGGAGGGAGACTACACCACTTCTGACAAACGGCACAGGAGCCGCTTTATATACTTTTTCACTGACCCTGGATCCAGGAGGGTACAGTTTGACATGAACATATCGATTTTACTAACCGCCGTACTTTTGGGCGTTTTCATCTAAAACTTCCAGTTGAATTACTGTTCTAAGACCCTGAATTCAGGAGGGTCTATTTCCATTTCTCCGACTGGGCGACATCTCACCGCCTCGTCTCGCGGTGCTTCCTCACCATTATTAGTCTCAGTTGCAATATAAGCCCTAAGTCCTTTCCCATGGACGAAACGCGTTGGCTGTTTTAAAAAAGAAAACAATAAAGAAATTACGTTTTTGATACCCACAATGGATGGATTATAACTGTTTTATTGAACTTTGGTGGTGCTCTCCACATTGGAAAAAAAGCTATACTGGTCTTGGAGACTGCCCCTTGGGAACAGCAGGAGCAGTGGAGGTGCACACTTTTTGAGCATATTGGCTCAGGACTTTGGACTTCTCTGTGGCGGATTGTTGTATGTGGGGAGGTGCGTCACCAGCACATGTCCTTGTGTAGGTTTTGGCTTGCTGTTTCAAATTTCCAGGGTTGTATGTACCATGACCCTGTCTAAAAATTACTTGGCATGGGTGTAACTTGGAGTAATGCTGAATATTTACTGCAGTTTAATGATATGGCTGTGAATAGAAGAACATAGCTAGGCTTGTAGTTGGAGAAAATGGCTCCATTAGCATTTGATTTATTTAGTAATGAAGAAACAGTCTTTCATCCAATATTGAGGCACTGAAGAGATGGAAAGCGAAAGACTGAAAATGGCCTATATTGTCAGATCGATGCTATACTAAAGGATCCATCTCCGCTTGGGTCTTGTGATGACGTGGAAGTTGGTTACGCACAAAATCAGTAGCTGGAGACAGGCAATAATCCAAAGAAGGTATAAACTCCTTGGTGAGCGGCGAACTCTCAAAAGTATATTATCTTTTTTATAGTAAATAGAATTGTAGTAGATTGATGCAGAGCTTTTTAAACGTATGTATCCATTCTCAATTACATTCATGCAAGGCTCGATAAGGAACACTTTTGCAAGAGGCGCTTAATATGGTGAGAATAAAAAGATCTAGCTTTATAAATCAGTCTCTTAAATGTTTTTAGTTTAGTTGCGTATATTTGCCGATCTGCCGAACTAAAGGTTTTTCTTCAATGCTGCTGTTCTTGTTTGCTTGTTGTTTTGAGATGTGTAAATTTGTCGGAATACCAGGAAGAGTGAGGCTTTGATCTAAGTGTTAGATCCAGAAGCAATTTTTCCAGGGTAAAAGAAACTCACAAAGGCAAAATGTGCCTTGGGAGAAGGGTAAGTTGAGAGCAATAATGGAGAGACCATAAAAGCGAACAGATCATCCAGAGTGAATGACACCCTATGTGGTTTAAAAGGGAGGATGGGGATTAGATAGTGTTCTTAAATGTAATAGGAAGGCCAAAAATAATTCACAAGTGGTTAGTCAGGGCAGGCTGGCTATCCATATAAATGTGATCAAGAATACAGCTAGCTCAGTAGGAGAGGACACTATCTGCTGGAAGTTAGAAGTAGTGCATGATTGTAAGAGGTAGAATGATTCATGTTGGTTGAGGTCTCCACCCAAATATTAAAATCTCATCATGAGATTAAATCAAACGCTTTCGAGTCATCAGGGCTCTGTACCAAAATGGGAGGAGGGACCAGGTAGGTAAAATGCAAGGCAAAAAGTGATCGTGGTGGAGTTTTGTTTGTTTTAAAAGAAGCTCTGCAAACTCCCTAGACTGAGTTGTAAGAGAAATTAGCTATACGTATGACCCTCATATTGATAGCAAAACCTGACCAGCATCTTTAGGTGACCTCAGCTCATGTTCACTATTGAGGCAGTCCTTTTTGAGAAGATTGTTGAACAGACTTTAGATGTCCAGAGGTTTTGCGTATTCTAGATCTACGTCGAGCTGCTGCTCTACATTGCGAGACAGAACAGCATTAAGGGGCTTCGAATACCTCCGGATTTCACCCTCCGTGGGTAGAGCAGTCACACCGTCTTACCAATCTGGGTGGAAGACACTGCTTTATTTCACTTCGCCAGTAGTCCAGCCTCCTGCAGATAACATACCCATTTCAAGTTGGTAAGATAAGCATCTCAACCCCTTGCTGCTTTCAGTTCCAGTTGAAGTTCCATTCGCTCACCCTGCTATTCCTCCACATGTATCAAGAACAGAGGTTCCATTTCAGGACACGCCTCATGGTCTTCAGACTGTCAGTCGTTCATGCTCCTTTTGCAGACACTAAGATGTTGAGTTTGGGAATGTATACTGAAGAGCTCTCCACTCCCACTAACGAGGACTTGGATGCTTCGACTGATCGTCCTGCCTTGTATCCCACATCTCCAGATTCCAGCTTGCCAAAAAGCCTCCAGTTTGTGAGATGTTTGCCTTTTATAAGTTATCCAGCACAGTGACAAACATAATAGTCCAGTTACAGCACTCACATTTATGATCCTGTCATCATTGAAGCTATCCAGAAGAAAAGTGATATAGGTCTTCTAAAATCCTCTAGTGTTTCATCTCTTGGAGTGCCTGGTGAATATGTTCATAAATGCTTTTGCAGTGCAGCCTGCCAAGTGGTATCTTGAGAATATATTGAAACCTCCAAATCTTACCCTAGGTTTCTCAAAGAAAATCCCCCTGTTCATTCTGTTGTAGGTTTGGCTATAGCATACAAATTTAATATACTTGTCTCAAGCTGACTTAACCCTTTCTGAAGTCTGCTAGACAAAAAACAGCATTATTTAAAGAAATCCGTTTCCTCGTATGCAGAAATGCAGTGATTTCTGCATATGGGGGAAACTCTGATTTTTTTTTTTTTTTTTTTTTTTTTTATTTTATTTAAATAATGCTGTTTTTTGTCTAGCCAACTTCAGAAAGAGTTCAGTCTTCACTGAAGCAGACTGAACAGAGTTCGATATCGTCAATTTGCACTGGAACTTATGATGTCTGATTGAGCAGGAGAAGGAGAACGAGACTTCAGCCAAAGCAGTAGCTGAAGACTACTTCGGATGCACCACTGGTTTGGGCAGCAAATCTATCCCCTATATCAACACAATGACAGATGCCATAGGCTCTGAAGGCACCATAGCCACTCCTGAAAGCGCTTGGGAGTGGCTTACTGAATGCAGCCAGCAGTCTTCTTAAATACCTCAAATTGCTTGGCAGAAGTCGCTTTCCAAAACCGACTAGCAATGGAAGAAAATCTTCTGGGATTTATCCCCTGAAGTCTACTCATGTTTCTTGCCAGATATACATACCTATGCTTATCTATGATCCCATTTCATGTACTTGGACTATGGTAAATGTACTTATAACTGCTCTGATTTATTTTCAGTATTCTGCAAAATCAATTGTTTTTAAAACATACACCTACGTTTTGTGGGAAGTTGTCTAAAGTCACAGCGATGCTACCTGAGGAACACAGGCAACCTTCCCAAGTCTTGTTCAGGATGGTATTGCTTTCTCTAAACAAGCATTGTAGACTGGGTGTGGCTCTACTGATGTGTAAGGTTCATGAGTTCCATCGTGGTCATGAAGGCATGCGTGGATGCAACAACTACATTTTCAGGTGATTTGCCAGCACAGTCAATGTATGTTCCATTTTATGAAGGGTTATTGTTTGGAAATGGAGAGCAGTGCTCCATTTCACCTTTAGAGTATTTTTGCAGTCTTTTCTAGTTTTAAGTGCAGCTGTATCCTCAGCCTTTTCCTTGTTTGTTGGACTGCTTTTGTGAGTGTTCAGGTATAGATCTTGTAGAAATTAATCTTCACTAAAGCACAAGTTGCGTACTGTCTGTAATGTTTCCGATTGTTATGATGACGACTTCAACAATTTTACATCCTCCTGTCTCCCTCCGTTTGAAGATATGTTGCTTTTGTTGTGCTTAGTTTTTAAGTTCCTTAAGTTGTTGAGGGCGTGCAAAAAGAGACTGGACTAACATTGTATAGACACGTGGCATCTTACATGGTGGACATTGCATAGGTTCCGTTGAAGCCAATCGGCACAGTTGTCAACCCCTTACTGCACAGCTTTCCAAACTTTTCATGTTGGTGACACACTTTTTGGCGATGCATCATTTTTGGGACACGTTAAGACAGTGTAGCGAGCGAGTGTAGCGAGCGAGCCCGAACCACCTAAGGGGGATTTGGGGGGCTTCTCCCCCCGGAAGAATTTTTTTTTTTAAAAGTGGGCAAATGGTGCATTTTCAAGCAAATTTGAGAAAGCAGGAAGGTTACTAAAGCAATTGTGAATCTGTTCTAACAAAGACAGTGACTGGCAAAACTGGGTGTAAGGTTAGGTTTGTGCCTGAAGCAAGAATATAATCATGCACACATTGACACATGCCCCAGTGATTTAGGGAACAAAAGGGGCGGGTGCACGCACTGCCAACCCTTTCAACCATGCACAAAGTCCGCCTGCTGACGAGCGAGCCCGAACCACCTAAGGGGGATTCGGGGGTCCCCCCCCCGAGAAAATTTTGGGGAAAAAGTGGGCAAATAGTGCATTTTCAAGCAAATTTGAGCAAGCAGCAAGGTTACTAAAGCAATTGTGAATCTGTTCTAACAAAGACCGTGACTGGCAAAACTGGGTGTAAAGTTAGGTTTATGCCTGAGCAAGAATATAATCATGCACACATTGACACATGCCCCAGTGATTTAGGGAACAAAAGGGGCAGGTGCATGCACACATTGACTACGCTTCCAACCATGCACAAAGTCCGCCTGCTGCCTTGCTGAATATGAGTTATACAAAAATCCGTTCAGGAAGGGGAAATTGTGAGTGGTAAAACAATCATGCAACTTATCAGCTGGTCTCTGCGCATTGAACTCAGATGGGACCGCTCTCCGCAGCGCGCCAAAAGCCAACAGAAAATAAGACAAGTAATATGTTTTTCCATTCAGCACTTTGAGGTAAAATTAACTGCATATAAGAAATAAGGACAAATGCATATCTCATAGAAATTGTAAATATCAAAATGTATGGGGACACAACATATCTCACGAAAAGCTTTCATTGATTTAAAAAAAAAAAAATATGATTTGTAATATAACACACATACATTTCCAAAACATGTTGTCCTTTATGAGTAACAATATGTAAATATGTGCAAGAATTACAAAACTTTGAATAAAAACAACAGCACTTACTATTTTATTGAGATGAATGAGGTTGATGGGATGAACACAGCTGGTCAATATTTGGCGGCATATTAGATAAAGACACTCTGTCCCTTGCTCACTGTGCCACTGGATTCAAGCTAGCCTGGCTGAAGAAGGGTGACATACCCTGAAACCGGTCCCAGGATGCTTGTTTCCGGTCCAGGGAGGACCTGGCCTGGCAGTTCGGTCTGGACTGTTCCCATGGGAGCACAGGGTCAAGACTGATTTGCATATGGCTGGGTCCAAACTGGGGTGGCGTAGTGGGCAAAAGAACGATGGATTTAACCCAGATCTTTTGACTGGGGGAGAATGTTTGCATTGTCAGCATTCCGTCCATCATTTGTTTGCTGTAACACTCAAGTCAGACATAGCCACTGTCAAGTCAATGTACATTAGGATCACTATGTCCCCATTTCTATAGTTATACGGAGAGAGAATGTGGCCTAACAGCTAGGGCGGTCGACCTCGGAGCTGGGGAACAGGGTTCGAGTCTCGGCAGGGACGCTCAACATTCTGTGATTCTGGGCAAATCACTTAATCTCCCCGTGCCTAACAAAAAAATTAATGTGTCCGTCTGTAACGTAACTGGTGCTCATGTAAAGAGCTCTGATACCTTCGGGTCTAGTTTCCGCTATATAAAACTCCACCCAAAAAAAAATACGGAGCAAGTGATGAGTTTGGGTCAAAAAGATCACAAAGGTTTGTGCATCAACTTCCCAAATCCTAACAGTAAATGTCTGAAATGGAAAACAAGTTATAATAGTTCCTTCCAGCATGCAGGGCCCCCACACAATACCAGCAAGGGCCTACAATAGAAGATAAATTGAATGGTTCATTTCATGAGAAAAAGAGAAATGTACGAACAATCTACTAATATCTCCTTAATAAAGGTCTGTACAAGTTTTCTTATTTTAAAATGGGAGGAACAATGTTAAACTAATGGCTCACAATGAACTATCACATCTGAAATCATAAAAACTGAATTCCATCCCCTGGCGATGCTCGCAAACAAAACAAACTCACCCTAGTGACCTGGCTGTCAACCAAAGCCGTCACTTAAGAATACTCCAGAAAACATATATACCAAAACAGTGGGGTATTACCATAACAAGACAGCCCCACAAGCTCTACCCCTGACATCCTCATCCAAATCCAAGAGGAAAAATGCCTCTTTGCTACACAGCTTAAGACCAAAGGATTGACATCACCCAAGCAGGCAAATAACATGAAATGCATTCTGAAAAATGATATGGGCGAAAGCAATAAAACGGATGGCAACATTCAGAACATGAACATACGCTAGTAATGCACTTACAGGAGAAGGAAAGTACTCGATGAACCCAAGATGTTAAGCGATTTACCTTCTAAAAGCGCACCAACTCTTATGTTGACTGACAAAACGTAAGACTTTTAATGATCATGGGGCAGCTTAAACGATACAGCTCACAAAACAAATGGCAGCAACAAAACTAGAACACATACAATATAATTAATAACACATACAATATAATTAATTCCAGAAAATAACTGCTGAAATGGTGTTGTGCCAATACAGGTGGAAAGGAATGACAATGGAAAAGTCTCTTAATGCAATTGGTTCCAACACGGTATAACATTAACCATGGGAATGGTAGGACTGAATACAAAAGGCATTTAACATGTACTGTTTGTTCACCTAGAACTCGTTCAATCTGAACTATAGAACGAAAGTGAACAAAAGCAAGCAAATATAAATCTCTATAAAATATGGTGAAATGCATTATATGTCAAATTAAAATGTAAACCGGGCCCAATGTATTTGCCCAACACTACAGGTCAATCTAAGCACCTTCGTTGGAAAATCCGTCACTGCAGGGTCTCCGGGAGATGTTTGGGTCGGCCTTATCTTAGTTATGGATGTGTCTGTGCCTCGGTCGGCCTCCCGCTCACACCGCATCCCCTCATAGGTGATAGTGCCGTGTTCTGACCAATAGCGAGCAGACTGACTCTCGCTTTAATTGCTGCACTCTCTCAAGGCGAAGCTGGAGAAATCTGGTAGAGCAAGCTGCTGACAGCCTGTGAGCTCGCTACCAGAGCACCCTGGCAGTTGTGTAACTGCGAGGTGTCTGCAGCAGCAAAGGTTTCAGCTGGTAGATGTCAGTCAGCTGATGTTTAAAGTGACCAGAACACATATGTGAAGCAGGTGGAATATTTATAGTGACCAGAGCACAGCTGTGAACTTGAAGCAGGAGGTATGGGCTGCTGCATGGCCTCTGGTAATTCCAGTGTCATCTACAACTGGACGTCGACAAAAGAAGCACTGTGGGTTCAGGCGAATGAGCGAAAGAGACCCCCATGTTTTCAACAGGAACATACAGTGGCGGCGGGAATTCACCAGCTAGGCAGGGATTAAGTTCTGGACCTAGCAACTAAGGCAGAGAAAACCCATCATAGTGGTGTGAGCGGTAACTTATGTTCTGGCTATGAACAAGAACAAACTGATTGTGGAGAATTCATCTATCAATCAATAATGCTTGGGCATCAGCTCGGGTGCCAATGTCGAGGCGCAGTGTCGGGGCGAACAGCAAATTTTCTATATTTTGCTGATTTAAAAGGATATTTTAGCAGTGTAGTAGGGAGTGAATTAATCTTTTCCTTATTCGGGTGGCCAGGGATCTACCATGCATGCGGGATGTGTATTATGTGTTCGGTGTACTTGCCATAATTACAAGCAGGCCATCTGGAATTATGTAGTTCTACACAGCTTTGGCGTGTTTCGCATAATTATAGATTTACCACGTTTACCACATAACATGGCATCTGCTGCATAATTTACATACTTCAACAAAAAAATGTTTCTAGCTGAAACACGTCGAAAGTTACAAAAAAGGCCACACAGTAAGACACCCTTTTCAAAAGTTAATTGGTCGCATTCTGTTTGCAAATTGCTGTCTGCACGTGTTAAATTGGCACTAACGAGGGCACACGTTTGCCGGCAACATTAATGTGTTAAAATGAGAAAATAGTGGAATAATGTTGCTACCATGTGTGCTGCATTATGACACATACCTGAACCCTGCCAAATAATTGTGTATACGCAGCCTCCTCCAGTCTTTGCAGGCGGCTGCCGGGAATGGTCACCACAGACTGGCTCGTCCTGATCCAGGCACCGGCCTTACTGCTTCTCTGGCTCCAGCGGGGCTGCAGCTCGGCCTTGCAGCCCCCAGCAGCAAAAGTGTAATGCCGCCCGGACGGGGCAGAGGTGGACCAGGCCGCAATGTGGTCCCATCGCCTCACCACTGCAGCCGAAAAGGAGGAGACCGAACTGCTCATGTGCCGTGCGCGGCGCGCACTCGCTCGCCTCACGGCCTTTCTCCACGTACGTCTGGTACGTACTGCGCATTTGAAATAAGCAAACTACCGGTGTCAGTACTGCGCATTTGAAATAAGCAAACTACCGGTGTCATCCCGCGACACACCCACCATTTGCAGGCGACACAGTACTGTGTCGGGACACACAGTTTGGAAAGCTCTGCCTTGCTGCCTCACCTGATACTAGGGATGCAGGATAGCTCTGATTAACTGGGTATTACTGCAGAGTCATGGTGGCATTGCCTGCTTGGTTCCATCATGGCACATACTGACGATTAATTAATTGGAACACAAAGCTTGTTGGAGGCTGCTGTTGCCTCTCGCTGGTCACTTTTTAGCGCCAGTCTCCTGCTTGCTCAGAGTCCTTTTGAACTTTTGATGGATTGCCATGCCTAACCCCCCCCGCCACTGCTGCAACTTAGTCTGGCACTGCTGTTGCCCATCAGACTCGCAGCCACCAAGCAGAATATAACACAACAAAAGAGGAATGGGTAAGAAGATAAATGCAGTTCCTAGTGAATGATCCAGTACTTTCTGCAACTGGGGCTCCCACACTCATCCATGCTGTGGGCCACAGTGCACATGCCTCTACGAGGGCTAATGTTTTTTCAGTGTGCATATGAGTGACCTTTTATTTTCATTGTGTGACCTTTCCATTTACTTATTATTGACCAATAACAGAGTAGTTGCCCCCAGCAGTACAGACATTTGCCACAAACAGAAACTGTTTACCGGAAGCATAACAATCACAAGAATATCTGGAAATGCCCTATCGGGAAAAGGTGCATAGAAGGAATTGTCTAGGCAATAGTCCAACGTAATGCAACTTCCATCTGTGCAAGAACTCCATTATTAGCACCTTTTCCGGGTTGCTGAAACTCTTTCCCTAATGCTCAGCGTCACTGCCTTCCCCTTAAGTTGCATAGAGGTCTCCCAGTGGGTCAGTTCTGAGCAATGGCAAAGCAAACTAGCTTTGGCAACGCCTTAAAGTGTTGTTTTCATGTGCTAGTGCTTGGGGGTGCCTTGCTGACCGTGGTCTCGACTTCTAGTTTACACCTGTGACTTGTGCTGCTTTTCAAAGCAAAAACGCGTTGGAAGGGCTTTAGGGCACCCCTTTAAAAAATGAAAAAAATAAATGTGAAAAAAATAAGCATTGGGAAAGCCAAAAGATAAGGCAGCTGCATGGCACTGTCTGAGAGGATTTTTTGGCTTGACAAGAGGGGGGAAAGCACTATAGAAATTAATTAGCACAGGAGAAGGATCAATGCACACAAATCTTGCACACATCAACACAGAATAGAAAAAAGTAGAATAAAATTCCCAGTGGTGCAACGAACCAGAGGTACGTTTGCTGTGGTTTTAAGAAAAAGATGACGAATAAAGATTTTTTGTTAGAAGAAACCACTCACATTTGTTTATTGAGATGACAGCAATTTATCATTTCAAATCATGTACTATGCATTGAAGATTCATGACATACATCTAATGGAACTTGAAATTGAGTGCTGAACCACTGCTGAATATGTTCACTATAGAAATTACACTATTATACAATGCAATCTGGGAACCAGTTATGGACCAGTCTAGTACCATAATTAATAGGACTGTACTCAGAATGTAAGACGTGCATTATTAGATCTCATTGGATTTAGGAAGCCTTTTTCCAACCTCCAAGGGCTAAGCTAGCTCCAGACGTGACAGCGTAAAACATTTGGTGGGTGGATAGCCAGTGTGGTCAACAATGACACATCTTCTGCCTTTTTGTTGGCATATGCAGCTAGTAGTCTTTGGACAGATGACATGGAATGCAGCAATGGAGGGATTTCTGGATAACTCATGACATTAGGTGCATACACTTATGTGTTTGATCGGACGCAGTAATAGCTCTGATGGGCCATGCAGTGTGAGAGACACTCTTTCAGGATTTCTTGCACTTAAAACCACAATCTTAAACGGGCACAATGTCTGTAGAGTGGGCTTATGTTGGAAAGTTTAGATATTTGAACCACTTTTGCAGCTTAATGGCCTGTTGTAGATTTGCTTGTGACTCCTACAGCTTCTCTGGGTATTTGGGAGGATAGTGAAGGTTGAATTGGTTTCATGAGACAAGCTCCAGATGCCTCGCGTCTTTTTTAGCAGTAAACATCACAAGGGACTGATTAGGCACACCCTCATTCATGCTTTTGCAGGTCTTTCTGGTAGGAGTATGCACAGTCTGGAAATCTGTAACTACAAATATGTAGCATTTATCTTACTGCTAAGTGCCTGTGGGTGCTCGCCAACGCACTTTATCGATTTCAGTGCAATGCATAGAAGGGTCTTTGGCTGGACAGATGGAATTTCATACTGGATCCCGATTTCTAATGCTTTTGGCCCGTTACATTTAATGCTACATTAACAACATTCCTCAGGCTGGTAATGGAGAGCCAGGAACACTAAAGATCATGGCCTTGTTATAGAAGTGGTATACTTGGCCTTCGCTGATAGTTCAGCTTCAAATCATTCTTTAATGCCTATCTAATCCTTTTTGTAGGGTGGGAAGGTTCACAAGCATCGCAAAGACCGTATGCAAGACCTCATCGACATCGGATATGGGTATGATGAGACGGACCCCTTCATTGATAACTCTGAGGCTGTAAGTAAAATTTTGGGAGCCAGGGGGTGAGGATTGGTGTGAAAGTGAATAAATTGAATTGTGAGTGATTCTCCTCTGTTCTGCTTAATGAGGCAGAGGGGTAGGGCTTATGTAAAGGATGTGTTCATACTAGAGGCATGTATAACACTGTCATGTGGTGTGCCAAACTGTCTCTTGTGGCCACTGTATCAAAACGTAATGGCTGCCATATTGATAGTAATGAGTTTTCAGGGAATAATCTCATTCACAGTGTTTACATTAAGGAGCTATTCCAGATTCATGTGTTGCAATTTCTCAGATGACATATGGGTATCCGCAGAAGTGTCTGTAGAGAGTTTCATTTTGATGTCAAGTGCTACTAAAGAGACCTCTTGAAGATTCTGTTTGGGTGAAAGCCAGTTTTGCTGAATGTTCTTTATGGGGAATTACTATAAAAGCACTAGAACAATTTGATTACACAATCAACGGGGTCCTGTAGTAAATCATGGATCTAGTATGAACAAACATCCTTTCAAACTTAATAAAATTCCTAATTTGTTATGAACTGTAAGGAGTCATCTAAAATAAAGTTGAAAATAAGGCTTAACATTCTTCACCATGGCATTTCCTCTGCTATTCATAAAAGGTAAAATATTTCCACTTATGTGCGAGATATGGTAAAATACATTTTCATACTTATTTTTTGTTTTCCAAATATCATAAAACATTCCAACAAAATCAACAGTTGTTTTCTTTAAAATAGCTAATTTGCTGCACACAGTAAATTAGGATGAAACCCTACTCTGAAAGTGAATGAACTAATGAAAAAGCAAGAATGATGGCCTCCCCCACCCCAATAAAAAGACTACTTGTGATAAAGAGACAGACCCTTGCTCCTTTAGGAATCTTGGAAGCCGCACTGCCATATGGGCCCAGATGTATGAAGCCATTTAGCATTTTTTAACTGGCCAAATCGCTATATATTGGCTCATTAAGAAATGCTAAATGGCCTTTTCAGATATACAAAGGGGCAAAACCAGTATCAATTAACTATTTCTACACTGTAGAAATCGCAAATTGTGACCGCGATTTCGTAATCGAAAATAGGGATTACCTATTTGTGATTCCTAAAGCACATGTACAAAGCATTTCCTAAATGCGAATTGGAGATTTAGGAAATGCAGTTACTATTGACTTCGTCGATGGTAACCATATGCAAAATAAAAAAATGCATTAAAAATGCATTTTTATTGTGACATGAACCGCAAATATGCTCCTAGGGCATATGTGCACTAGGAAATTCAGGTTGCCTTAAGCCCAAAGGCACCCTTGGCTTTTCATTTCATAAATTGCGATTTCCTATTAGGAAATGCAAACCATTTCCTATTTCACCCATAGGCGGGAATGCAATGGCATTTCCTATTTGCGATTCCCTAATAGCAATTCCTAATCTGTAGGAATTATTGTTAGGGAATCGCAAATTTTGTACATATCCTGTGGCTTGCATAAATAGCGATTCCTACGGAGTCGCTATTTAAGTAATGTAAACGGGAACTTTTGTGCATCTGGCCCATGATTCCCAACAGAGTGACAAGCTGCCCACCCTCTTCTGCCCTGTGAAGCTCAGGACATAGCCCTTGCTTTCTGCAGAGCGGTATTGGCTGGTAACACCAATTTCTTTCTCAGATTTCATTTGATGTCTTTGGGCTTGATGGAGGTTTTTAGCCTGTTTTCTGAAGAAAGTGTTTCAAGTATGCTCTACCTGAAGCTCAGAATATCTGCCACTGGATGCTGGCAAGTGGCTTTTACCTGACTGCGATTCACAGATTACGAAGGCAAACTGAGCTATCATTTGCTAGAACAGCACAAATGCACTCTACAGGACAAACTTCTGTTAGACATCATCTCTTGCTGGGGGTCATCCAGAAAGTTTATTTTTTGTTTTGGCAACAGAAGGAAGCACAAAATGCCCTGCTAGAAACTCCTGGTCTCCAGAATCAGTCTCTAATTTTGATGCCTTGTTCGAGAGAATTTCTCTCCAAGGTGGTTACCAAGTTTAGGCTCAGCAACATAAAGATTAGTCATTGCTCCGGATCGGACTTACCAATGGTGGTATTCAGCCTTCTCTTAAAGTCACTCTTGCCTCACAAGACACTGACGGACCCCCACCTCACATTGCCAAACTTTACTGCATGGCTCCCGAGATCTTGTGGCATGGACACATGAAATTGCTGGATGATTGTATGGCCATCCTGAGAGGCGAAATGCCCTTCAACACGATCTGCATATGCATTCAAAAAGAAGAGATTCCACATTTAACTGGAAGCAGGAACATGCCTGGAAGGGACGGCATTGTCTCATCCTCTGTCTGACCACATCTTTGTTACAGTTTTCTTCCATTAGAGTTAATTTGGCTGCCATCACTGCTTGTCTTATTTCCCCTTTTCAGTCCTCTTTTTACATTGTTCCAGTGATTAAGGATTTCCTGAAGTATTTTGAGAAGAAGTTTCCACCAATTAGAAGTCCTTCACACTGAATCTAATGTAGCTATCTCTATAATAATGGGTCCTCCATTTGGACTTTTGCACCTGGCTGACTTAAGTCATTTTTCTCAGAAGATTGTTTTTTTATTAGCTATTAAGACTGGCTGGAGGTTGAGTGAGCTTTAGGCTGTGTGTACCGAAGAACCATGCACAGTGTTCCATTGTAACAAAGTATCATTATGAACTCTGCCTTCTTTAATGTCAAAAATGGTATCTTATTTTCACATTAAATACATCATTTCACTACCTCCTTATTTCCCCTTATCAGTTGCCTCCCTATTTAGAGGTTGTTACATACACTCCATGTCAAAAGGGCATAACATTATTATTGGGATAGGACTAAAGAGATTTGTACGGTCAAGCAACTCTGTGTATTAAGGGAGATGATGTAACCGGTCTAGAATCTTCTAAAAAGACTGTAGCCAAGTGGATGTAGCTTGTTTTATTGGTTGTTTAGAAAAAGCAAATGGGCCTCTACCTGCAAACCTAGAACCCATTCCACAAAGGGGATGGTGACTACTGCACTTTGATTAGAAACTTCTCTGTCTCTGACATTTGTAGGAATACCACTTGAAAGTCACTCCATATTTTTGCTTAATATTGATCTTAGCTTGCTTGCTTGCTATGTCAGTTATTTATTTTCATTTGCAAACATATGCAACGTGTAAAACAAAACAAGTTTGACATAAAATTAAAGGAGTGGCACACCACACCCCTAGCATTTAAGTGCTTTCATTTTCAGATGGCTGTGTGCATGTAATCTGGCAGAATGCTGTCACACAAAGTGCAAGACAGTGAATGTCTGAAGTGGGCTGGCCCATTGCTCTATGCTGTGGTGGGTGGAAGCAAAAGGTGAACGGCACATGAGTAGTCCAGTAGATGAGTACTAATTCCAAAAGTGTGTGTGTGTTTTTTCACACATTTGTTATGAATTTAGTAAACATGAGACTGGTGAGAGATGAGAAGCGGTCTCTGTCATTCGCAAAAAAAGCACAAGTACAGATATCAAATCTGGAGTGTGGCTTGAAAAAATAAAATGTGAACTTTTAGGGAGAATTTTATCTTCATTAGAACAAAAAAATACAGGAAGAGAGGAGAATAATAAAACGTTGCATGTTAGGACAATACAGTGGTGTTAAATGTAAGTGACAGGGTCTGGGTGTATCTGCAAGCCTGTACCTTTGGTAAAAGGTAGAGCGGTGGGTCTGTAGAAAAATTTGGATGTGTTAATAGGGTGCTGGAAGGTCTCCTGTAAGAATCGGAAAAGCTTCCCTAAATTTCTGAGGGATACTTCTAGCTTCTCTTTTTGAATCTCCTCAGGTGCCAGACTCGATCCATAAACCTTTGTAATAATTCTTGAGCACCTGCAATTGTGACGGACCGCCTTTATTATAACTCTGTCCCGCCTCTGAACATGATGACGACACGGAGTCGCAATGTAGTGCTACCCCTGTGCAGTGACTTAGTTCCTCTTTTTCTGCACTCTTAAATGCAGATCTGGAGCTTCAATTCAGAGGGTTTTCGGTTACTGTTACCAAAGCCTCTTTGTTTCGCCAAATTGTTTTCGTAGTGTACAGAGATGTCGCCCCCCCCCCCCCAAACCTGCTTCAAACTGTGTTGCGAGTGGGATTTGGTCACTGACTGCACGTCTGCCCATTCCAGGGAGAGGTCTCCCAGTTGTCATTGGAGGAACATAACTTTGGCTTTGTCCAGGCCATTCTGCAGATTTTCAAGCTCATTTTGGCTCCTTTTGGTGTTTCTTCTAGACCCACAGTGGGCAACAGTGGAACTTCTGCTGACAGACCCTTCCCTGGTGGCTTCGGTTGCAGATTTTAATCCATCTTCAGCACTATACCATAACTAAGTCTTTACCCTTTGTGGAAGAAGACAACACCTTTTCAGTTCCTCAGCCTTACCAACAGTACTTTCGGCAGATTGCGGCCATTTTTGGGTTAGAGGCTGATGCTCTACAGAGCTCTCAGCCACTGCAGCATGATGATGGGGCAGTTCACTTCCTTCTCCCGCCTCACTCTCACCCCAGTTGCTGGTATTTACCTTGCCTTGTAAAATGCCAATGGTCTGGACACTTTCCTTAAAACACCCTAGATTAACCCTTGTGGCACCTGACTCAAAGTGCCTCATTTGTAGTAGTATTTCGAAGCTCAGCAGAAATGTTTGAATTGCCCCTCTGCACTGTAAAGATGAAGGCTAATCTCTTTTTAGTGGGATTTTCTTACTTCTGTGTCTGTTGCTCTTTTAACGTTCAAACATTTCAGCTTAGTTTAAACCATTTTCTGCTGCAGCAGTGAATCACCATATTGCTAGGTGTCAAAGACCAGCACCGGGAGAACCTAAGTTTCTTACTGAGCCCCCTGATTCATAGAAACTCATGGTGTAGGGCCTCCATTTACAAGGTCAGTCCTAATTTGTTTCCATCAGTTACTTCAGATAGGAACTCTAAGATAATTGATATAGCCAAGACCGTTTTTTCATTGGGCAGTTTGGTACAGCGCTTGTTGAATGCAGATAGTACTGCCACACTTTCAAAGACATGGCACATGAGGTTTTGCCTGCTTTACCAGAGACCCTGTGTAATGTTTTTGCCCAGACAGTTCAGAATTGATACGACTCAGCCAGACAAAAACTTCAATCTAGGCTAGATACCACTGACTAAATAGCTTGTGCCATGGGTACCAGTATAGTTAGACATTCCTGGCTATACTCCACTGAATATTCTATAGATGGCCAGTCATCTTTAATAAATATGCTTTTTGATGGTGCCAGACTTCTGTTAGGAAATGTGATGCGGCCCTGGAGCGGTTAAAAAAAAAATAGCAGAACAGTGGCTTTGTTCCTTAGTATTATCATCCCTGGTACCCAGCACGGGGTAGTCTGCCAGTCCATTTAGCAGTGTGGTGATATGTTTTTAGTATTGCCAAGAAGGGAGGTGGTGACAAATGCTGGAGGTGACCCCAGCAGCATCATTCCTTCTCTTCCATAGGCACCACCTCCAGACCTCTTCACTTTGCCCCCAAACAGACATCTGAGTACAGCAGGGGGCTGAATTCAACTTTGCCTACTCTAGTATCGCTTGCTCACTTCGGACCAGTGGATATTTTATATGGTCCATATTGGTAACGCTCTTCCCTTTCTGGAAAGCCCTCCGTACAATTTCACCCCTCCACTCTCGTTTACACTGATGTTGCAGGACCAACCCATGTCTTCTCCAATGAGGCGTTAATGTTGCTTACTGAGTGGATGATCGGGAATATGACAGAGGTGGAACGTGGCCTGGGTTGTTACTCTAGGTACTTCCTGGTCCCCAAGAAGGCCAAGTTGTTAAATTCTTTCCTCATGAAGGAAGAGGTCAGAATTATGACCCTTGCACAGGTTTTGATGGCTTTGCACCACAAGATTGGATGATGTCCCTGAGCCCTCAGTACATATAATTTCATATACTTGTTCTGCAGTCACACAGGAAGTATCTCCATTTTATGGTGGGATTAAACCACTTTCACAATGCTGCCGTTTCATCTGCCAATTGGGGCTTTGTGAAAGTTGTCGGTCATCGCAGCCCATCTTTGCACGTGGTTGATAAGCACATTCATGTACCTCAATGACTGGCTGTTGGATGCAAGGCGGCTCACCCATAGGTGTTGGAGGTAGGGGTGCTGCAGGACCCCCAAAATAACCATGCTAGAGTTCCCAGGTGACTAAGCATGAAAGATGCCTGTAAAGTTTGTTTTGATCTTGTCACATTTACTGTGCTTCAGAGACAAGGTCAAATGTCATCTGTCTTCTGACAAATTGCTGCTTATTCTTCCAAAATGGAAATTGGTGTTTTCTTGCTCTGATTGCAAAGTGAGAGGGGTTTGTAAAATGAACTATTTGACAGTCTTGCTGGTGTGAAAGGAAAGGCTGCAGAATGTAATTATTTCTAACACAACACAATACCTTTGAATTAACTGTACAAATATTTCAAAATGTATGAGCAGTTATGAAAGCACAAATTAAAGTTTTATTTTGTAATTATGAAGTGTGATGTAAACAAAGATTTCAACACGATCATAACTCTTTACATGGTGATGTGCAGATTACAAATATTTCTTAACTTCATTTCCACACCATTTTGGCACTACATAGTTTTATAGCTTTACCACTCTCTTGTCGAATGGGCGTGGCTAATTTGGGGCCATTCTGGACATTGTTGGTTTGAGGGTATGTGGTTTGAGGGTATTTCTTCCTTTGTGTTGAGTTGGGGATATTTGGGCTATGATCCACACGTTTCGTGTGAGAGTAGTTGTTCTAGTCTTGAAGATTCTGAGGTTACTTGTGACACAACTGGTATGTCGGTAATTGTTTCAATGTATACTACAGGGTACTAGCCTGAATGGAGCTAGGATAATACCAGCACAGTGGGAGAACAGAAGATTCAAGTTCTGGTCAGTAATGGGGTCCAGTTATTCTTAAAACAGTTTAGGTGTAAATTTAAAGATTTCCTTTACGACGGAGTACACTTGACTGGATTAAAGTAGGAGTACGGATGATCCTACTGTATGGTTGTGAATTAAAATGCTGTGTTTTTAATTGTGACGGATTGTGACTTACACCTCTTATCACACAAGTATGTGCCTACAGGAGAGATTCCTTCCCGGTGTGTCCCTTTGGCATAACACCCTAAAAGTGTAGGGTAAGTGACAGAACACATTGCATGAATCACAGTTTCCTACACATAGACATAAGATTGCTGTGCTATTATGTGTGCATCACAGTTTGTGCTTGCATGTTCAATACAGGATGCATTCTCGGATAAACAAAGTGAATTGAGCATACCTAGAATATATAGATTGCTTTAAGAATCACCTACAAAATGTGACAATACAGTGGACTAAATGGGTACCATTTGTTTCACGATTTGTTTTTATCCCCAGGTGACAACGATAACCTTACAGGTAACACTTAGTCTTACCACGGATGCACTTTTTGAGGTGCACAAGTGACTGTTTGGGGCACTGACAAAGGCCTGAGACCCTCCTTTGAGGGACCCATTGTGTGGCCGAAACATGTTGGCAAGTAGATTTGTGATGGGATACCCGAGACCTAGCTCATTATGTAATGTAAATTCGTACTTGTAAAGCGCACTGCTGCCCCAGCTATGGGGCGTCCTGGCGCTATACGCATACCGCTGTGGAACCCTTCCTGGCTATTCCCTGTGAAATGTCCACTCCTGGGCACCACCAAGGTGAAGCCAGGCATCCCAGCGCTGGTGGGGCCATTGTGGAGATTAAGCAAGCTATTGCCCAGAGTTGCAGAGTGGGACCCATGATTAGAATAAGCACCGAGGCGAGAATTATCAGGTCTGAGGAAATTGAGCCCAAGACCCGCCGAGGCGGGAATTGAACCCTGGTCCCGGGCCAGATCTCTGCATCAGGGTCTGCCGCTCTAACCATTGAGCCACACTTCTCCATTATCATCTGTACTCCTATTTTAATCCAGCCAAGTGTACCCTGTAGTAAAGGAAATCTTTGGGTTTACGTCCAGGCTGTTTTAAGAATAACTTAACCCCATTACGGACCAGAGCGAGAAACTTCTGATCTCCCTCTACAATGAGGCTGAGACCACCGTGCTGGTATTATCCTAACATAGAGGGTCAGACTGGCTGATGGTGAGGCATGCCACAAAAGAGTAGGTGAGGCCTACCCGACTAATGTAGTGAATGCTCCATTCGGGCAAGTATCCTGTAGTATAGATTAATTTTTTTCCTGCGAGTATAGAGGGAAACAATTCCTGCCATACCAGTTGTGTGTCATGAGTTTAGTATAAAGGACTTGAGACCGGTATTACTGTGGCTCTTCCTTGGTGTGAAATATTTGAGGTTACTTGGTTTGCTGGCATCATAGCTCACTCTGCACAAGCAGGCCCTCTAATGGAACATAGATTTGCAATGGCCCACCACTGGAATGCCTCTGACAGGATCAGTATGTCATAGGTGACTCAGAACTTATACTAGCGGATGAGGGACACCAATTTGACGTGTGGCATGCCTTTCTCTGGACCCATCTCTGCAGACAGTAGTGATTGATGTGTTTTCTCATCGTTGGAAAGGTCACCTGAACGATATGGAGATCAGAAGCCTCTGGACTCAAATTGAGAAGTGCCATTACATAAATCATCAGGAAGTCTTTCTTTCTTCCATCAGTGGCAGGCCAATGTAGGCATTCATGTGCAGCATGACAGCCATGTGGTACTTCAACAAGTTTGGGGGAATGGGGCGGTGGTGTGGTCAGTTGCTCGTCTGGAGGGTACGAGGATATGGGGCTTGCTGGCACTGCAGGGATCTCTTTAATGGTCCATCATCTGGTAGGATCCCTAAACATCAGAGCAAACTAATTCATCAGGCATCCTCTTGGTGATCATGAGTGTCATCTGAACCTGGAGGGGCATGCCTTAGCTAGACCTTGTCACCACTTCCAAAAAAAGCTTCCTCTTCAGGATATTCTGTCCCAGCAGCAGGGTGTAGTTTCACGTTCTAACTTCCACACACTAGACTTGCATAGATGGAGATTGAGCAGAACCAAATGAGAGATTTTGATCTTTCGCCAGAAGTGGTGGATGTCATACTAGTTGCCCAGCACCCCTCCACAAGTCTATATATTAAGGCCATTGGACTAAATTTGTTGCCTAATTGTGTTGGAATTGAGCTTAAGAGTGTTATAGCTCCAACACGCAGCCACTTTCGACATGGAAGCAAAGAAACGCTCCTGAGTTCAGCTAATGCTGTCTGAAATTGATTCCACAATCAGTTTGTCATCTGCATTAGACATAATGTTAAAACCGAAGGATTTTAAGAACGCAGAAAGTGCAGCAATATAAATGTTGAATAGCGTTGGGTTAAGTGATGAGTCCTGAGGGACTCCGCATGTTGATACAAACGTTTGTTACTGAAATGGTTTAGTGAGATCCATTGCATTCTTTGTGAAAGAAATGACTTTGACCATGTCAGCGTCGATTGCAAATCCTGCTAAACGTCTTAGGAACGTGATGAGAGACCTTGTCAAATGCTGTGGAGAGGTCTAGGAAGGCAGTGTGAAGAAGGGGACCACCTCCCGTAAATAAACGTTCCTAGGGCAGAAATAACTACTACAGTGTACAAAACACCCTGGCAACTTTACAAATTCATTGATCGTCTCCTAACTAATTTCAAAGCTCAGAGTGTGGGTCTACTTTTTATGAAATACTTTGACAATCAATATTCAAAGAAACACAGTGATACTATTATAAAAATATTCTCACAGAAGAGGACATAATTTCACAGAAAATCACTAAAAAGTACAATGTCATCCAACACCACTCAGCAAAGTCATTCATTCATATCACTCTTCCAATTCTACACTCTGTCCATATTTGTTGCAAGACCAATGTCTAATGCCTAACAAAATAGTCCACAAATTGGAGCTCATCAAAGGCAACAATTTTGATTATACATTCTTGTTGGATAATGGACACTATTAATTTCAATAGCACAATTGTATCTTTTCTGTTTCTGTAAATAAAATATCAAACATAGCACATTAAAGCTGCATAACAGTGGCTTCCTGTTTCATCTGTTTCTATACGGTTCTCGGTGACACAGTGCCTTCATTAGGAAAGCCACCTCTAATTCTCAGCCTTGTAGGTATCTGTCTTGTTATTAATGATCCTCAAGACCATGTGGGTTCACAGGTTTGTAGGCAAGAGGTTGTCTAATAAAGAGAACACAACCGCAGCAATGCTCTGGTGCACACAAAGTTTTGTGGCTTGTGGGAGATTTAGAAGGATGGGTCTAGGAGGGCCAGTGCAGTTGCACTTCATTGGTCTAAGATGTACCTCCCACAGCTAAGAGCACGGTTTCTGTGCTATACTGCTAACTCCGGTTCGTATTAACAGGTTACTGGTTTCCAAATAATTAGGGAGTCTAGTATTAATGTGTTTCTCTTTAAGGTTAGCCTGTAGGTGCAGAACTTGTGCCTTATTTCGGGGTCTTCTGCAGGTTTATTTATTTTATTTTGTCAGTGGGGTAATGGCAGCGTTTTTTAACCAGAAGTCAGTGTCCATGATCAGCGAGAGGTTGTGTAGATGGGTCAGGTCCATGATGAAATCAGAAATTGAAGCTATGAAAGAAGGTAGTTACGGGTCAGGTCTATGATGAAATCAGAAATTGAAGCTATGAAAGAAGGTAGTCATGGGTCAAAAGGAAGTCTTTTCATCTCGTAGGTAAATTCAGATAAGCTTGGTTTCAGAACTTGCGCTTTGGAGAAAAGTTAGATTAGGTGATTGTTCAATGGTGTTGGTTGATAGGAAATTTGCTTAAAGTTTTTTCAAATTTTACCAGATTACTAAAAAGATCTTGGAAGGGAAGATTGTTATAGACATCCTGAGGGGGGGATTATTTCGCCAATGATAAAAAGCTCTCACGTAGGTTTTTTTGCTGATTCAATTCTCATAGCAAAATGTGATGCTCTAATAGATCGAACTGCCAGCTGATACGGTTTAAAAGGGTTTCTTTAGCAATTGGTCAGTACTAGTATCATCCCGCCATGCTAGATAGCTCACCTCTAGTGTGTCCTAAACAGAAGAGGGGCAGAAGTATGAGGCAGACTGGATCCCGACCACTCCCTTGTCTTGGTGCCTACTGGTAAATGAAATGTGAAATTAAAAAACACATTAAAAATAAATGCTGCCAAAGTGCACAAGTGATTCCTAAGTGGAGAGAGCAGCTGATGAATACGGGAACCAAATATCTACCTCGATATAGAAATCAAACTAGAAGTTCGAATTGTTGCGCAGAGAGAAGTTAAAATCTAGTCTTAGGAATAAAAGTGAGGTGAAATCCTGGCCACAGGAGTGCCTAGCTCCATTAGAAGACTATATTGCCTGCCTTTGGTAATACTCTTTCTAGTGGATTTGCTAACCGCAGTTTCCTTACCGCTTACCAGTCCAGCATGGGTGTAATAAGGTTGCATGTTAGTTTTGTACATTGCCAGTAGCTACTCCATCTAGTCAGCCACCCTCTGCATCTTAGGGCATGGGGAAACAATAGGCTACCAATGGCGTGCAGGGGTGGTTCCTATATGCAGCGCCGTCATATTTGGAGGTGGGACAGAGGAGTGAGGAGGCGTGTAGAAGCATTTGTAAGTGTCAATTTCCAGTCTGGCTCCTGGGGAGATTCACACTGATGAATCTGTAGTTAGTATGAACCAGAAAGTGTCACCAAAGATAGCCCATTCTTTCATCCTAAAATATCAGTCAGTGGTATGATCTTTGCTTTTGTCAATTGTTCTTAAAACTTACACCGTGTGAACTTTTTCAGGTGTACCAGGGCTATCGGAAGTTACTAGGCTCAGATTGTAAATCTGTGTGCCTTTTGCCAGTGGTTTCCATGGACTTTACCTTACTATTGAACCCAAAACTGAGCAGCTAGTGTGTTTCTTTAGCATTTGATTCTCTATGTAGCAAGGATTAAAATTCCAAGGCTGACTCAGGGAGGTGGTGATGAGTTATAAAATCAGAACTTAAATAAATCATTTCAGGTCAGCATTTTTACTTGATGAAATTTTTTTACTTTAATGGTCACTTACTGCCAAATCCCGCACAAAATTGTAGAGGGAAAAAATTATTTGTAGCATGTGGCTGTAAATGCATACTCAGTCTACCCCTTCTATTTAGTGTTAGTCTGTACATTTGCAAGTTGGTATTCTTCGATGCCCTCATTGTGTGTGACCTTGGAGGCCAGCCTGTGATGATCTCACAGCACTCCTAGGCCTGTGGCTGCCTTATCTATTTTGCATTCCAGAATTGCACATGATTGACTGTTGCCAGGATCTGGTCTGTGACTGGAGAGCACCCCACTTGGGTCCTCAAGGGACCTGATGCCGCAAGATCAGGAGATTGCTTTCACATGAAGCGATGTACCTCTCTGTTCCGGATCCACCTCTTCCAGGCAGGTCTTTCATGGCTCCGGTGCATCCATACTAGTGTGCATTGTCGGCCACAGTTCTCGGTAATGAATGTGGCGTTCTCACCATGATAGGATTTCATGCACCAGGCGCCCCTCTGGCAGTCTTAATCCACCAGCAAAGCAGCCCAACAAAAAACTCCTGTTCGTACCGAACAGGAGGAGGGACACCCCACAGGTCTAATTCTCCGCAAGCCCAGGCTTTCATCCTTGTCTGCATATCCCAGGTCCGCCAAGGAAGTTGAAGGATGCAGCCAGTCTTCAGTGTGCTCTCTTCCCAGAGCAACCCCTTCGTGCCTTGTTTCACTGCTTTGCGACCTGTGTCTCAGTGCGGCAGCATCAAGTGCAGTTCCAGTACCTTCTAGCAGGACACACCCGAGGCATGCCGCATCCAGACACCATTCAGCTAGCAGTCAGTGTTGCTGCTAGGTCCAGTGACTGAGTGCCAGTACCCAGAATCTCCCCCTCCTGTCTGCCAGTCTCCAAGGCCTTGCTTCGCTCGTATGGTCTCTTTTCACAGTGTCTACCTCCGAGACTTCCACTAGAGGCCTACAGCACACTTGCAGCGGCCCAAGCATCTCCTGCACTGTTGCGGCACTCCTCAGCCCAAAGCCGGACACCATCTCTCCCGGGGGTGCCACTGGGCCGTCCTCTGCTCCCCCTTGCTCTGCTCCAGGTTTACTCGCCACCAGATCTCTAGTCTTGGGGCCCACCGAGTGCCATCTTGCCCACTGGGGCTCTACTTACGTACAGGATTCTATCTACACCGTCGCACCATTCATCCCATCTCCGCACCACTGTAAGAGCTGCACATTCAGAGGTGGGCGTCAAAGCCGAAACACTAGCCCCTCAGCTTGACCGGATGAACAGACCGACGAGCGTGCTCTGGAACACCGCCATCTTCCTGCACAGCCTGCTATGTAGGCACCATGACAGATCCACACACTACTCAAGATCTGTGTGGTATTTGAAATCTACAAAACCCTGTAGGTCTCCACATTGCACCTATTTGCATTCCTTCTCTTCCTCTGTCCATTGTGACACTTTCAGACTCTCCACCTGCTAGGATTTCTCTTATAGTTAACATTATCACCTTCAATGCCATCTTGGTAAGAGGGACTAATAAACCTATAGTTTCTAACCCAATGATCCAGCCAAAGACTTCATTCTTCTATGAAACCCTGCATCATCGATCTTGTGCACAACCTTTGCTGTCCTTGATTCCATGACTTCTAGCACCTATGATGGAGTTATTCCAATCATGCGTCAGCAACATCTGCTACAGCATGTTTTTAGAAGTATGAGCCTCCCAAATATGACCCTCTTTTCCTTCATGCAGATTTTTTTTCTGAGACATCTACAGGGGCAACAGTAAGCAAATACCATAAAACTTCCAAATCACACAATCTACAGTGCCTCCTGAAAAAGGAAGCAAGATCGTGGTTTCACGTGACAGAAAATTCTTTTGAAAATTAAGTTACCGTTAAAACGGTTAGTGCCACTGCACCACTGGGGGCGGGGGGCTGCGGGGTGAGTGAGAGGGGGTAGGGTATGATGGACAAAAATTTTTCAAGGTGATTGGCAAGACTTCTCAGAGGTACTTCTGGAGGTGATGATGGATTCCAATCAAATTATTGGTCCTAATGAATTGCCTGTCATGGCCTGACCTTTCATAGTTGTTCATGACTCCTTGTAGTTTAAAAGCTGGAGGCTCAACAGAGGAGTTTGAACCTTCCATTCCCTGGAACCACTCTTTGCGGCTCATGAGGGCGATAAAATGCAGTGCATAACGACTGAATTGGAGACTCATAAATAAGGCTATTGGCCTTAAAGTGCAAGGACTACAGGAGGCATTCGTACAAGCCTTGCAACAAATGTTATCCGCATCAGAGGGTTCAAGTGACAGAAGTATTACCACCAGCAACAGCATCAAAAGTCAATTCAACCTAAAAGACCATGAAAAGCAGTTAACAAACACCAGCTGCTCTAGAGAAACCATCCAATCCAATCAGTGACTCCTGTTTCCCCTCTTCCATCCGCCACTCTGGTGGAGGAAGTATCCGCAATCATCAGGTAAAATGGAGGAAAATTACAGATGGGGGTAAAGATTGTGCAGGCTGGTGGTGGTCTTAGGTCAGGTCATCAAGCAATAAACTTTTCGATTCTAGACCTCAGGATGAGAAGCAGGTACATTAGGAGAAAGTTCTGATGTTGGCACTCCACCAGATATATCCCCGGCTCAATCAAAGTGATTGGATGTGTGCCATAGCTCTCAAAGATGCATATTACATTTACTCATTGTTTCAAAGCTTTTTTGAGCTGTTTTTTAGATTTCTGGTGAGCAGTGTACATAACCAATACAAGGTCTTGTCTTTGGGCCTTAAGTCTGCGCCTCAAACTTTTTGAAAGTGAATGGTGGTGATAGCTGCGGCAAACATGACACTATCTGTGTTTCATAGACTTTCCAGGGTGAATCAGGACAGGTGTACGGCAACTCTAGTGCAATCCATGCACTACCTGGGAGCTTTCATAGACACTCTTTCAGCTCAAGTGTATGCTGTGGAGAAAAGACTACGTTCTGTCCTGCAGTGTCAAACCTCTTAAAGGTGTAGCATTCAACAGCCTGTCAGATTTAATCTCTTCTGGGCTCAATGGTGTCACACAACGTACTGGTGCCAAATGCCCATCTGCAGACGAGACTGTTGCAACAGTGCCTAGAAGACCAATAGTGCCACCTCTCAGACAGTCGGACAGGTTATCCCTCTTGCAGATGGTGGTGATAAACTAATTTTAAACTTGCGCGGCAACCTGCTGAAGTTGCATGCTGTTAATCTAGCTGTCAAATATTTTAATAGACCATCAGAAAGTCTTTCTTGTTCAAACAATATAACTCCTATGCATTATACCAACAAGCAGGAAGGCATGAGATCCAGAGCTCTCTAGAAGCCCAAACACTTTGGAAGTTGCCGATTGTGTGGAACCTGAGCACAATGAGTCTACCTACCTGGAGTTAAAAATGCAGAAGATGATTTCTCTGAAACCTACGGAAGGCTTGGGTCCATTCGCACACTAGATAGGACCACTAATATTTTATATACAAACAAATCTAGTTGCATAAAATCTATTAGACAGTTAGACAAATGACGAGCCAATGTTGCTAATCCACAATTGTGCTCGTGTGATTTATTTCACTTTTCTTTTTAACTTTTAGAGAAAATGTTTTAGACCCATTCAAGTCATGTCATCAAAAAGAACAAACCACAATTCCAACAAATTTTGAACGGTTTGTCACATAATTACATACATTAAACATCCATGAGTGATACAAAAAATAATAAGTACACATTAAATAGTTTATGGTTCCATCCCAGTGCTACATAAAAACGGGCCACGGTCGGCGTGTGACTGCCAGCACGCAATGCCTGGGATTGTTTGAAAATAATTATGCAGCCTTAACAGGGCCCGCGGTTTTAGTAAACAAGCCCGATACGATGAGGGAAGTGAGCTGCGCGCTGTTGTAGCTGCATAAAACCAAAGAAGAACTTGCCTGGTTTAAAGCTTCATGAGGAATCAATCCTAGGAGGCTGTAGTCAAGTGGTGTTTGAAAGGTAATGTGGTATATGCATTCTAGTGGTGCAAGTAAAAACCGGTATGGACTTTTTGAATTGGAGTAAACACCGGATTGATTCCTCATGAAGCTTTAAACCAGGCAAGTTCTTCTTTGGTTTTATGCAGCTACAACAGCGCGCAGCTCAATTCCCTCATCGTATCGGGCTCGTTTACTAAAACTGCGGGCCCTGTTAAGGCTGCATAATTATTTTCAAACAATCCCAGGCATTGCGTGCTGGCAGTCACACGCCGAACGTGGCCCGTTTTTATGTAGCACTGGGATGGAACCATAAACTATTTAATGTGTACTTATTATTTTTTGTATCACTCATGGATGTTTAATGTATGTATTTATGTGACAAACCGTTCAAAATTTGTTGAAATTGTGGTTTGTTCTTTTTGATGACATGACTTGAATGGGTCTAAAACATTTTCTCAAAGTTAAAAAGAAAAGTGAAATAAATCACACGAGCTTGTGGATTAGCAACATTGGCTCGTCATTTGTCTAACTGTCTAATGGATTTTATGCAACTAGATATTTGTTTGTATATAGAAGATGATTTCTCGGCAGTGCAGTTTAAGAGAATCCTGATTGGGCCCTAGGGGGCCCATGCATCAAGGTAGGATTTTGCGAGTCCTAAATTGCGATTATTAAGGAATCGCAATTAAGGAATCGCAAAAGCCTATGCATGTAGGAATCGCTAAAAAAATAGAGATTCCTAAACATTCCTTAATTGCGACTCGCAAATTGCGAGTCGCAATTAAGAAGGGCTTCCCATTCATTCCTATGGACCTACAGGCCCATAGGAATGAATGGAATAGCATGCGCAATTTGCGAGTACCCAATAGGTACTCGCAGAATTGCGCATGTCTACTTCAAGGGTGCCAAAAGGACACCCTGTTGCACCCCTGAAATTGTAATGTGAACACATGTTGCGCACACACATGCCCCAAGGGCATGTGTGTGTGTGTGAGACCAGGAACTTTGAAAAATGCACTTCAGTGCATTTTTCAAAGTTTTTGCAAATTACCATCAAGTTCAAATTGATGGTAATTTGCGACCCCTATTTGCGAAATCGCTATTTGCGATTTCATCATGCATTGCGTTCAGGAAATCGCAATTTGCGATTCCCTAAATGCAATCGCAATTAAGTAATCGCTATTTTTCGATTTCTCAAATTGCGATTTTTGCATTTGGGATGATGCATCCCAAATGCAAAAATACCGGTCGCAAGGGGGAAGATTCTGCGAATCTGCCCATTTGCGATCGGTTTTTCACTTGATGCATGGGGCCCTAAAAGACTAGGTACTGCAAGGTATTTTTTGTGAATGAGGTTTTCCAGACCTTCATTAATTGCAAATGCAGACAACAAATTGCACATCCTGGCATTACCCAATGGGCATGCTGGTGAACGCACTTCCTCAAAGACATTTATCTTAACATTCCCTCCAATCCCACCGATTTCACCAGTTATCAAGCAGGTGAAACCCAAGACGAGGAGTATCCTCGTTGCTCAAGAGTGGCCATGGCATTGGTGTTACACGACATTCCCTACTTCTTGGAATGGCCACAGAAGAGACTGCCTTGCAGACCGAATCATGACTTCAGATTTGTGGGCCAGATCCTGCACCCCAACATTAACATTTTCACAGAGGCAAAGCGTTCTTAAACCAGTACGTCCTTTTCCTTTTAAATTAAAGCTATTTTGAATCCGCGGTCTACATAAGAATAGCAACCCAACCAGGTGTTAGAAACCAGTACTTCCATATCTTCTTGGATTGGCAGTCTCGGCTGCAGTTCTCGTCAATAAAGGTAGACTTGGCAGCTAATATTGCATATAGAAAAAATCCTTTACAAACCCATATTTAATGGTACTCTTAAACATCTTTCCTGGAGTGCAGCTTTTCCAGTGGATGTAACTTATGCCTGTAAGAATAGTTAAATCCAGGCCCTCTGTTGTAGGGAACTGTATATTTTCCATAAAGACAAAGTCCTGATAAGACTCATCTGAGTTTCCTACCGAAGGTGGTACCGGATTACAATGTCAGTCTTGATGGATTGATCTTCCAAAATCTTTTTTCTCAAGTGGAAAGAGCTTTACATTCGCTGGATGTTGTGTTCTAAAATTCTGTTTCCATAAGAGCAAAGAAATTAGACAGAGACAATTTGTTAACTGTAGACCAATACGAACAGGCATAGCCAATTCTAAACAGTCCATTAATAGCTGGATTGTTTGCTTTCTCATGATGCCTACAAATCCCTGTTGTGGTGGCCCTGTCTGCTGAAGGTAGTGCGACTACTGTGGCATCGTTGAGAAACCTTTATATTGCAGGTGCTTAAAAGGCTGCCACCTGGAAGTTTGTACATACTTTAATAAGACATGGCCTTGACACAGATTCCAAAGCCGATTCCAAAGTGGGTCAAACCTCTCTGCAGAATCTTTTTGATTTAGTTCTGTACATAGGTTTTTTGATGTTGCCTTTAGCTTTTATCAGTTTATCTTATTTGTTTAAGTCCGTCCTTGAATGAGATAGCCTTGCTATTCTTTTCAGTGCTTAGGACTAACGAGCATTGACATAGCCAATTGGTCTCGCCTAGCTAAAGAGAGGGCCAAGTTATTGGCTCTGCTTATGCTAGTATTGTAAAGGATTGTTTACAAATCGAAAGAAAAAAACTTTAAAAATACTGGAGGAAAAGCAAATCTGTATCTCAAAACTGTACATGAAGTTCAATAAATTCTATCTTTATAAATGGCATGGTTTATTTTTCAAATACGTTTCATTCTGGAAACTCTAAACAGAATTTTAAAAGATCATGGAAGTTTAAAGGAAGACATTTCCCATGGCCTAGTTTACTTTCCGAACACTCGAAACTGAAACAAAAACAGGATTGCCATAGCAATTGCCTGTAGCTGACAGCAATCCTACTACTACTCCTAGTGTTTTACAGCCTTATACCTGGGGAAATTGTCCTTATAAACACAGACAAAATGACAGTCCTGTATTTCATCCAGAAACCAGTTGGGAGACATTCGCCCCAGGCGTCTGTGCTAGCCTGAAACGTTTGTCATTCACAACCATGTTCAGCTGCTAGGGCAGCGTCTTTCAGGAGTGGACAATGATTTCAACAAGTCCACAAATGGAAGATGAATCCACAAGTACTTCAGAGATACTTCCCAAAAAATGGCGCATTTGAAAGTCTGTCTCTTCACCACTGTCAAAGTCAAAATTCTGAAGCTTTACCTCCAGGTACCCGTAGTCCATTGAGAAACTATAGGTTGTTTCTGTGAAGGAACTGTATTCTTGTTTCATAAGGACCAGCTAGTCCAACAAACAAATACAGTTTTTCTTCTCTTTTAATCTGAGTCAAATTATTCTGCCACTCTATGCAAAACCTGGTACAGGAAGAAAACGTGTATTTCAATCTGTCTAAATCATTTACAGTTTTACTTGGAAAAAGGTCTCCACAAAACTGAGCAATTGTTTAAATTCAAGTTCGGTAAAACAAGGTTTAGCACTATGGTTGGCATCTTGTATTATGTAGTGGCTTTAAACACCTAGATGGCCACTCAGTGGAAAGGGGAGCACACAGTCTATGTGGGGATAGCTGCCACAATGGCACTTTTTGGTGTTGCCTGCTCAAGGTCATATATAAAGCGCTATGTGAGCCATAGCATACAAATTTACCAAGCAACTAGTTTGAATTTCAAAGCAAGAACATAATCTACAGTGGAGCAGGTGGTGGTGTTGATCATTTTCAGAATTAGAAGAGCCTCATTCTCTTCATCCATTGTGAATTGTCACTGATTTCTTGCCCAGTTAAAGCATGTGTCTATGAAAAATCCATTGCTGGATATGAAATATTTACTTTTGCAGCATGAATCTTTTCTAGATTCGCATGCTGTGCATTATTCCCCATCTAGTGGTTGGATCGGGAACTGTCTCCTGGTATAGTAGTCCTTTCTTGCTTTCTTTTTGTTGTTGGGCATGGACGCTCCCCACCATTTGGTGCTTGTTCCAGCCTCCTCTGACTTCGGACACTCTCCCCGAAAGTCCACACTCTTGGTCGCCATTTTCAGAATCTTTTTTTCTGCTGTTGCGGCTGGACACATCATAAAGGTTTCCAAATACTAAGAGGAGGAAAAAACAAAACAGGTTTTTCGTTGAGGAAAACTGAGGAGATTGCCATAGCGACGTAAGGGAGTTTTAGCAAGAGGTTCCTAGGAATTGCAGCGAAAGACACCAAGGTATGTAGAACTTTCATCGAGGGAAAGGAGGCGAGTGCGTGGACAGAGGTCTCCCTGCTCTGCATGAAATACGGACAACACCATTCCATTTCTGCCCACAGTGCCACCATAAATTTGTCCAGAGGGAGAACCACTAGGTGTGCAATCTCTGCCTGACAATAGAGACCACAAGTCTAATTCCTGCGAGGTGTGCGCAGAGTTCAAGCCGAAAACACTACAGACTGGAGAAAAATGAAGACAGGCAGAAGGAGGCAACTTCACTCCGAGATCTCGGGCTAATGAGTGAAGAAGAGTATAACACCGCTGAGAAGCGGAAGGAGAGGGCTCTGACAACGAAAGAGTTCTCATCTATTTCGAAAAAGAACACAAGAAACCGAAGGAGAAACATGTAAAGGTAACGGTGAAAAAGATGGGAGCGGTCAAGCTGAAAGCTTCGGACTCCAGACCACATAAGACTCCCTCAGCACCGAAAATCTTGCCGACTGAAGGCAAGTTGAGGCAAAAAGAACCCTTCGAGTCCCATATAAAGGATACAGCTTCTGGGAAAGCCTCCGAGAAGACCTCTGTGCCTAAAGACCATAACCGAAACTTCAACGCCAAAAAAGAGCTGCACCTACGCTAGACGAAGAATGAGCCCTCTAATTTGAGCGCAGGAAAAGAGGGCTCAAAGCCGAAATAGCCGCAATCCTTCAAAAGAAGAAGGAATTTGACACCTCCCTCAAGGAATTTCGAATACCATCGAAACCTTCAACGGAAAGCACGCTGGAGGATAAACATTCGGGGGAACTGGAACCCCTTTTAACGCATTGCCTCAAGTGGGGGAAGAACAGGAGCTCTTCTATGAGGAAGAGGACCCAGAAGGACAAGGTCTGTACCAAGACGTCGAAGAGTCAGAAGGCGTCTAACAGTGGCAAGACCTCGAGGCAGATTCAACCGAGAAAGCCGCGGAGGCTTTTCCGTTGAGGCCATCACATCTGGATGATGTTACCACGTGCAATCAGTTGGTTAAGAAGGCGACAAAACAGTATGGAGTCCAACTGGGCGAGGAAAAGTTAAAGGCATGTTTCTTACTGGTGATAGTACTACCCTCAAAATAAAAGCCAATTCCTTCCAATGCTCCTAAGCATCTTGGATCAGGGGAGAGAGGCTTTCAAAGAGCCAGCAAACAAGCAGGTCAGTGACTCCCATGTCGAGAAAAAATACAAACATTCTTCTAAGGACCCACCATTGTTATATGGGGTTATATGGCCCTAAGACACATTGTCGACATTGCTAAGTTAGCATGAGTTTTGCTTTCCCTATCCTGCTGCTTTTGCGCACGCCTCTGCTAAGCGTTTGTTTTCGTGACACTTTGCTTCTGCCCTGTAAATGATAACAGATTGTTTTTCACGTTCTCAGCCTTCCCTTCAATTCTGTCTGAACATAATGTGCAAGGTCGGTCAACCATCTCTCTTGTTGTTCTGTTCTGGTCAGTCCCTATTACCTAGACAAAACATGTTACCAACAGCTGCAATGTGGAAGAATCGTGCTTTGATATAACGTTGTTGCATGTTTTTGAAACACACTCGAAGAAAGCCGTTCCATGGAGCTGAGCGCTGCTGTTCCTATGATGTAAACCTTTGGGTTTAGGCTTTCAGGTAGGGGTCTGCTAATAACGCCTAGAGATCTTCTGTTATATAAAATAACTTCTTACTGCCGTGGGGAGGGTGATTAGGCCCAGTTAATTTGCCTTTTTTACAGTCTTTATAAAATGACGACTCCTTTTATATTCTATGGTATTGTAACAATGCTAATGATTCTTGCCTTATGCATTTTGCTGCTAGTTGTGGTTCGCATACTGTTTCATGAATCACTATAGTCAAAATAAACATTTTGAACTTATTTAGTGACTCTGATTATTTTTATTGTGGACAAGTACGTGAGAGCGAAAGAGTGTCTTGTTCCCGCGACTCTGAGGTGAGTCGGGAGTGCTCGTGTTCTGGGTTGTCTAAACATTCGTAGCTTCTTGATATTTGTAGGAGACCGAATGAGACCCCTATTGCTAGTCGGTTGGGATTTTGGGTACTAAGGTGATAGGAGGTACACCCCTATTTGCTGAGGTCCTGTTTTCTTGTGCATAGTTCTGTGTATGAGCAGAATCCCTGTAACACCATACTTTCGGGGCAATGTCGTCGCGGGTTCCATCAAATTGTTGTCACCGCCAGGAAGAGGGCAAATATCCCAACCATCGCCGGTCCACCCAAGTTAGAGAAAGTAAAAGAATAGAAATGGTTGCAAGAAAATTTGAATGAGGAGCAGCAACACAGTGGCGCATAGCAAACTCCAACGCCCTGCTTATCAGTTACACTCGTCAGAACTGGGATTAGATGGCAGAGTTAATGAGACACCTTCCAGAACAATATCAGAAGAGGGCAAGTGCTCTTGCAGAAGAAGGAAGGAACCTAGTCAACACATGCCGAAATCCGCATTGCAGCCCGAAGACACAGCAGCAAGACAACTGGTAACAGGAACTACCCTAAGGTGCCATGCGTGGCTAAGAATTTCGTGGTTCAAAGATGAGGTGCAGGCCAACATTAACAACCCCTTTCAATGGAGAACAGCTGTTCGGTAATGCAGTAGATGACACTGCAACAAATCGAAAATGATAACGACATAGCAAAGTCAATGGGGGCCCTACAGTTTAGGAGCCAGCAGAGAAGGGCAGCCAACGCCATTGGAAGACCAACAGGAAGAAGGGGGTTTCAAACAATGTCATCACACCAAACATCCCAGCACACGGGCCAAGCGCAGACAGCAGCACAACAGTGGCAATTTCACGCACCACTGAGACAGGCCTTTGACGTGTGAGTGAGGGGAAAACGCCAGCTGTCAAGAGGAGCGACAAAAACGAACAAGAGACTCTACAATAGGACTTTCACCCGCACACCACCTGTGGGCGGGAAGAATAGGAGACTTACTTTAGGATTGTAGGGGAGGTCACATCGGAAAGATTAATTATGTTGAGAATTTAACACAGCTATTGCATAAAACTGGAGAAACACCCACCAACTTGGGGCCTAAAGTACAAAACCCGCACAAAGTAAGAAAGGACCTATCTTCCAAAGTAAACAAAAGAGCTGATACAAAAACAAGCAATAGAAAAGGTACTCTTAAAAGAGAGCCTACTCAACATACTTCCTAATTTCGAAATTGGACAAATCACTTCGGCCCATAGACCTCCGCTTCCTAAACATGTTAATAAGAACAGAGGTTCAAAATGACAACGTTATAGGAGGTTAGCTCCCTCAACTCCAACCGGGGGATTACATGGCAAACCTAGACTTAAATGACGCCTGTCTGCACATTCCAATGAATCACAGGCACAAGAAGTTTCTGGTCTTCATAATGAGCAAAACACACTACCAATTCAATGTGCTGCCCTTTGGCACCAAGTCAGCTTTACAGTATTCACAATGTGCCTGGCGTCCGAAGCTGATCATTTGAGAAGAAAGGGAATACATGTATACCCCTACTTAGATGAGAGCAAGATATACACACACGAGTACAGAGACAGCATAAAAAGAATGATGACAATACTACACAGATTGAGATTCACAATAAATATGGAGAAGTCTTCACTTATTCCAGAACAAGAGAAACTCTTCTTTTTTTTTCTTTTTTCGGCAGAGTTTTATATAGTGTAAACTTGACCCGAAGGTATCAGGTATCGGCGCACTTTAAATGAGCACCAGTTACCTTACACTAGGACACATTTATTTTTGTTAGGCACAGGGAGATTAAGCGATTTGCCCAGAATCACAGGATGTTTGCGTCATTGCCGAGACTCAAACCCAGTTCCCCAGATCTGAGATCGACCGCCCTTCTTGGGAATAAACACAGTACAAGCAAGGGCATTTCCATGCGAGAAAAGAGTCCTGACCATAATACAAGAAGCTCCGTGTTACCAGAAGGGTCAATCTCTGACAGTGAGGACTATGGGTAGATTATTAGGAATGATGGGTTCCTGCATACCACTAATACCACATGCAAGGCTGCCCATGAGTCCGATCCAGGAGTGGGCCCAAAACCAATGGTCACAGGCGACTGGGAGCTGGGAAGATCTAGTGGTCATCACGCAGAGAGTTCGGGAAGGGATGAAATGGTGGAGCAAAGCGAATGTAACGACAGGAAGACCCTTCATGATGCCAGCTCCAACAGTGACAATCAAAGACTCCTCGCGTATGGAATGGGGAGCTCGTATGGAGAAACTCCACATCAGAGGGGTATGGAAACCACAAGATTCAATACAACACATAAATCTACTAGAGTTGAAGACAGTGCTCCTAGCCTTACAAACTTTTCAGAAACATTTGTGGAATAAATTAGTACAAATTCAGACAGACAATACAACAACGATGTTCTACCTCAACAAATGAGGGGGAACAAAATCCTTTCTCCTCTCAAGACTAGCACAACAGATATGGAGATGGGCCATTCGGAGGCAAATAACAATAAACGTGACACATCTACCAGGAGTAGACTATGTGGAAGCAGACAAACCTCTAATTCAGCTCCCACTCGTGTGAAATGGACGGTGATCGAGAAAGTTTTCAAAAGATGGGAAACTCCAGAAATAGACCTGAAGACATGGCATTTGGTCATGACTGCTAGAAAAAGCAATGGCAGTCCAAAGGGAAGCAAGAAGACCAACAACTAGGAAATGTTGCACAACCATATGGGAAAGATGCACACAGTGGTGCTTGAGAATCTGGTCTGCTTCTAGAGAGGACATGTGAAACTACAGTTATCGGATTATCTCACACACCTGTTAGGAGAAGGCCTAACTTCTGCTTCGTTAAAAGTACATCTGGCAGTAATAGTAGCCTACACAAAGGGATGTATAGGGATACGTTTTTTCATCGCTCCAGTTATCAGAACGATTCTGGAGGGGGCAAAAAGAATAGCTCCGCCAAGAAGTGCGTCCACACTCGTGGAACCTTAACGTGGTACTGACACAGTTGATGAGAGAACAGTTTGAACCTATACATAAGCCCACCTTGAAATTCAATATGCTAAAAAATGCATTTCTAACTGCCATGACTTCGTTCCACAGAGTAAGCGAGCTACAAGCACTCACCATGTAGGAACCGCAAATGCACAAAGACCGGGTAGTCCTGAGGACTGATCCATGCTTCCTTCCAAAGGTCATACCCCACTTCCACATAAACCAAGCTATTCAGATACCAAGTTTTTTCCAAGAACCAAAGACTCAAGCAGAAAGAGCATTTCACACACTGTACTCTTGTAGGGCGATAATGTGTTACATAGAAAAAACAAAAGCAGTCCGTAAAGGAAAGCAACTCTTCGTATCATTTGCAGACCGTAACAAAGGATAACCAGTTACAAAAAACTCCATCGCAAGATGGATAACTGACACACAGGAGAGCTGGCATGCAACTAGAGACCAAACCAAGAGTACATTCGACAAAGAAAAGAGACAATAGCCTTTCTGGCTATCGTTCCAGTTAACAACATATGTATGTCAGCCACACAGTCGTCAGTAAACCCGTTCAGAAAACACTACTGCATTGATGTACAGGCAAACAGAGAAGCACAAGTGGGGCGGGAAATACTGAAACGTCTGTTTACAAGCTATACCTCCTCTCCAACCCAACCACCACTATGAAAAAAACCGCAAAAAGAATCGATGCACAGCATGTGTATCCAGAAAAGGTTCACGCTGCAAAACAAAATAGTTACTTACCTGTAGGAGTAGTTCTGCAGCTTGAAGAATTTTCTGGATTCACATACAAACCACCTGCCAACCAAGGAAATCAGAAAAGAGAAGTAAACATGAGACATTTAAAAAAATAAAAAAAAATAAAAAAAATGCAGCTAAAGGAAGCTCTTGGGACATTAAAATATACAAACATTGCAAGAAAAAAAAAGCATCTGAAGCTGGCGACCAAGAGTGGGGACTTCTGGGGAGGGTGTTTGCTGTTGACTTCAGAGGAGGCTAGAAGAAGCACCATATGATGAGGACCGACGACGCCCAACCAAAAAAAAAAAAAAAAGCAAGAAAGTTCCGGACCCAACTACTAGATGGTGGAATAACGCACAGCATATGAATCCAGGAAATTCTTCAAGCTGCAAAACTACTCCTACAGGTAAGTAACCATTTCGTTTTCTGTAATTGCATTTTTTCAGCATTGCTTTTCCTAGATTCATGTGCAGTTTTTCCTCCTTCCTTATTGAATTTTTTCCAAATAATTTTCTACTTTTGCTATGCTATGAAAATCTGAAGCTATGGTAACCTGTTTGAGGACAGGAGCTCAAAGTCTTTCATACTTATTGACTGGAGTTTGAATCACAAAAAAACATGGATAAGGCTATCTAATATGTAGAAGGTTCGCTAATTGGAATGTTAACTGTTAGTTCATTTTACGTTAAATCCTGAGGATCTCCAGCCTGATTACAGGTAATAATTTAAGCATGTCAATCTATGATATATATTCCATTGTTGAAGAACTTGGTTATGGGTAACTTTTTCTGACCTTTAGAACTGGTGTTTGAGCTTGGCATCCATTTTAGAGGTGCGTGTACTACAATCAGCCTAATGTGACAAAGGAAAAAAAGCTGCTATCAACCAGTAGTTCAGTTAAATAACTAGAATATGTTGTACTGAATGCAAGAGTTCTGAACCATGTCCATTTCCATAGATGCACACATGTTGTTTCTCAAAACATTTTAAAGGCTATTCTTTAGCTTACTGCCACATTGCAATAATGTGCAAAACAAATTCATAGCAGATTCCAAACTGCAAAGACTAGTTTGTAGCTTCTTAACTTTTAGAGCTGTGGACTACTATTTCTATGGACATAGAATTTCCGACTGCAGACTAGGCTCATTAGTCTATTTGCATTTCAAGTGACTACCTTTGCAAAGGTTCTTTTTCCACAGCACCCATTTTTCCATTCATTCACAACACTAATTCTCATCTCCTGTTTTGTCTGCTCTCTTTCCAGTATGACGAGTTGGTCCCTGCCTCTCTGACGACAAAACATGGTGGGTTTTACATCAACACTGGGACACTGCAATTCCGTCAAACATCTGATTCGGAAGATGACGACTTTGCTGGCAACAAAAAACACCGACCTCCCAAAGTGAGTGTGTTGTGACATGATGAGAGGAGGCAAGAGGTTACCTGATCTCTCTTTCTGCATGCAAATATTGTAGATCTTATTTGTGCCTCATGGATTTTGCATTATATTTTGCTCTTCTGCTTAGAAACCTCTGTCTGAACACCTGAACGTTCTTTTAAAATTGCAACATTTACTTTTTAATCTGCATAAATCTGGTAGAATCCATATGTCTACCTGAAGGGGGGCATCCGTGCAGTTATTCACCAAGCAATATTATCTGTTTTAGACTAATGTTGCATTGTGATAACTAGCTGATACTAGATTCCTTTTTTATCCGTGCTGCATGTTCATAGTGTTTGAGTTAAATATTTACTTGCTCCGTTGTTGTGCAAAGTGTCTTCTGAATTAATTTGCATTTCACCAATTTGTTTTGCTGAAGCAAAATGTCTCCACCTTAATAGGCTTTTTGAGTCGTGTGTGCGCGAGCGTAGTTCTCGGATTCAGATATTTAACTATTTTCTGGCTTATTTCCCACAGGTCACCAAGCTGAAGGATATTGAGGATTGTACCCTAAAAAAGAGGAAACGCAAGGAGGATGGCTTTGATAAAGATAAGAGGCCACGCAAAATAAAAGTGCCTAATCAGCTGGGGTATGTTTTTGCAGCACAAGGATTTATAACCAGATGTCTCCAATCAAACAAGCCTCCTTATATTCATGTCCTGGCGATTGTTTGCCCTTATCTCTAAAATAACCAACATTTTTTCTAAAGCTGGTGTTTGTTTGTTTCTTTTTCTGCCTCATCTAGTTGTATTTGTATAACCATTCCTAGTTGGCTATAATGTGGAGCCCTGCAAACTGAGTCACCCACTGGTGCTTACATGAAATTCTTTAGTGGCATTTTTCCTATGGAATATAATTTTGTACAGTGTCCTTTTGGATTCCCACCTAGATGTAACCCTATTTGTATTGCATACTGGCCCCTTCGTTAAATCAAAAGCTTCCTCCTTCACAACACCCAGTGATATTCTCTTGAGTAAATCTTGTTCTTCAACCTCCCATTTTGGCAAAACTTTCATAGCCCCTCTGGGGAGTTTTTGGTTTGCGGAAGTAGGGGGTTGGGTTGCATGCAGGGTGGTTTATGCTTGAGTCCTATCCACAGATTTAAAGTGGAGAATTCTTTTCAAGATCTTTTAATTCTAGATTGTGGCACACAGGCTATTGCCAACCACTTGTTCCTCCTAATAATTTTGGACTGTTAAATACTTAGTGGAGAAGAGGCTCCTCCCTTGATGCAGTGCTCGTGCCCGCCCACACACATCACACGCCAGGAGCGAGCTGGAGGGAGAACTGCGGCTCCGTGCTACTGGTTCTTCATGGCCTTTCTGTTCGGGCTGAACCTGACTCTCAATGCCTGGAGATGTGGACCGGGCCGGTAAACGCTGCTAGTCTGAGCTAGGGGCTCTGTAGCTGCCACTGACTCGGTCGTTTGGTCGCATTGCTGCTTTTGCCACCTTGCCGCTGCTGATCCCTGCTTGCTCGTGGGGACGGGCGTTTAATGGGTGTATGGCAGGGTGGCGGGGGAAGGGAGCAGGGTTGCTTTGGTAGCCTTGCTGGCTGAACAGGCTTGGTGTTGGAAGGACCATGCTCTGTCTCTCTCGCATCTCACGATCTGCTGAAAGTTGGGCTCTCGACCCTGTTCCTGATCTTGGCCCTGACCTGGCCTCTGTTCAAACGAATCAAGCAGCCTCCACGTCCTACATCCTAAAGCTGCAGCCTCTATAGCCCTATATCTTCCACATCACTTCTCTCAGCCTTTGTGTGGGTGGAGTCGGTGCCTTAAGCAAGACCAGGGGAGGACGTAAGAGAATAACTGAACAAATGTTGCATGTTGCTTTGCTACATTGCCAGAAGTATATTGTTGGACCTGTCATCACTCGCTGTCTTTGATTCTTGTCCCACACCGGCCACACGCACACCCTGATTTCACCAAATCCATTTTTGCAGCGTGGCGTGGGGGGTTCACAGACGTCTTGCCTGTTCAGTAATTAAGGTTCCACCACAGCAAGGCCCTCATGGGCACGCGCAAGTGTACTGGGAGGGAGTCAACAAAATTTGCTCCCCCTAAAACAACTTTGATAGATTTGATGCTCCAGAGAGCGATTGGTGTCGTAGCCACAGACGTCGAGCTTACAGAGAAGAAACTCTCTATTGGTGCCAGAGAGCTTGCACAATCACTGCCTGGTACAAGTGTGGCCGCCCCAACTGGGAGCACCCCCGAGTTAGAGTTAGAGATAGAGCCTAGTGTGCTGAGCAAGACACTCGGTAGCTCGCTCTTGGGAAACCCGCAGGAGGAGCTCCAGCAAGCTGCCAAAAGAATGAAAAGAACTGTCCAGAAGAAACAAGCGAAGAATAACCCCTTTGTCAACTCCCCACCTACCTCCAAAGCACCTACAAACCTCAACTGCACAGTGGATAGCACAGGCCATAACACAAAACCAAGCTGGGCGGTCGATCTGGTGAAAGAACTAGCTGGAAGGATCAAAGGGATCATTAGGCTAGAACTCACACCCTTTGTGGCTCGCTTGACAGCGATTGAACAGACACTCAGATATCACCAAACCCCTGCCACCACCACTACCACAGTCCACTGACAGAGGAGACCTTGCGCAACCCTCGTCAGTTGTAGAACCAGGGTATGATATGACGAAGAAAACCAATGTGAACGCAAACATCCATATCATAAGGTCAGCCAGCAGTACCAGCACAATGAAGCCTGGGAAAACTAGGGATAACCCAGTGAAGGGCCAATGAGACTGGGAACCTCCCTGTTATCAAGCTACCCCCTGCGGAGGGGTACCCCTAGGTAGCAATTTTGACAGGAGTAAAGGAACTGGGCGAAGAGCAGATAGAAACCCATGATAATCGGCCAATAAGTGTCTGAACTGGCTCACGAAGAATAAGAAACTTCCCTGCCTCATTGGCCCACAATATAGTTTTCACTCGCAGAGTACACTGGTTTGGGAGGAGTCGGAAGGATCGCATGGTAATTATGATTATAAACTTTAAAGACCCCACTCTGGTTCAAAAGCTACTAACCGATGCAGCACACTAACATTGTCCTGCTCCCTCTGGGGTATTTTTACAAGCCAACATCCTGTTTAGATTGGGTTGCTTATACTCCTCTTCCTCCCCCCACGTACATCACACACACCCAAGTGTACCTGCCACTGGCCCACTCTAGCCTGTTCCTGTGTATAAATGGTACGACGTTTTCGACCAAGTAGATTGAATAGCTAATAATGAGGTTTTACAGCATCTGAATCGCATTAATATGCCGTAGATGGCTGTTCCAAAGGTGGGTATCCAGAAACTGGGGTTCAGAGTCGGTCAGACTCTCTCTTACCAGTCAATAGAAATAAGCACCCCACATCTATGGGCGGCCCCTCAGCAGACCTTACACCTGTTTGCCCTCCACTTCCCCAAGTGGCCATTTAAGGCACTAATCTAGGTCCGGAGGAGTGCGGTGAGGCAATTATGGCTGGAGCTACATCCCTCTTGGCCAACATGGGTCAAAACATATCCAGCGTATCGAGCAGGGCAGGCGAACAGAGTAACATGGCCCCCTCCCCGGTTCCCATACCTGTTGTCCCCAGGGAAATGGTGGAACAAATAGGTGACAAAAAGGTCCCAGGACCTGTATATTCTATGCCCACCCTAAGGGTTTTCTCATGTAATATCGCAGGCTTAAGCACTAAACTAGACAATTTAGACTGGGGGTCATTTTGTCGACCAGTTTGACATCTCTCTTCCAAGAAACCTGGTCAACCGCAAAGGTACAGCGAGCTGGCTTTGTAACTCACAGTGCAGAAGCTATAGGCAGGGGCAGACCGTCTGGGGGGCTGCTGATATGGGTGGGAACTCATTTGGGCTGCAAAGTAAAAAAAGATGGTGGTGATCTCAGATGACGTACTGTGTCGCACTTTAATTCTCAACAGGTCAAGTAATTTGCCTTTAGAATATCTATTCCAGACCTATGAGTAACGAACAGGAATTCACAACCGTTACTAAGCTCAAATCCCATATAGCAGGTCTCCTGGTAGGTCATTTAAAAAATAGTTGGCTATTTTAATTGCCAGTTTGAGCCACTGGACATCCCCCCCCAGCAGCGAGCTAGTGTCTGAGGAGGATAGTTTGGCACATCCTGAATCTAACAACACTCCCCATAAAGAAATGGTCGCCGCTGGCGCTCTAATTTATTGAATCGGAGTGTTTACGCCTGCAATGGGTGGACTTGCTCAGATAAGGAAGGGAGCCACACTTTCAACTCCTTGCCTAGCACCAGCCTGATAGACTATATCTTAGTCGACGTTAGATTATGGCCTTTTGTTACTGACATGAGTCATTACAAAGCACGACGGCGATCATAATGCGCTCGCCCTAGACCTGGATCTCCCCCTCATGAAGCTCACAGCTGTGCTAGTACATACCTTTGATGGTAGAGATCAACTAGCAACAAATAGGCAGAGGATAACCTGCTGTGTTGTTGCGCAATCACAGGACTCCGAAGAAACCATTTGCAAGCTAGTGACAGAGTCTGATAGACCTGTGCAACATAAATTACAGCCCGGGCCAGGAAACCCCTTTAGCAAGGATTGGGGAAAGTACATAACCAACTCTTTTCAGATTTAAAAAAGCATTTTTCTGTAAAAGCCAGGCTTGAGGGAGCGAGAAGAAACCTGCCTTTGTGATTTAACTGCCATTGCAGGTCTGCTAAACTCTCGTCCATCACTGCAATCAAGTCCCAGGACAGGAGTGAAATTCAAGCCACGAGAGCAGTTTTTAAGAAGGCTGTCGATGTCGAGAGAATGGGACCAAGGGAGGTGGAAGGCTCTTCGTGCAGCCTCCAGGGACAAAGATCAAGCAGCATTTTGGAACATAGTAGCCACTGGGAACACTCAGGGGACTATTACTATCGAAAGCAACATCGCCGCTGATGACTGGAATACACACTTTTCAAATCTCTATGGTCAAGTCCCGGTTGACCGTGCACCTCATGTTCTGGTAAGAAGGCCTCAATTACCAGCTATGGAGGGCCCCCACATACACCCGAGATTCCGAATAATACTTGCAAGGAAGTACTACTGGCTATTTGAAAGATTGTCCCGCACAAAGCCCCCGGCCTAGACAACATTCCAGATGACCTGTTTCTAGCTGAGACTGATGTCTTGGGTCCCTACCTCACGGTAGTTTTTAATGCCATTATAAGTGGGCTACCAATCCCTATAACCTGGGAGGGGCAGAAATAATCCCTATATACAAAATGGGCTCCCCCTGGTGCCAGCAAACTACAGGCCCATCAGCCTAATTGATAATACAAAGAAACCTGTGCATAATTTTTTTACTGAAATTACAAGATTGGCTATAGAGGCTAATGATCTTCTAAGCTCCATGTAAGCAGGATTCCGTAATCGCACATCAACAATAGACCAAGCGTTTAGGCTGCAGCTGATATATTGGAAAACTGTTCTTGAAAAGGGCAGACTTTATATGGTATTTGTTGATCTTCTATCTGCATTTGATTTGGTTCCCAGAAATGTGCTACAGAAGGTGCTGGCTGAGATGGGTGTCCCTAGTTACTTCTAGGGATGGTCTACCAACTAGCAGATCAGAGCTGAGAGACAGTTTACGAAATTTAAAACTGGTATGCTTGGGCCAAGCCAGGCCTAGGGTACTTTGACGGAATCCTTTAGGATAAAAGCTGAGGAGTTCTTGGATGAAGTTGAACCAAGTCTGACCAGAAAGCTGTATGTCCAGTTTAGGCATGGGTCATTATCTATTAGATCAGTCACCTCAAAATGGGTGTAGGGTACATAGAACAGCAGCAACGGTTTGCCCATCTTGTGGCCACAGCGAAGAAATGGTGGCTTATGCCTTGTTTTTCTGCCCAGAGTATAGTAGACCCAGGGCCAAATGAGTAATCCCCATTTACAGGAACCTGGGAACCCCACATTGTGCAGAGGCCTGCAGAATTTTACAGTTTGACACCAGCTGGCACATTGTATCTGCAGTCTCCAGGTTCTTATTTGCTAAATGGCGAATGAGGAGGAAAAATGTCCTACTACCGGCTGTTAGATAAGCTAGCAGTGCTGCAAGGCCGCTAGGGGAACCTCATATGAGGGAATGTCGTCTTGGTTGATGATCCCAGTAATCTTTAATCTCCAACCTATTAGTTGTTAACACTGGTTCCTTGTTTCAAATTGATGGATTTAGCTTTTTGCCCTTTGAAAATCATTGTCTTTTTAACATGCAGCATCACTTTTGTGTATATTTAATGTGGGATAATGTTTTACCTATTTTCTGTCTATTTTTAATGTATTTAACTAATGGTAGGAGGCCATTTTTATTGTTTTGTATATAGCTATATAACTTAGTATTTTTAATGTTGTTTATATGCATGTCTCTTTTATGGCAAATGGCCTAAATAAAGAGTATTGACTGACTGAATATTTATCAGCTCTTAATTTGCTGAGTCTGTCCTGGACGCTTGTTAACCCTGCTGCAAGCATGTGCCACTGAGTCCACAAAAAGAACGTCATTGTGCTGTGTAGATACAGAATATCCCTGCCTATTTGCTGGATATCAAAACATGTACTAAAATACCTTTTTTGTCCATCTGAAAGCACATTTTCTTTCCTGTTTGTACAAATAAAAGTCAAAATAATATTTCCAATTTTCAAGCCTGCAACTATCTTTCCTAACTCTGTCCTACAGATAAATAATTGTAAAACCGGCTAGATAAGCACCATAGCCTTGCAGGGAGGGGATAATACACTGTCAATTTGTCAACCAGGCTATGCTTTACCAGTATATATTGCAGTACTGGTTGAAAGGCAGTTAATTTTGCTATCTTTGTACATGGGGTTGTTAGTTAACTAGGGTGTTAACCCTGGTCAAGCAACTACCACAATCCCGGTCAGGGTGAGATACAAAAGTCACTAAATTAATCTGTGCTTAACCCTCTGGTAGCTTGGCACAAAAGCAGTCTGGCTTAATTTTGAGGCATTGTGGAAAGTATTTATGCAGCACACAAACAGTAATGCAGTCCAAACACAACATAACCCCCCAACCACCACCAATTTAGAAAAAAAGAGTACATTTTAATAAATTATTTGACACTAAAATGACAATCTAATCAGTAGGGACCGTAGTTATCTATCTTTACCTTATAAAGTAAAAACCAGTGCCTAAAAAAATCAGAGCACCAACCGCCGACATCTAGTCTCGCTATACCGGGTCAAAGTCGTAAAATATGGCAGATCGCGATGGAGCGCAAGTCGGCTATGAAGAGTGGATTGGACCAGTTCTGCGCTTAGCTTCAGACTTGAAAATAATTCCATCAAGTCTCTGAGAAGGTAGAATTTCTGCGAGGCAAGGTTGCAGGTGGAGGAGGCGTTATCTGGGAGCCACTGGACCAAGTTCTGGTGAAGATTTCTTAGTTTGGGCTAAATCAATGGGACAAAGGTGTAGCCGACGAGAGAACAATGAGGCTGGATACACCTTTGGCTAAGGGCCGGTGGACAGGATTTGTTGCTGCGGAGAGGAACGTAGCGAGAGCTGCTGCAAATTCAGGCCGCACCTTGGGAGGATTGACTAGCAGGTTGGTCCCGGTCTTCCCTCTGTTCTCAAAGCAGTTTTTTAGCCAAACATTTCCTTAGTCACAAGTTGTGGCTATTTGGGCACCTTTAGCACTACCACTAAGGGTCTAGGACTATAGGGGCACAGATTGAGGGGGTTAGGACTCACTCATGCTGGGTCCAGGTATGGGTTCCAGATGGTTAGAGCCTTTTCTGTCCCTAAGGCTCTGATCAGGCCAGCCAACTAGTGTTTGGAGCTACTCTGGTAGTCCTGGGTTCAAGCAGTGGAACAGGGCTCCAGGCAGCAAAGCAGTCTTGCAGAGTACACAGCAGGCCACAGCAGCAGGCAGTCCTCTGAAAGTCCTTCCGCAGGTCCAGAAAGTGAACTGAAGAGTAGATCTGAGGGCCCCTTTCTTTATATCTGGTGCCTTCTTTGAAGTAGGAGACGTTTTTAGAGAGATCCCTTTGAAGTGCTTGAAGTTTCCTGCTTCCCCTGCTCTGGCTCTTGGCTATCTGTATGAATAATGCAAGAGTGACGTCATTTGTGTGAGGGCAGAGCGCAGCCCATTCAGTTCCAAGTGGGGCTAAGCCCAGCTTCACCCCCCCCCATCCTACTAGTTGATTGCCCATCCAGACACACCTAACCCCTCTACTGTGTGGCTGTCTTGGAGGAATAATCAAAGGCCAAGTACACCCAGTCATGTGACCCAGGAACAGGCTGAAGGCACCAAGCAGGAAAATGCCAACTTTCGAAAAGTATTAATACTTTCTAGTATCACTTGTGAGTGCCCAAATAGGGGCTCAGAAACATGAATCCCGAAAATCAATTTACTTAATCACAAACGAAATGGATCAATAGCAAAAACAAGGAACGGGTGTATTCTTTGGTTAAGGTTTATACTCAAATAGATTTTGTCTAAGGGTACAAAACTATTTTCACAAAAACAAGAGTGACATAGACTAACAATTCCTCAACAAAACGTCTACTTGTCACTCTTGTCAACCCATTTCTAGTACCGATTTACACAGATTTTTGTCCTATACATCAGGTAAACATTTCTTGTACAATATTTCAGTGATGAAAATGGGTATGTTGGTCGACGTTTCGGTCTTATTATGTTGTCCATCTAAAAGACCATCTTCAGGACAAGAGGATTTCTTATGTTGAAAAAGGACCCTTCTGTGAAAAGGTATAATCACAAGAAATTATGTTCGTCAACTAAAGACATAACGAAAAGAAGAGATGCACCCAGAAAATGTGAACAGAGCGATAATATAGCGTTGTGAATCATAAAGAGACCTTTAACATATGATTTATCTCATCAATATAAAGAGAGAGTTAGCAAGAATGATAGATCTGCCTAAACCCACCCTATTTGGAATAAAATGTTAAAAACATACTAAGAAATAGAGCTAAATCGAAACTTTAAGGCAATTGATCTGTCACGTGGCCCATGGGGACATTGTCGTCTTCCCTAAGTTAGCATGAGCACGTTGCAGACTGTCCGCTGCTTTGCTCACGTTACTACACAAGCTTATTTGGCAAATGCCTCTTTTGATGTTTTCACATGAGAGCCTACCGCTGTGTTCACGCTTTGCAGGTTCCTGGGATTTAGTCTGAACATTGTGAACAAGGTCGAACAACAATGCCCCTTGTTGTTCTGTTATGGTCAGGCCCTAGCACCTAGACAAAACATACAGATGCAGCTGTTGTTTGGAATACGTACTTTGGTCATATTGGAAAACATGGATAGGTAGCAGACACTTGGAGAGGGACCATTCCAGGGAGAAGAGCATGACAGCACCTATGATGTAGATCTACCATCTTTAGACTGAGGTACGGGGTCTGCAGATAACACCCAGAGATCTTCTAATATATAATCATCCTGCTTCTATACAAGGGGAGGGTGTTTAGGCTACGCTGTCTTTCACTATGCCAGCTCCTTTTATAGTTTACGGACTATTTGCTATGCTGACCGTATTTGTGTTATGCATTTTTGTTCTTATTGTGGCACGTATACTGCATATTAGAGCACGTTCGTTAAAATAAATATTTTAAACTTGTTTGTGTCTGTCGGATCTTATTGTGGACAAGTACAAGAGTGTGAGCGAAAGGGTGTGTCTTGCAACCGCGATTCCTGAGAGAGTCGGGAGTGTTGTGTTCTGGGGTGTCTAATCACATGTTTCTCTGTGCGTGAGTAGGAGGGCAAGTGAGAAACTATAGCTAGTTGGTCCTGGGCTCATGGGTACTAAGGTGGTAGGATGTCTCAGTCCCTATATACTAGGGTCCCATAATCCTACGCATAGTTCTGTGTTTGCGCAGAATCCCTGCAACAGGTCCTCAAAGACTGAAGACCTGAGAGATCTGAAAAAAACCATATCGGAATCTTAATCCGATTATGTAAGGAAACTCAATGTTATTTAATGTAAAACATCAGTAATAGGTTAAGATACATCTCAAAAGAGAATGATCTTACATCGAAACTATCAAACCAAAGGATGAGTTCAAAGTTACTTGAACACATGTTGTACTATGAACTGGACAGTGGTATTCTCAAATATATGAGCGGTTACAGGGTGGGTAGAAAACTGCGCACCACAGATCAGTATTTACATCAATCTTATGATTTTATCAATACATTATGTAGTTGTAAGAAGCTTACTTATGCCACTATATTTTTGGAGTTTTCTGCATGATTTGGAATAAAGCGCAAAGCGTCTTTGAAGTTTCGCCGTCGAAATTGACGTGCAAATCGTGATGCTTCAAAAAGAAATGTGGAAAAAAGTGAATTAAGACTCCGTAAAGGAAAGGTGAAATTTATGCATCATCCTTGTCATGCAATATATTTACTAAAACTTATTTCGTGATAATGAAAACAGCGCCGTCTCAGGCGTCCATGCGTGGTGAGTAACACAGCCACTGCAATGAAGGTCAAACAGAAGTATATTTATGCTTCTGAGTAACGAGAAATGAAAGCTAATGATCCGTGGTTTAGTGTGGCGGCCATTTTAAGTGGCTCACCAGCGTATTAATACTAGATGGAATGTGGGGAAGTTTAATAGCCTATTTATGTCTAATAACTGAAAAAGTTTAAGTAAAATTGTTAGAGGTTGAGGCAAGAAATAGTCTTGTTCATGCAAATTAGATAAAGATATATAGCATTACTGTTAGTCAAGAGAGGGAAATAGCTATATTCATACATAAGATTAAATAAAGGGGGTCTCAAAAACACATTGCTTGGACCAGCACATCCACGTGAATAGCTATACATAGAGGTTGTGAAATTAAATATACAGTATTTATACACAAATGTCAGTACATATATACAGTTCTTCAAATATCATTGAACAAGACATTTTTACCTGATGTATAGGAACATTTCTGTGTAAATATGTACTAGAAATGGGTTATTGACACGAGTGACAAGTAGACATCTTGCTGAATTGTTAGTCTGTCACTCTTGTTTATGAGAACATTGTTTGTACTCATAAACTGAATCTATTTGAGTATAAACCTTAACCAAAGAATACACCCGTTCCTTGTTTTTGTTATTGATCTATTTCGTTTGTGATTAAGTAAATTGATTTTTAGGATTCATATTTTTGAGGCCACTATTTTGGCACTCGCAAGTGATACTAGTAAATATTTCTTTTTTACGTATTTAAATCAAATCCCTTGTAGACACCTTTACTAGATATTAGAACATTGGAATGTTGGGAGCTCCATTGAAGACAATGGAGTGCTCCCTGCTTCTACGGGCTGCTAAAGGCCCGCAGAGCAACATTCCAATGTTTTACAAAGGCCTCTCGGAGCTCGAGGGGATTTAAATCCCCTCGAGCTTCGAAAAGCCTTTGTTTTATTTGTTAGAACATTCTGCCCTCTAGTGGCAGAATGTTCTAATAGCCTTATAGCCCTTCGTAGCAGGGCTATACCGGCTATTAAAGTCCCTCACCCTTGTTAAAGTCCCTCGCCTTCGGCTCGGGCCTTTAACGCGGGAGCGGGCATTTAATAGCCGGTATAGCCCGCTACGGCAGGCTATAATATATTTTGTTATCCAAGCCCACAAAGGTTTATCGGGTTGCCTTATCTATACAAATAACTCTCTAAAAGTTTTTTTTTCAAAATTGTAACTTAAAATCTGACTTTACCATTAGAGAGTATTTTTAATTGCAGTTTCTCAGACGACAAACCTGACCTGTTTATCTGTTCCCGATCAGTAGCGTGTATTAAATGCAACAAGGCAACACAATGTTATCCTATGGGAAAAGTAGGCCACAGATTAGTGAAAAACTAATTCACTACCAGGACATGTAAAGCTTAAATGTACATGTCCAACCTTTTAATTGCAATGCACCCTGCCCTAAGGGCTACCTAGGGCCTAACTTATGGGTGACATGTATGTAATAAAAGGGGAATTTAAGGCTTGGCAAGGGGGTTATATTGGCAAGTCGAATTGGCAGTTTAAAGTTTAATTCAGGCTACAATGGCAGACCTGGGACAGGTGTTAGCTAATTTTACTATGTTTAAGTTGAGATAACAGGCACTATAGCACGGGTTTGCAGTGTTAAAGTACACATCGTCCTAGAACCAACAAAAATGATTTTCAGCAAAAAGGTGGTGGGTAAAGGGAATAAGTTTAGGGGAAAGCTACCTTAAGGCTGACGCATCTAAAGTGACCTCCCCCACCCCCACCTGAAAGTGGGGAGAACTACCCAACCTCCTGGGAGGTCTCATCAACGAGGTGGAAGAACCTGGACAGACCATCAGCATTGAAGTGGGTTGACTCAGGGCGGTGTTCCACCGTGAAGTCCATTCCCTGTAGGGAGATGGACCACCTCAACATTTTTGGATTCTCACCCCTCATCTGCATGAGCCACCTGAGGGGGCCTGTGGTCTGTCTGAGCCCAGAAGTGAACCCCAAACCGGTATCGTCTCAACTTCTTCAGTGCCCAGACCACAGCAAAAGCTTCCCTTTCAATAGCACTCCACCTCTGTTCCTTGGGAAGTAATCTCTTCGAGATGAAAGCTATAGGTTGGTCCAGGCCCTGCTTGTTTAGCTTTTATAAGACTGCCCCTAAGCCATGCTCTTGGGCATCAGTCTGCCCAATGAATTCTTGGGAAAAGTCAGGGGCCTTGAGTACATGGCTGTACGCATGGCATGTGTGTGGGTGTCAAAGGCTTTCTGACAAGCCTCTGTTCAGATCATCTTTTGGGCTGCGTCTTTGAAGTCCGCTCATTCAAGGGGGCAAAAGTGGTGCCATATCCCTTGACAAACCTCCTGCAGTAACCAGTAAGGCCCAGGAAGGCCCTCACCTCCTCTCTGGGTTTTCGTGGCTCCCATGCCAGGGTAGAATCTATTTTGGCCTGAAGGTGCTGCACATTAACCTCGCCTACAAGATGTCCTAGGTACAACACAGAACCCCGACCTATCTGGCAGTTACTGGCCTTGATAGTCAGGCCTGCCTGAAGCACTTCCTGCAAGTGACACAGGTGGTCCTGCCAACTACTACTGAAGACACCTTTGTCATCCAGATAAGCAGCCCTGATGGCTTCCATCCAAGCTGAGACCTGGTGCACCAACCTCTGGAAGGTTGCAGGGGCATTCTTCAATCCAAAGGGCATCACTCTAAATTAAGTGTCACTCTGGGGTAGAGAATGCTGGCCTGTTAGGCCCCTTCAGTTAGAGCAGTCTGCCAGTACCATGAAGTAAGATCAAAGATACTCAGAAACTTGGCAGCCCCATTGCTGTCAATGAGTCGATCTGCTCAGGGGTTGGGGTGAGCCCATCAGTCTTGGTGACGGAGTTGAACCCCATGTAGTAAACACAAAATTTGAGTTCTGGCGTGGTGCCTGGTGGGGCAGCTTTGTGTCCCAGCACCAAATGGGCTGGACCAGGGACTACTGGAGAGCTCAATCACTCCCAATTCTAGCATTTTGGAGACTTCTTCAGGCCTTGAAAAATCAGGAAAATGTTACCAGACCTGCAGGTCTAGTGACTTGAATAATCTACTCGACCTAACTGTAATGCACCTGACCCAAAAACTGGTCTCAAATTGTGTGATCCTAGGCAAATATTTGATTTTACAGGGTCCTCTTTTTCTTCATTGCCACATACGAGCCTACCTTCAAATATGTGGGTTGAACATGTGTGCTGTACAAAAAAACTCTTTTGTTTGATTTCATAAGCTAAACGTTTTCTCCATCTATAATAAAAATCTAGCCCACATATATGGTCCACATGACCCCTGACTTGCCTCTTAGTCCACTAATAGAATTGTCATCAGGGCGGGGGACAGGAATGTTTTGCACTTCATATTTAAAAACTTTTTAAATAAATATATCACTAAAGCATGATGCAGTAGCGCACTGTTATTTACAGACAGACATTATCCAATGAAATGGCCACAAACTTTCCCACTACCATCCAGTTTTACTGATAAACACACTGTGTGGATACTTGGTTTCAGCAAATATTTATCATTTCCATCACCAAGTAAAGTATTTTGATATGTTTTGATCATATTAAAATCCATCTCACTTTAGTGTTTCAAAAAAAGTGCTTTTCTAACGACTGAAATATATTTTGAAACATTTCTACTGTTTATTTACTAGCTATTTGAATGCCGTTCGCACAGCGACAGTTAACTTTACAAAATCCTCTAACTTTTGCAATCAGAAAAATAAATGTAAAACCACTCTCCCAGATAAAATAAGCAGTGATTTCTTAAGACATAGCCTGACATTTGACCTCTGTCTTTAAATACACAGCAAATTTGATAAGATAAAAACAAGATTTAAAGGCATCTTTATTGCTCATTAACTTTGTGAATAAGCAGAACACCTATTTGGCATCTCGCCAGACAGGGCCAGTAGGCCCTAAAAATAGATCAACCTGAAACTTTTACTCACCATAGCGAGTGGGCGAGGAGATTTCTCGAGGCCTGCTCTTGAATGTTGGCCTTCACCTTGTCAGACAGCCTGTAGATTTTATTCTCGACACGCAGGCTGTCCCCAGCATCAATATCATGGGCACACAAATTTGTAAGCCCAGGAGTGAGGGAAAACAGTGAGGCAAACTTTCCCAACAACTGGCAACAGTCCTTCTGCTGTTCTGACGTCCGGTTAGGAGAGAGGTTGTCACCCTTCACTGACCCATCTTTTTCTTTGGATGATAGGCCAGAGGGAGGTTCACTCTCCTTTTTGTCATCTTTCACCAAGAGCATGATGACTTCAGACCTCTCATAGTGGGGTTTGAGGCGATTTGATCTGAAGTTACTTGTAAAAGGTTTCTGGGGGTCTTTGAGGTCCACCGGGTAGGTGGCCTCCCCTTCCTCAGTCACCTCATAGGGTCCAGTCCAATGGTCCTGGAGGGCCCTGGGCTCCACTGGATCCATCACCTACACTTACACGCGGGAAACATCCTTAACAACGAAGTTTGAATAACTAATGACTGGAACCACGAATCCCGAACAACGACCAATCACTTAACCACGACATCCTTGACAACGACATCCTTAACAACGACTTCCATAAACCACGAAAACCACGTCTGCATGAGGGCTCTGACGTGATTTTAATGAGGTAATTGCTAGCAAATAAGCGAGTGAAACTGACCGTAGGGAGAGAAGTTTCCAGTGGGATCCGTTCGGGCAATTCCCCGACATGCAATGCATCCATGTGATTAAGAAATTATGTGTGATGAATCAGTATACTTTTGAGATGTAAAATTAGTCTTTTTATACATTTGAGATGTAAAATTAGTCTTTTTATACATTGCAAACACAAGGCGTCACAAATCCAATTTCCCCGACATGGGGAATAGTTGAAAAGGACGCCGCAGAGGGCGCAAATGGTGCTCTTACAGGCCTTTCTCCTGCGTGGAGGGCACCGCTAGCTTTAAGGAGGTCTCTCCCCTTCACGGAGAGAGACGGAATTGTGGCTGGCCGCGGAGCTGGTTTTTTACGAAGCAGGAGAGGGACACAACTCCGCCCCTGACTTCTCCAGCTCTGTTACACGGCGGGCCTCTCCTTGAATTCCTCACTTCCCCCTAGGGCACAGACCCATCGGGGAAGTGACGAGCATAAAATTTTGGGAAAAACAGAGGAAGGACTCGCAAAACTAATTACGTTGCGGCCTGCCTTCATCCTACCGGTGGCAAACGCTTGCTTAGGTAGTTAGAATGCGGGGCTGCAGCCTGCCTTCATCCTGCCGGTGGCACACGCTTTCTTAGGAAGTTAGAATGCGGGGCTGCAGACTGCCTTCATCCTGCCGGTGGCACACGCTTGCTTAGGTAGTTAGAATGCGGGGATGTGTGGTGACTGGGTACAGGGCATCCGTGCGTCTCTCCGCTCCGCCTCCCCTGAACTGACATGCTCATCGCCCCCCTGGCATGACTCACTCAGCAGGCGACCAGGACCGGTGGAAAAAGCATGCTAAGGTGGTTAGAATGTGAGATGATGTATGGTGAATGGGTACAGGGCGCCTGTGCGTTTCTCCCTTCTGCTCCCCCTGACCTGACATGCTTCTCGCCCCCTGGCATGATTTACTCAGCATTGCAGCCTCCAGGCTGGCGGGCTCTGACGAGCGTGGGGCTGCAGCCTGCCTTCATCCTTCCAGCATGGCAGTACGTCGGGGCATAGCGTCGCAGGGAATGCTCTGGCTTCAGCCAATGTGTGCTGGTGGTTTATGTGATGGGCAAGAACATAGTGGTGTAAATGGGTAATGAGCAGTTTAAATAAATTTCGGGGTTTAGGAAATTGTTGTTAACAATGTAGTTGTTTGGCATTGCTCGTTGTTTAGCCTTCGTGGTTAAGGAATTCGTGGTTTAGGCAGTAGTTGTTCAATCATACATCTCTTACACGCCAGTTTGAAACTCCACCAGAGTGGCCTTCTAGTCATACCAGAGTTTCAAGACTTCCTGGCTAGCTTCCAAGTTCTCAGAAGCTTTCCGTATAATTTGGCCATCTGGTTTTCTGTGGGCTACCATGTAGCTACCCACTTCGTGGGGGGAGGGAGAGCTTCTTGGGCGCTTGTTCCCACTCCTCCTTCACCGGTCTGAGAGGTCCTCTAGAAGGGTAACCACATAGAAGCTCGAATCAGCTGAACCCAACCCCCTTCTGAGGCACCGCTCCCTGAAGACAAAGAGCAGGCATGGCAAAAGGACTTCCCACTTCCGCCTCCTGGGCTTAGGAAGGCCCATAATCATCACTTTTAGGGTGGTGTTGAACCTTTCAACAAGCCCATTGGTTTGTGAATGGAAAGGTGTGGAGAACTTGTAGGTTACCCCACACGGACTTTGCAGGCATAAAGTTGGTGCCCCATCAGACCCCACTTCCTTGGGGAACCGTACACAAGTGAAGATCCCCATCAGGGCCCTAGTCACTGCAGGTGCAATTACAGACCTCAGAGGGATTGCCTCTGGGTATCTAGTGGTATAGTCCTCCAAAACCAGGGTAAACCTGCTGACTAAGGCGGTTTTGGGATCCAGTGACCCAACAGTGTTGATGCCCACTCTCTCAAAGCGGTGCCAACGACAGGAATTCAGAGGAGCCTTCAGCATTTTCCCAGTTTTCCCACTGGCCTGGTAGGTGAGACAGGTCTTGCAGAAAGTATCTGAGGCTATCCTCATTCTGGGCCAATGGAAGTGGTAGACTAGCCTGGGAAAGGTCTCGTCTTGCCTCAGATGTCCTGCCAGTGAGTGAAAAGTCTTTATTGTTTCAGTTAATAAAAACCATAACAATTTCGAAAATACCTATATAATCCAAATCTTAAACTTTTTAGAGGAAGAGTTCATAAGAAAATTATTAAAAGATTTCATAAGAAAATGTACAGTGTTGCTGGCTTTCTAAATATAAAATACAATACATTGAATCCGTTTAAAACCAATCTGAAAACCCAACTTTAACATATTAAAACCAAGCTGCATGGTCCAATTCCTATTTGCCACATTAAAAAAAAAAATGAGCTTCCATTACTACCTATTCAAATCCCGATATAGAATTCATGAATGCAACTCCTGCTGCAACTTCTTATTTGTTTTTAACGGAGGGACTTAGCATTTTGGTACTTGCAATCCCTACACAATCAATGGGACGGTGATTTGTTTGTCCATTTTCATTGTTAACTGTTCGTACCGTATCAAAAATGTCATCACCTTACAGTTTAGATAGGGATCCGTTGAGTCCAAACCTTTGATTATTGCAGCTCTACAAGGCCGAATCCCTCTATCATTAAATGCCTTTTTCAAAAGCCACGCCCGAGTTGACTTTAAACAAGGACATATGCAAATAAGATGAATGAAGTCTTGTTTCGCTGCGCCACATAAATGCATATCGTGGGACCATTGTATCTCCATTTGGGCTGATCTGCTAAACTTTGTAAGAGCCCAAACCTGGTGGCCATGAGTTTCCGTTTTAGGTAGTATGGCTATGTTGTATTGAGATATTCTGCCGGTCGTAATTTTGTATAGGACTGCAGGACCATCCAGGCGTGAGACCTCTTTGCAAATTTGTTTTTGTCCTCTAATAGTGAATGTAATTTTGCCATTTTATTTGCCACCCTACGGAAAACAGGAAAGGAGGGGGACTGTGCCCAGAGATCTTCGGACTTGGTTTCTTCCAAGGCCATTTTCAAAAACTTTCCATAACTAGAATACTGATCTTCTTCCTGGGCCCGCCACAAGGCATCATGTAAGTCATTCGCTCGACTTAACCAGATTTTGTACCAGCTTTTGACGTTCGCTTAGGTTCTCCCAATCCCTTGTTGAGTAAGACCAAATTCCAGTCTCACCTGAGCTGGAGACGCATTTTGTGGTAAGTTAAAAACCTTTTTGTATGCTTTCACTTGTAGCTTGCCCAACAGTTTTGCATCTGTACAGTTTAGAACGATGATTGCGTACTCCACTGTCTGCATCAATTTGGCACCTATTACGGCTAGCAGTGGCTTTAAGGATGGGCCCTTTACCTTTTTTGAAGGGGCACAGAATGCGTAGATTGGGCCATTACCTTTTTGTTTCCAGATTGTTTGTTTTTGGAAATTTAAGCGATCATCTATGTACAGCCCTAGATATTTGTAGTTATTAACTACCCCTAATGTTATTTCTCCCAGCCTGACCGGGAATTTGCGTCCTGACCGCTTTGCAATAGTCATGGCTTTTGGGTTTTTTATGTTCATTTCCAAAGCGTTGTCATTGGCAAATGTTGCTAGCTCGTTTAATGATCTTTGTAAGCCGACTCTTGTCCTGCCAGTGGAATTTCATGAGCCAGCCCCAGTAAGAAGGCACTGTAGCCTTGACTGTGACCTTGACTGGTAGGTCGCTCCCCCACCACACAGCTCCGTCTGTGTGCCCTGCTGCTGCCCCTGATTGTGCTCGTTTTTTTTCCTTCTGTGCCCCCTTGCTGCCCCTGATTGTGCTCGTTTTTTTTCCTTCTGTGCCCCCTTGCTGCCCTGATTGTGCTCGTTTTTTTCCCTTTCTGTGCCCCCTTGCTGCCCTGATTGTGCTCTGTTTTTTCCTTTCTGTGCCCCCTTGCTGCCCTGATTGTGCTCGTTTTTTCCTTTCTGTGCCCCCTTGCTGCCCTGATTGTGCTCGTTTTTTCCTTTCTGTGCCCCCTTGCTGCCCTGATTGTGCTCGTTTTTTCCTTTCTGTGCCCCCTTGCTGCCCTGATTGTGCTCTGTTTTTTTTCCTTTCTGTGCCCCCTTGCTGCCCTGATTGTGCCTCGTTTTTTTTCCTTTCTGTGCCCCCTTGCTGCCCTGATTGTGCTCGTTTTTTTTTCCTTTCTGTGCCCCCTTGCTGCCCTGATTGTGCTCGTTTTTTTTTTCCTTTCTGTGCCCCCTTGCTGCCCTGATTGTGCTCGTTTTTTCCTTTCTGTGCCCCCTTGCTGCCCTGATTGTGCTCGTTTTTTCCTTTCCGTGCCTGTTTCCCGCCGCTGCGCCCTGCGGCCCCGCCCCCTCACTGCCCATTCGCTGCCCCATTCCCTGCTCCTCCCTCCCACCTCCCCATTTATGGCGGCCGCTGTGCGGCCGCGCAGCGGACGGGCGCGCCTAAGGCAAGCCCGTCTGCGCCCGTCCGCGCCGGGACCGCGCCCAGCGCCAGAACCCCTGGTCCGGGCATCCCCCGTGCCCGCCACATCAACAGACGCCGATACGACGCCAGCACCCTCCACGCACTCAACCCCGGAAAAGATCACGCCTGCTACCGGGCCACCCTGAAGCGCACCCAAGGGCCCTTCACCTGCCGGAACTGCAGCTTCGCCAGCACCCGCCCCGCCAAACCACCGCCCAGGAAAGAACCCAACTACCTCAGATGCATCCTCCTCAACACCCGCTCCGCCCGCAAACACGCCATCGAACTCTGGGACCTTCTCGACTCAACCTCCCCAGACGTCGCAATCCTGACGGAGACCTGGCTGAATCCCGCTTCAGCCCCCGACATCGCCATTGCCATCCCGGACGGCTACAAGATCACCCGCAGGGACCGCACCAACGGAGTCGGAGGAGGCATCGCCATCGTCCACAGGAACACCCTCAGAGTCTCAACCAACACCGACGACACCCTCAGCACCGCCGAACACATGCACTTCCAGATCCACACCGATCCCAACACCACCCTCAGAGGAACCCTCATCTACAGACCCCCGGACCCCGACCACAGTTCAGCGATTCTATCGCTGACTTCGTCAGCACACACGCCATCGCCTCCACGGACTACATCCTCCTCGGGGACCTGAACTTCCACCTCGAGAACAACAAGGACACCAACTCCACCACCCTGATCGACAACCTCGCCACCCTCGGACTCAGACAGCTCGTGACTACACCCACCCACGCCGCCGGCCACACGCTAGACTCCATCTTTTCCGCAAGCCCACACGTCTCCTTCAACCACACCTCCGAACCCCACTGGACTGACCACCACTGCATCCACTTCACCTACAGGAAGCCCACCACGCACCACCGCACTGAACAAATGCCTCGCCGCTGCTGGAGCAGAGTCACCGAAGACCAGCTAACCACAACCCTCGCCCTGAGCCCACCCGCCGAACCCTCCGACCCCGACACCGCCGCCCGCAACCTCAGACAGTGGATCGACGACTGCGCCAACACCCTCGCCCCGCTCAAGAATCCGCCCAACAGCCACACCAGCAAGAAAGCCACCTGGTTCACCGAAGACCTCCAGGCCTCCAAACGAACATGCCGAAAACTGGAGAAGATCCGGCTCCACGAACGGACAGCTACGCCGCCCACAAGAGCGCCACCCGCAGTCACCATCACCTCATCAGATCCGCCAAAAGGGCCTCACTCAAAGACCACCTAGACAACAACGCACACAACAGCAAAGAGCTCTTCAACATCGTGAAGGAACTCTCCAACCTCAGCTCCAACACCAACGACATCCCGCCGTCGCGAGACCTGTGCGACTCACTGGCCACCTTCTTCCACCGCAAAATCGCCGACATCCACGACAGCTTCAACACCACGACCGCCCCGGCAACCACCGAGACCACTGCCCCCACAACCACCAACCGCCTGCCCTCCTGGACCAACATAAACGACGAGGACACCAGCGAGATCATGAACACCATCCACTCCGGCTCACCGCTAGACCCGTGCCCTCACCACGTCTTCAACAAAGCCAGTACAGCCATCGCGCCCCATCTCCGGAAAATAATCAACATCTCCTTCGAGACAGCAACCTTCCCGGAAAGCTGGAAGCACGCCGAGATCACCGCCTTACTCAAGAAACCCAAGGCAGACCCCAAGGACCTCAAGAACTTCCGACCCATCTCTCTGCTCCCGTTCCCCGCGAAGGTCACCGAGAAAATCGTCAACAAACAACTGACCCGCTACCTCGAGGAGAACAACATCCTGGACCCTTCCCAGTCCGGCTTCCGCAGCAACCACAGCACCGAAACCGCCCTCATCGCCGCCACCGATGACATCAGGACCCTGCTAGACAACGGAGAAACAGCAGCCCTCATCCTCCTGGACCTATCAGCCGCCTTCGACACGGTCTGCCACCACACACTACGAACACGCCTTCACGACGCCGGGATCCAAGAGAAGGCCCTGGACTGGACCACATCCTTCCTCTCCGGCAGAACACAAAGCGTCCGCCTCGCCCCTTCCGATCCAAGGCCACCAAGATCATCTGCGGCGTACCCCAAGGCTCCTCCCTCAGCCCAACGCTGTTCAACATCTACATAGCACCCCTTGCCCACGTCGCCCGACAGCACAACCTCAACATCATCTCCTACGCCGACGACACCCAGCTGATCCTCTCCCTCACCAAAGACCCTCACACCGCCAAAGCCCACCTCCACGAAGGAATGAAGGCCGTCGCCGAATGGATGAGGACCAGCCGCCTGAAGCTGAACTCGGACAAGACGGAGGTCCTCATCCTTGGTTCCAACCCTTCAGCCTGGGACGACTCCTGGTGGCCGACATCACTGGGAACAGCCCCGACACCCACCGACCACGCACGCAACCTAGGGGTCATCCTCGACCCCACCCTCTCCATGACTAAGCAGGTCAACGCCGTTTCCTCATCCTGCTTCAACACCCTCCGAATGCTCCGCAGGATCTTCAAGTGGATCCCCACCGAAACAAGAAAAACAGTCACCCAGGCCCTCGTCACCAGCAGGCTGGACTACGGAAACGCCCTCTACGCAGGAACGACGGCTAAGCTCCTGAGACGGCTGCAACGCATCCAGAACGCCTCTGCACGTCTTATCCTCGACATCCCCCGACGCAGCCACATCACACCCCACCTGAGAGACCTGCACTGGCTCCCTGTCAACAAGAGGATAACCTTCAAGCTCCTCACCCACGCACACAAAGCACTCCACAACTCCGGACCAGCCTACCTCAACAGATGACTCTGCTTCTACACCCCCACCGCCAGCTCCGCTCCACCACCCTCGCCCTCGCCACAGTCCCCCGCATCCGGAAAACGACCGCCGGCGGCAGATCCTTCTCCCACCTCGCCGACAAGACCTGGAACACCCTCCCCACCAACCTTCGGCAGACCCAAGACCTACTGGCCTTCAGAAGACTCCTCAAGACCTGGCTCTTCGATCAGTAGCAGCACCACCCCCCTCTTACCCCAGCGCCTTGAGACCCTCGCGGGTATGTAGTGCGCTTTATAAGTGACATGATTGATAGCATTGGGGGACCACCAAAACATATGTTGCCCCCCCCCGTGAACAGGAGTTCATTCTTCCCGTATGTGAGGTGATCTTCAGAGATATCACCAGCTGCCTGGGCTTCAGCCTGACACCTCATGCCCTCAAGGGTTGGTGTAGGAAGCTGAGTTTTGCAGCGTGAATCTTTTTGGATTCACTATGCTGTGCATTATTCCGCGGTCTAGTGGTTGGGTCCGGAATCGTAGTATTTTTTTTCTCTTTTTTTTTTTTTCGTGGCCCAGGTGGGCGTCGACGTCCCACCATTTGGTGTCCTCCCGTGACGTCGGCGCGCTTCCTCCGGAAGCTCCCACCTTTGGGCGCCATCTTCAGATTCTTTTTTCCGCCGTTGGGTCTGGATCGTCACGAGGAGTTCCAGAGTTTTTGGGAAACAAGAAGAGAAAATAAAGCAGAAAACGCCAAGAAGTTGGAGTTTCTTCATCGCACGACAAAGAACACAGAACCGGGACGACGAAGAGGGTGAGAAGGAGGAAGAACTTCGACGTCCAACGGAGAATGCACACACAGGGGGCCCCCTGAGCGCAGGAATGGACAAAACCCCATTCAAATTTTGCCGTAATTGCCACCACAAGTACGCGCAGAAGGACCAGCACCCAGTCTGCAACCTCTGCCTGCCAAACGACCACGAAAGCGAGGATTGCAACGCCTGCTCGGCATTCACCCCCAAGACCCTCAGAGTGAGGGAGAGACAGAGGACAGCGAACTACGCCATGCAGGGGCAAGGACAACCTCCGTCGCTTCGGGACTTGGGCCCCTCCAGCGGAGAAGAGGACAACATCGCCGAGGGACCAGAGGACTACACGGTCGCAGAGACCGATAAGAAGTCGACAAAGGAGGTAAGAGAGACGTCGACCCTTAAAGCCCCGACAGACTCTCGAAAAACAGAGCCAAAGTCCTCGAAAGGAGCACTGGCGTCGAAGCATTCGACGACCACAGCTGCGTCCACGGACAAACAGCCCAGCGGATCCTTCGAAAAGGACTCCCAGCCGGCGAAAGCTCTAGAAAAACCTAGGTCGTCGAAGCACGGTCCCGAAAGGCCGCGCTCGACGCCGAAGGGAAAAGAGCCGAAGGCGACTTCGACGTCAACATCGACTACCTCGAAGAGAAACGCCGAAACTCTCGACGCCGAACAAGCGGCCGAAATGGAGAGGAATAAAAGAAGGCTCGAGGCCGAAATGGACAGTATCCTCCAGAGGAAGAAGGACTTCGACGAACGGATGAGCAGATACACCATCCCTTCGAAGCCCCCGACGGTAGTCGAAATAGAAGTCGAAGAGGAGTTCGCCGCCGCCGACCCACCGAAAACTCCTGAACCAGCAGAGCAACAGGACGAAGAGGGCCTGTATTATTACGGAGGAGAAGGCGAGGACGATCAGCAAACAAACTTGGGCTCGACGCCCTCGGAGGCGCAGGACCTGGAATGGCAGGACCTCGACGCCGAAAACCCGGAGGAGGGCGTAGAGTCATATCCGTCGAGGCCTTCGCCGCCAGACGACTTTGGCATCTACAACATGGTCATCAAGAACGCTGCAGCAACTTATGGGGTTGAAATGGAGGAAGAGAAACCAAAGGCTTGTTTCCTCTTGGAGACCCTGCTCCCGACTCAAACTATTAGCCAATTCCTACCCATGCTTCCAAGTGTGCTGGACCAGGGCAGGGAAGCTTTCAAGGAGCCAGCAATCTGCAGATCTGTCACCCCTAGAACAGAGAAGAAATACAAACATTCCTCTAAGGACCCAGCATATATCCAGGGATCCGTACCAGCTGACTCTATTATAACATCAACGGCCAGAAAGAGGGCCAACATTCCCACAAACTCAGGGCCACCTCCAGACAAGGAGAGTAAGAGAATAGACCTCACAGGGAGGAAAACCGAGAGGAATGCGGCAATTCACTGGCGCATTGCGAACTCCAATGCCCTAATAAGCAGACATGCGTACCAACATTGGGAGGAGGTCGGGCAGCTGCTCAAACATCTCCCGGAACAACACCAGCAGAGGGCAACACACCTGGTGGAGGAAGGCAAGAACATGGCCAACACCTGCCTAAAGTCGGCCTTGGACGCGGCAGACACATCAGGCAGACTTATGATTGGAGTGACGGAAAGAAGGCATGCCTGGCTAAGGATCTCAGGTTTCAAGCCGGAAGTCCAGAACAATATTCTGAACATACCCTTCAACGGGAAAATACTGTTTGGCACACCAGTGGACGAGAAGCTGACACAGCTCCAAAAGGATAATGAAACTGCAAGGTCCTTGGGAGCGCTGCAGTTCAGAGGGATGAGAAGGGGCACCCCCTCAAGGAGACCAAATGGCAGAGTAGGAAACCAGCAGGGAACATCGCACCAGGCCTTCCAGCAAACTTACCAGGGAAACAACAAGGTCAGCAACAGCAAAGCTGGCAGTACCAACAGAGGGGCCAGTCCTTCCGGGGGCGACCGAACGGACGGGGACAAACGAGAAGAGGGGGACAGCAACCCGCCTCCAAGTGACTCCGCTGTACCAAACGTGCCCACACAGACAACATCTCTAGTGGGGCGGCACAACAAATGACCCAAAAGACAATTAGAAACACACAAAGGAAAAACCAACGACCATGTAACACCGGTAGGAGGCAGATCAAGACACTTCTTCCAGGAGTGGAAGAAAATAACAACGGACAAATGGATACTCAACATCATACAGTTCGGCTACTGTATAGAACTGGGAGAAAAGCCACCGAACAGGAGGCCAACCAACAAAACGCGCTCAACAAAAGAGCTCTCCCTCCTCTGGCAGGAAGCACAAGGAGGCAATAGAAACGGTGCCGTACAAGGAAAGAAACAAGGGAGTGTACTCCAACTACTTCCTCGTACCAAAAGTGGACGAAACGTTAAGGCCCATCCTGGACCTACGGTTCCTAAACAAATACATAAAAACTCAAAAGTTCAAAATGACGTCCCTACAGGAGGTTATACCTCAGATAAGGGACGGGATTTTATGTCCACTATAGACCTCAAGGATGCCTACCTACACATTCCCATGAACCAGAAACACAAACATCTACTGAGATTTGCCATCAACAAGGCGCACTACCAGTTCACAGCCCTAGCCTTTGGGCTAAAATCCGCACCAAGGGTCTTCACAAAATGCCTAGCTGCGGTAGCGGCACACTTACGGAGGCAGGGAATACATGTATATCCCTACCTCGACGACTGGTTGGTAAAGGCGAACTCCTACAACCAATGCAAACTACATGCTCAGCGGGTCACGCACACGCTGACATAACTAGGGTTTTCGATACGCTGGGGGAAGTCCTCGATAGAACCAGAACAGGTGAAGATCTTCCTGGGCGCACAGATCAACACCATTCAGGGCAGGGTGTTCCCCAGCGAGAAGAGAACCTTTGCCCTGCTGAAGGAGACACGTCAATACCGGAAGGGGCAACCTCTGACAGTGAGGACAGTGAGCAAGCTCATGGGGATGATGGCGTCCTGCATACACCTAGTCCCCAATATTCGACTCCACAAGAGACCATTCCAGGAATGGCTCCAACAACAATGGTCACAGGCAACTGGGAGTTGGGAAGATCTAGTGGTTGTAACGCACGCAGTGCAAGAGGAGATAGCGTGGTGGAACAAAGACAACATAACGAAGGGGAAGCCATTTACACCACCAACTCCAACAGTGACCATCACAACAGACGCATCCCAAATGGGGTGGGGAGCGCACATGAACCTGCTCAAAGTGAGGGGGTTATGGACACAAACAGATGCCATCAAACACATCAACTACCTAGAACTAAAAACCGTGTTCCTTGCACTAAAAGCCTTCCAGAAACAGCTGTACGGGCAAAGGGTGTTAGTACAAACAGACAACACCACAACGATGTTCTACATCAACAAGCAGGGAGGAACACAATCAGTGGCGCTGTCAAGGCTAGCGCAGGAGATATGGAGATGGGCAATCCCACTACAAATAGACCTCCTGGCGATACATCTACCAGGGAAGGACAATGTGGAAGCAGACAGACTCAGCAGACAGACATCAGCATCCCACGAGTGGGAGCTCAACCCCCAGGAAATGCAAAGGCTATTCAAAAAGCAGGGGACCCCACAAATAGACCTGTTTGCAACACACCAGAATGCAAAATGCCAATACTTCGCATCCAGACAGCCAGGTCAGCAATCCCAAGGAAATGCCCTATGGATAAGCTGGTCAAAGACATTTGCCTACGCTTTTCCCCCAATACCGCTGATGCACAGGGTGCTCAGCAAGTGCAGAACAAGCAACATGACGCTGATTCTGGTAGCACCACAGTGAGCCAGGCAGTCCTGGTTCTCACAAATAGTGGAAATGGCACAGGGGCCACACACAAGTTCCCAAAAAGAAGAGACCTGCTCTCGATGCAAAACGGAAGAGTGCTCCACCCGGAACCAGAGAGCCTCAGCCTAACAGCTTGGCTCCTGAAGACTTGGAGTTCGCGCACCTCAAGCTCCCAGAGAGCACGCTGGCGGTGCTGCGGGAGGCAAGGAGACCCACCACACGGAAGTGTTATGCGGCAAAATGGAAAAGATTCACCCAGTGAAAAGCTCCAGAAGAGAATCACCAGGGAATCAACAGCGCTAAGATACTTAACACACTTGCTAAAAAGTAACATAAGCTACACCTCGCTAAGAGTACACCTAGCAGCAATAGTAGCCTATACAAGGGGAGAAACAGGGAAAAGTTTCTTTACATCTCAGGTGGTAAAAAGATTCCTGGAGGGGGCCAAACTAATCGCCCCCCCAAAAAGGATGCCACCGCCGGCGTGGAACCTCAATGTAGTTCTAACGCAACTTATGAAGGCACCTTTCGAACCCATTCACAAGGCCGCTCTACATATGCTCACAATAAAGACAGCCTTTCTGGTGGCGATCACCTCGCTACGCAGGGTGAGCGAATTGCAAGCTCTAACACTACAAGAACCCTACATTCAAATTCACAATGACAGGGTGGTAATAAGAACAGACCCACATTTCATGCCAAAGGTGGTGTCAAAGTTCCACATAAGCCAGACAATACAGATACCACGTTTCTTCCAAAAACCATCCACAAGCGCAGAGAGGGCACTGCACACTCTGGACGCTAGAAGAGCAGTGATGCATTACATCAAAAGAACTAAAGATTGTAGGAAAACAAAGCAATTCTTTGTGTCTTTCGCAAGCAGTTTCTTGGGAAGACCGGTAACTAAAAACACCATCGCACGATGGATCGCGCAGACAATCAAATTCTGCCACAAGCAGGCAGGCCAGGAACTACAAGGGGCAGCACAAGCTCACTCGACAAGGAAAAAGGGAGCAACAATAGCTTTCCTGGCAAACACACCCATCCAAGACATTTGCCTGGCGGCAACATGGGCTTCAGTGCACACGTTCACTAAGCACTACTGCGTGGATATACAGATGAACAAAGAGGCACAAGTAGGTCAAAAAGTGCTTCAACATATATTCAACAACCAACGCTCATCTTCCACCCAGCCGCCACAAACATAGCAAACCGCTACAAAGTCTATGCACAGCATAGTGAATCCAGAAAGATTCATGCTGCAAAACGAATAGTTTCTTACCTGTCGGTGTAGTTTTGCAGCTTGAAGACTTTCTGGATTCACTAGCGAACCCACCCACCTCCGCCAGAAAGATGAGACCGGAGGAAAAGGATTAAGAAAGGAAAAAGACCTTCAAAAAATAAGAGGATAAACAAAAATAGCACAAGACAAGAAAAAAAGAATCCGAAGATGGCGCCCAAAGGTGGGAGCTTCCGGAGGAAGCGCGCCAACGTCACGGGAGGACACCAAATGGTGGGACGTCGACGCCCACCTGGGCCACTAAAAAAAAAAGGAGAAAAAAATACTACGATTCCGGACCCAACCACTAGACCGCGGAATAATGCACAGCATAGTGAATCCAGAAAGTCTTCAAGCTGCAAAACTACACCGACAGGTTAACTATGCGTTTCTGTTGCACTACCCCCCCCCTCCACTTTTTGACAGACTACTGATGCACTTTGGCTTGATGTGCCCTGGGTCCCTGCCAGTCCGGTTCCCAGGGCCTGTGTTCTTTCCCAAAATTGTACCTTGTACCCTCAATTGGCACCTCACTGGCCACGTCGGTCCCTTGTAAAAGGTACCGTGGGTACCAAGGGCACTGTGGCCAGGAAAGGCCTCTAAGGGCTGCAGCACTTATTGGGCCAGCCTTAGAGGCCCTGTATCTTTATTTATCTATATATACATATACATATGCACACGCGCACCCCCCCCCCCCCCCATATTGAAAGCTGCGTGTTTTGGTGCAGAAAAAAGCGAAGAGTCGACATGGCACACATCCCTGTGTGCCATGACTACAACCCACTGCCCTGGGATAGGTCAGCCACACCTCTAGCTGGGTGCACTATACCATAGTGAGGGTTCAGGGGCATGAGCCCTGTACCCCTACAGTGTCCAGACCAATTCTTAGACATTGTAAGTGCAGTAATGCCATTAAGTTTGTCATTACGAACTCCACAGCCTTTACTGAAAACTGGGAAGCGTGGTATAAAACGTCTCAGCACATTAAACTCACACTGATGCCTGTGTGGGATTTAATGAAAAATGCACTCAGAGGGCATCTTAGAGATGCCCCCTGAAAAACAACCAGCCTCTGGTGGGTTCCCTGACTGATACACACCAGCCTGCCACCACAACATGTTTCTGGACCCCTGGGTGGGAGCCTTAGCTCCCCGAGCCCAGAAACAAAGCCTTTCCTGGGCGGAGGTGGTCACACCTCCCCCAGGCCAGGAAGAGCCATCTGTGGCAGGGGAGCTTCATAGGCCTTGCCGCCTTTGTAACACGACCCCCAGCCTCTCCTGCTATAAGGAGCAGGCCCCTTTCCTGTCTCCTCTCCTTTTCGGCGGGAAGACAGGCAGGAAAAATTAGCACAGCCCAGAAGGTGTGCCCACCTCTGCCAACCCCACCCCTCAGGTGGGGGATGAGAGGTGAAGCCCACTCTTCAGTGTCCGCCATCTTGCAGATGGCAGGCACTCTCCAATCAGGATTAGGGATTGTGCCCACTCCCCCCATGTGGGGTGAGCACACCAAGGGTGTAGTCACCCTAAGGTCAGTAGCCCATTTGCTACTGACCCCGAGACCCCTAAAACGCCCCCTAAATACAGTATTTAGAGGGCAGCCCTGAACCAAGAAGACAGATTCCTGCAACATACGAAGGACAAAAGAAGACGCCCAGCAGAGGAGACTGCAGAGAAGAACTTCCTTGGCTCCAGCCCTACCGGCCCGTCTGCAGTTTCCAGAGATCCTGCGCCAAAAAATGCCTTGTCCTGCAGCCAGCGACCTCCAGAACCTCTGGGAGGACTGACTGCCTTCAACAAAGACCGGATCTCCTGTGAACAGCAGCTCTGTTCAAAAGAAACTCCCAAGGCAGACTCTGAGCCTGCTGAGGACAAAGAAACCAGACGCCTGGAACCACCACTGCACCCGATGCATACGGCCCGAATCGGGGTGGCCTACCGGTCCCAGCGAGGTCCACCAGCGCTCCAGTCAGAGTTCACCGTGGATTGACCCCTCCAGGCCTCCCCGACGTGCAGCCCCTGCACCGAGACACCCTCCCCCCCCCCAACCAAGAGTGCCCAGTAAGGTGAAATCCAACCTCAAAAGACACCCCTGCATCCAACCGCCCTGTACCTCGGTGAAGAGAAACCGAGGTGTACCTACGTCCCTGAGCCCTCCAACTTACCTGCCCAGCTGTTGGCTCCTCCCGGACGTCTTCCTGAACCGAGCCTGCAACTCCCATTGAAAATAACAGGGCACCCGACGCCAAAACAGCACCCTGCACCCAGCCGCCCCTGTGCTGCTGTGGGTGCACCTTGTGTGATAAACTGGATCCCCCTTTGCCCTGAGCTTAAGTCCAGGAGCTTTGCTCCCACAACCTTGTGGCCTGCTCGTGAGCAGTCACCAACCGGAGGCCCCCTATCCTCTATTGGATAACATTGGGCCTCAGCACTCTGCACCCTGCCGCCCTAGTGCAACTGAGGGTGTGCTGAGAGTGCATCCTCGACCCTGGGGGAACCCTGGTTCTGACCCCAGAATACCAACTCCCACAAACCAGTACTTACCTGTAAACCGATAACTTCATTTCCTCCCATAGGATTGAATTGACTGCTTTTCTTTGAAAATTCTTCTGTGTGGAGTTGGTTTGTATGAAAACTTGAAAAACTGCAAATGTACCAAAAGTGAATTACCTAACTTTTTGTCTAGGAAATGTCTCAGTGTGATATCTAGGTATAACACACTGATTAGCAAAAGTAACTTGAAAGTAATCCAAGAAGTAACAAGTATTGTAATCTACAAAGTAACTGAAAACTAATTCTGATTTATTGACTTACCTGTAAATCAACCAACTGCCTTTGAACCTGTATTCAACTGTAATTAATTGCATAAGTATTGCAAAGTATTATTTCACTTACCTGCACCAGGCCTGGCTTGGTTCTAGAAATAAAATAACTAAATAATATTGTTATACAAACAAATTGGTCTGAGTTGAGTCTTTGATTATGTGACATCATTTCTTGCCTGAGTTGGTACAACAAATGCTTAACACTACCCTCTGATAAAGCCTTACTGCTCGCCCACACTACCACGAATAGAGAGTAAGGTGCTATCTACTTTTACCTATGCCTACCTTTGGGGTTCCACTGGACTCTGTGCACACTATACCTAATTTTGGTATATTATGTACAGAGCCAGCTTCCTACAGTTGGGCACTCCTTCTGTGTTTTAAAGAACTCCTCCCTGGTGGGCCCCCTCTCAGCTTAACATCCAACAACCTCAGGTAGGTCCCCCTAGGGCGGCACCAAGGCGGCCTCTTCTGGTGCCTCATCCACCTGTACCGTACATAGGAAAGTGCCTCTTTTAGACATGGTCACCCCCCAGTTTTTGCTCACTGGTACTGATGCTTTTGATTGAAAGTGCACAGGGTCCCTGCTAGCCAGGCCCCAATGCCAGTGCTCATTCCCTAAAAACTACTCAAGTGCTCAGTGGTAACCCAATTGGCAAGGTCTTTAGCACCCTTATAAGTCCCTGGTAAATGGTACCCAGGGCATGGGTACTAAAGAGGGTCCCCGAAGGCTGCAGCATGTATTGTGCCACCCAAAGGGAGCCACACTCAAATTTTAAGCAGACTGCCATTGCAGGATACCTGAAATGGTCTAAACCATTCCGAAAACACGACCTTGCCCACTCCCCTGTGTGCTTTGCCCAAGTACATTGCATGTGCTATTTGTAAGTCACCCCTACAGCAAGCCTTCGAGCCATAAGTCGGGGTGCATTGATCAGATGTACCCCTATGATGCCTAAGTCCATTACTAAGCATTTCAGGTGTTCAGGAATCCATTTTGAGGACCTGTACTGAGCACTGGTCATTACGAGTTACCCAGCTACATGATGGCTTCACTGAAAATAGTGGTGTTTGGTGTCAAACACCTGGTCTTAATAAATCAGTACTGATGCCCGTATCAGATTTATTATGACATGCACCCAGAGGGCACCATATAGGTGCCCCCTGTAAACCTTCTAGTCACTTCGTGTTTGCTGACTGGTATCTTCCAGCCTGCCCCCTCTGACTGGTTTCTGGCCCCTGCACGGGAGAGCCCACGCTCTGAGGCCAGCAATAATGCCTGCTTGGCAGAAGGTGTTGTCTCCTTCAGCAGAGTTGTTAGTGATTCAGCATATCCAGGCCAGAGGCTTCAGAACCTCAGCCACATTTGATATGTGTCCCTGGCTTCCTCCCAGACCTGGGGAACATCACCCCCTGCCCTGGGGCCCATTTGGCACCAGAGCAGGTGAGAAATTAGATATTCAGGAGGCGTGTTGCACTTACAGGCTAGGCACACCCTTAACGTGGGCCACCTGAAGTGGACAGCCCGAGAAGGGTTTCACCATCTTGCTTTTGTGGAATTAGAGAATTCTGGGTTAGGGTTATACCCACTCCTTGCAGAAAATGGTCATATAGTTGGTGTAGTCACCCCAGGGGTGGGTAGCCCATTGGCTACTACTGTGTGCTCCCCTAAACGCCCCTAAATTGAATATTTAGGGGCACCCTGACACCACACCGACAGATTTGATTACCTGGGAACAAAGGGTACAAAGATGAGCTGACCCTTGAGAACTAAGGACCTGCACCGAACTTGGCTACAAACCCTGCCTGTTTGCTTGTTCCTTGACAAGTGCAAAGGCCCAACTCGTCCTGCAGCTGTGCATCTTCCCCAACACTTTGAGCACTACCCAACACTTCGACAACCATCTAGCATCTCCCTTGGGGTGGAGGAGCCATCCCCCTGTATCTGAAGGCACAGATCTCATCGGCCCGGTCCACCATGTTGCTGGCCATCTGGATCTACGACCGCTTCGACACCCAAGACAATGTCACTATGCCCGGCACATGCACGCAGCACCCCGACAGATCCCTCTCAACTGTACTCCGCTCACCACAGACGACACACTCAAGACCATGATGGGCATCCACTCAGGAGCCCCTTCGGATCCTTGCCCGTACTATGTTTTCCATAGAGCAGCCGCCTCCATCGCCCCCACCCCCCCAGCTTTGCAGCACCATCAACTGCTCCAGCGAAATCGCCACCTTCCCGATGACTGGAAAGACGCTAAGATCAACCCCCTGCTGAAGAAGCCGTCCGCCGACCTGAAGAACTTCAGACCCATTTCCCTCCTCTCCTTCCCAGCCAGGGTCATCGAGAAGGCCATCAACGCCCAACTCTCCGAGTTCATTGATGAGAACCACGTCCTGGACACCTCCCAATCCAGCTCTGAAGCAACCACAGCACTGAGACTGCACTCCTCGCCCCACCGACGACATCCACTCCCTCCTCGACCGAGGAGAAACCACAGCCCTCATCCTACTGGGCCTCTCGGCCGCATTCGACACTTTCTCCCACCACACACTAATCACAAGACTCTGCGATACCAGCATCTGCGACAAGGCACTGGACTGGATCCACTCCTTTCTTACTGGCCGAACACAGCGAGTTAGACTACTCCCGTTCCCCTTAGAACCTACAGAGATCAGCTGCGGAGTGCCCCAGGTCTCCTCCCTAAGCCCCACCCTCTTCAACGTCTACATGACCCCCCTCGCAACAATTGTCAGAATCCACGGACTCAACATAGTCTCCTACACCGATGGCACCCAGCTGATCCTCTTCCTCACCAACTAACCCGCAGCCCCCAGAATCAACTTTCACAGCGGAATGAAGACCGTTGTTACCTGGATGAAAAACAGCTGCCTCAAGCTCAAGTCGGACAAGACCGAAGTACTCATCCTGTGACCCACCCCTTCAGCCTGGGATGACTCCTGGTGGCCCGCCCCACTAGGAACCCCTCCCACCCCTACTGACCATGCACGCGACGTCTGCATCGTACTGGACTCCTCGCTCTCAATGAACCACCAAATCAGCGCAGTATCCTCATCCTGCTTCCACACGCTCTGCCTGCTTCGAAAGACATTCAGATGGATCCCCACAGAATCCAGAAAGACGGTCACCCACTCACTCCTCACTAGGCAACGCACTCTACACCGGCGTCACCCAGAAACAGCTCGGGGAAACTACAGAACGTCAAAACGCCACCGCCAGACCGGTCCTAGACAGCCCCCGCCGCAGCCACATAATAAAACACCTCCTACAACTCCACTGGCTCCCAATCAACAAGAGAATCACCTTCAAGCTCCTCACATATGCCTACAAAGCTCTCCACGACGCAGGACCAGAATCAATGCCTTGCATTCCACACACCCGCCAGACAACTCTGCTCCGCCCAACTCACCCTGGCCTCTATCCCACGGATCCACTAGACCAGAAGCGGAGAAGGATCCTTCTCCTATCTCGCCGCCAAGACCTGGAACACCCTGGCCCTCCACTTCAGGCAAGCCGCATCATTGACCCAATTCAGGAAGGACCTCAAGACCTGGCTCCTCGACTGAACCTTTGCACCCAGACGGATAAGCAACCCTCCGCCCCGCACCTTGAGACCCTCACGGGTGAGTAGCCGCACTATATAAACCTCTGATTGATTGACTGGGCCCACCGAAGGAGCATCACATCAGGAAGAGGTCTTCGTGGCTCTAGGAGGACAGCTCCGTCTCTCTTCCAAGCCGTGTTTGTGTCCAGCCCGGACGCTACCTCTGTGGAAAGCCTTCCTGCACGACAAGGGACTTCAGGGCCAACAATATCCACAACCAAAGTGGCACTGCTGTCTTGTTTTTCCCTCCTCTGCAGAACCAACTGACAGCTGTGAGAGCCTCGACCTCCAGTGGCCAGCCAGCCAAGACACCCTGCACTCGAGCTCCACATCTCGGCGCTGTGACTCCTGACGGCATCATCTTGGCCTAGGGGGTCTTCACGGCCTGAGCCCCCCTTTGGGTTTTTCCGGAATTGTCCCCAAGACCCTCCTTGCAGCCGTTGTTTCAGGTCACCAATGACTGCTACGGTGTTGCTCGAGGCTACCATCCCGACCAGCACCTCGGCACCCAGACACCCCATGGCGGGTAACCCGAAACTGCTGGTGGTTCTTTGGATATTGGCTCTCTGGCACCTTTAGTCCAAAAGAGCACGTTTGAACTTCAACTGGAAGTATATGTATGCTGTGTATGTTTTTCCTCCCATAGGATAACATTACTGCGTTCAAGGATCATGCCTCTAAAACTGTTAACGTATTTTTGCTACTTATTTGTAAAATCAATATCTCTGAAAGTTATTCTAAAGATCTTGTTGTCTAAATTTATATCGAAATGCGTTCTCTTTATATTTGGATTTCTTTTTGAGTGTGTACATCATTTATAAATTGGTCTTGGATTTCCTTTTGAGTATGTGCGTCATTTATTGACTGTATGCAACAAATGCTTTACACTCCCCTCTGATAAACCTAGCCTGCTCGACCACCCTACCACAAATAGAGCACTTGGAATTTTGAAAGTAAGCCCTGTAAACCAAATAAGGGCCTTCTGGACGTTTTGAATGGTGTGCCTTTACATTGGCACTACTACATAAAAAGCCAGCTTCTACACAGTGGGAGTTTCAGGGGCTGGTTTTCCAAATCCCCTGACCTTCCCTTTCTTGGCAGCTTCCTGTGCCATTCTCCCAGGCTTCCTAGACTCCCTCCTTGGGCAGCGATGGACCTTGGGATTACCAGAGGGGGTCCTTGCGACTACAACATTTCCAAGTATGACCTGAGCTCCACTTCCTTCCAGGCAGTGTGCTCCCGATCAATGGTTATTAACCTATTGACATTTGAGAACCCCCACCTAATCATTACTGGAACCCAGGTATCATGTCAGAATCATTAGTGAAATCTAGGAACCACCCTCACTGAGTCATTGCTGCCGGGCAAAGACCTCTGCCTAAAAAAGTTCAATGATTTGAACCTCAAAACAATACCCAAAAATATAGAAACAAACATCAATCAAAAATACCCAGATGTTGTAATATTGTATTTAAGTCCGAAATAAATGTAAAAAAAAAAAATAAGTTTAAGGAGAAGTTTAAAGCTTTTCTGAATTCATTTGAGGCCCCAAATAGTCCTTACTATACTCTGTTTGATGTACTCAGTGCTACCATGAATCAAAATTAGGATACCTACTTATTTTTTAGGCTCCAGTCTCAAATTGTCACATAGAACTTTTCAAAATGTACATTCACATTTTTACAATTTGCTTCTTTATTTTTATATACTATATTTATCTGTTAGTATTTAATTTTCTAAGCAGTTGTGGATCCCCTGAGGAGGCATTGTGGACCCTCCCTGGGGGTCCTCCCTGCACCAGAAACAAGCATCCGGTTTCAATGGATTAAATGGGGGGGGAGGGGGGGGTGAATGTTTGCATTGTTCAGCATGCCGTACATCATTTGTTCCTTTTGCTTTTGCTAGAAAGGGTATGCCCAGATGTGGGTCCGTGCTCACTGCGCGACTGGATTAAAGCGAGCCTGGTTGATGAGGGGTGATGTCCTGAAACCGGTCCCAGGATGCTTGTTTCTGGTCCAGGGAGGACCTGGCTTGGCGGTTCGGCTAGACTGTTGTCATGAGGAACAGTCGAGACTGATTTGCATATGGCTGGGTCCAAACTGGGGTGGCGTGGTGAGCAAAAGAACGATGGATTAAACCCAGATCTGTGTGACTGGGGGTGAATGTTTGCATTGTTCAGCATTCCGTCCATCATTTGCTCCTTTTGCTTGTGGAGAAAAAAGTAGCAGGAGCTGCCGCTAAGTCAGGCCAACTAGCGATGCACCTTGGGCGAATTGATGAGAAGGTTGGTCTCGGTCTTCCCTCGGGTCTAAGAGCAGTTTTCAACCAAAAATGTTTCAGTCCCAAGTTTTGACTTTTGACTATCTTTGCACCTTTAGCACCACCACCACCAAGGGTCCAGGACTGTAGGGGCACCACTGGGGGGGGGGGGGGTTAGGACTCGCTGTGCCTGGGCCCAGGTGCTGTTCAAGATGGTTGTAGCCTTTTATGTCCCTGAGGCTCTGATCAGGACACCTGTCAACTATCCTTGGAGTTGCACTGGTAGTCCTGGGTTCAAACAGTGGAACAGGACTCGAGCAGCAGGGCAGGCTTCTGAGGGTTCAAGGCAGGCTCCAGGCAGCAAAGCAGTCCTTCTACATGCAGCCAAACTGTCTTGTGGGGTACACAGCAGCAGGCAGTCCCCTGAGAGTCCTTCCGCAGGTCCAGAAAGTGAACTGAAGAGTGGGCCTGAGGGTCCTATTTTTGTACCTGGTGCTTCCTTTGTAGTAGGAGAAGTTTCTAGAGAATTCCCTTTGAAGTATTTGAAGTTTCCTGATTTTCCTGGCAGTCTGCATGAACAATGAAGGGGTGACAAGTCCTTTGCGTGAAGGCAGAGCACTGTCCATTCAATTCTAAAGGGGGTTTTGCCCAGCTCCGCTCCCCCTTAGTCCTGCCTGTTGATGGCCTATCCAGGCAACCTAATTCCTCTATTGTGTGGCTGTCTGGGATGAATAAAAAAGTCTTGCTGCCAACTATACCTAGTCATGTGACCCAGGAACAGGCTGCAGGTACTAAATACTTAGGGCAGGAAAATGTGAACTTTCTGAAAGTGACATTTTCAAAATTGTAACTTAAAATGCGACTTTACCGTTAAAGAGACTTTTTAATTACAATTTCTCAGACACCAAACATGAAATGTTGACCTATCCCCAATCAAACGTTAGCACTTATTAAATGTAATAAGGAAACCCAGTGCTATGCTATAGGAAAGGTAGACCTCACAGTAGTGAAAAGCAAATTTAGGAGTTAACTACCAGGACATATAAAACTTAAAAGTACATGCCCCACCTTTTAATTACAATGCACCCTACCTTATGGGCTACTTACGCCCTACCTTGGGGATGACATATGTAGTAAAAGGGGAGTTTAAGGCATCGCAAGGAGTTTATATTGCCAAGTGAATTGGCAGTTTAAAACTGCATTCAGGCTGCAGTGGCAGACCTGTTTTAAGGGGCTTCTTAAGTGGGTTGCACAATAAGTGCTGCACGCCTACTAGTAGCATTTATTTTAAAGGCCCTGGGTACAAGGGACTGATTAACTTAAATATACCGATCAGGTGTAAGCCAATTTTGCTGTGTTTGAAGGAGAGATCACAAGCATTTTAGCACTGGTTAGCAGTGGTAAAGTGCATAGAGTCCTAAAACCAACAAAAACAAAATTCAGAAACAAAGTGGAGGCTAAAGGCAAAAAGGTTGGGGGAAGACCACCCTGTGGCTGACAGGTTTAACATGTTATATTATAAACTCCGGCTCTTTGCCTATTTCTTTGGGTTTGCAGTATAATACTATGGAGTACTAGTGCTGCAGGTCACACTTCCTTATCCACCATAGGATCCTTAAGATATTATTTAAAACTCAATAAAATACAGTCCGATACCGAACACTTGTATGTGGGAACCACAAAATGATAAAATGAGCATTAGCTAAAATAATTGTGTAGTGAGCGGTGTTGCTGAATTTGATGGGGATTCGTATTATAGGATTGCAAATATTTTTTTCTCTTTTGTTATAATCTGACCTCACATTGGGTAAGAGAATAAAAAGATGCATTTGTATAGGCTCTGTGTACTTTGATCAGAGATTGATTATTGCTCACCTGTTAACTTGACACTCCTGAGTAGCCGTGCGCGTTATAAATGCTTATAACATAACTTACTTTGTGGACATAGTTGGTCTAACACTCCAGCCTTCCAAAGGAAGTCATAAATTGTAGGTCCGTGTCGACTGAGCCACCTCAGTCCTCTGACATGTTATGTCTGGAGGAAGGCCGAAACTTGAATGGGTACGGTGTCCCAACTTTGCACCAAAATGTGATCTCTCCAGTGAGTTCTGCTACTTGTACACCAAACTTGCATTCCCACCCCAACTCTGTTATTAAATCTTGGTATTCGGAACTGTGTGCTGTGCTGCACATAAGGGACTGTATATTTTCTTTCCTAAAAGATTGTGGCCTTTGACAATTTACAAGTATCTTGACTGTCCAAATAATGAATTTGTTAAATGAAATGTGTTGCTGACTCTCCCTCTTTAAGCCTAATACTGTTTAATTGAAGTCTTTCTTGCAGTGTCATGAGCTTGAACTCCCACAAGTCTGAGAAGAAAAAGAAAAAACATTACAAAGACTCTCTAGCCCTAGCTGCGATGATTCGGAAGTTTGAAATGGAAAAAGATGCCCTGAAGAAGGAGCCTATCCAGGACCCACCAGTGTTGACTCTTGTTAACAATACACCCAAAACCCCTTCTGCCAGGAACGACTTCTGCGACTTGAGTCTGGGGTCTGACCCAGTGCTATCTATTTTTGGTAGTACCAGTGAAAGGGAGCTACTGCAAGAGGCAGAGAATGCCCTGGAGATGTTGGCAGACCTTGATTTCGACCAACTCCTTGATGCTGCCTCTAATGACAGCCCGCTTTCTGATGCTGGTGCAGAGAATGGCATCCTGGGCCATGACAACCTGTGCCATGTGTCCCCTAAGCAAATTCCTGACCTTCCAGAGGGTCTTCCCCCACAGCTTGAGAAGCGGGTTGAGGATCTCAGAGTGGTAAGTGACAACCTGAGGTTTTAAGAATACAAAAGGTTAAAAGCAAGCCGTCTTCAAGGGCTTTCATAGTTGCATGGTTTTCATAGTGGCACCTTTATATTTCCATACAGTTGCCACATTTGCTTTTTAATAAGCACGATTTTGGGAAGAAAACGGAGGAGGAGGTTAGAGCTAAAGGATGGGTGAATCTTTGTGATTTAAAGTGGTTGTTACAGCAGACCGTATGAGATTATTGAGTTTTGCAGCATAAACGTCTTCTTTCTTGACATGCTCTGCTTTATTCTGCTACTGAGCAGTTGAGTATAGAAGTTTCTTTAACTTAATTGTTTATATTCTCTTCCAGAGAATCTTCATTTAGCCATAACCACTGAATTGTCCCATTCACTTGTGGGATCCTTGGGGGCTTTCTTATAAGAGATATTGCACTTTTCATTTTTGAAAAGGCAATGTTTCATACAAAAAAGCCAAACCTTTTACATCCCACTGCAAGCTATACTGGCCAATTTTCATTAATTTAAAGAAAAAAGTAGCTATTAATGACTGGGAAAGTCACAATCCTTTTCCAAATAATGCGAGAAGAAGAGTAATGTAGCCAAATAAGCTGCTTCCAGCAAAACTAGCACTGCTCCTCATGGAACAGCATTCCACCAGTATCTCATAGTTCTTTCTTAGGGGATCTCCACTGAAAATCTTAATCACTGAATAGTCCTGTCTACGTGCGGAGACCCCGGAGCAGTTCTTTTAAAGTTGGTCTATATTGCCAATTATATTGAATTACCTAAGAATTTTGAATAAAAAAGGCTTAAGTATTCAAAAGTCACTAGAAAAACTTGCTGTCCTTTTAAAATCATCCTTCACAAACTATTTTAACTTGTTTTTGAAGTAAGGGAAATGTATGGCAATGTAGCTGTATAGGCTGTATCATTGAAAACAATGAGAATAGGACACTGCGCTTTTAAGGGCACTTTGACCTCCAGTGTTCCATCATGCCCGGCAGGTGGCAGTTTAGTCAGTTCTTTTTTCTGATTACTGCTGGCAGGATCCTGGAACAGAGCTCTGCCTTTTAAAGGCTTTTTTTCCTCTCAAAATGTTCATCTATCCTTTAAAAACAAAAATGTGATTAGGTTTTATCAAAACAAGTAGGTACAGCAGGAATTGCCCAAGCATGGGGGGGTTTCAGGGCAATGAATGACATTTCAATACATTGCAATGAAAATAATTAATTGGTGTACAAGAGCAAAGCCTGAAAGCAGGAAAATTATACTCCGTCTCGTAAAATGGTGGAGATAGGGATGCAGAAAGTAGTAAAATTGCCTGCTCAACAGGCTGATTCTCTGAACAGTGGAAAGAGGGGAAAGATTCGGAGGCAATGGCAGGCTAGCCAGCGAGTTGGGGCGGTATCAGGGTGTCTCTAGGTGGGTACCGGTCGCGGAGAAGACTGTGCTGCAAGGTGACTGATTTTTAAATCTGTTCTGCAAGTGTGGCTGGGGGGTTGGAGTGGAAGAGCATGCAATTAAAGTGAAGGAGGGTAGGATAGGTAGTGTTGAGAAGGGTAGAGGAGAAGTCACATAGAGGTGTACGGGTGCGTCGTTAAGAGCCTTGTCGGGTCAGGTAATGCTCACATGGGAAGGTCATTGTTTCATGTAAGCTGTAGGAATTGGGTGGGAAGAGTGTCTTATTCTTGAGAAATTGGGAGTTTGCGAAGGTGACGAAGCTCTTCATAGCGCTTGGCTGCCTCCTCGGCTTTCCCCCACTTTTGCATCTCCCCGTGCCATGCTGCTAATGGATTTGGGCAATATTGTCTCTGCTCCAGAAGTCCGTATGGTCGCAGACTTGCAGTTTTTGAGCGAGGAACCGGCAGATTCCGTAGGAGCTATGATGCATGAGCAGGAACATGTGTGTTGTTAATCTATGTCTGCACATTGTGGCGCTAAACTAAATTAATGTATCTGCTGTTTGAGGAGTCCCAATATGGGGTCTAGGACCCCCAATTAGAGTCGTTTGACAAGGCAGAGTCTTCATCTGAGGAGAAGATGTGGGGACCACCTTCACCATTTCATTTCTCGTTTTATAAAGTGATTCACGTGATGTCATTTAGGCCGTACAGTATTTTTAGATGTTTTTCCTGAACAGATATGTATCTGATTTTTCGCAAAATGCCTTCCGAAACATGTTGCCACTGCAAGACCCTTTCCAGATTCACTTTGAGGGAGAGAGAAGATTTGACTCCATGGGCAAGTGGACCACTGCAGAAGATTCTTAAGAGCGAGGAGAGACTGTTCCCTCTACCTGTGGCTCTATGCTACGCTCTGAGGACTACTGCAGAGGGAGATCCAAAAGGAGAAGATCTGTCGAAAAACAATGCTGCTGTTCTATGCCTAAAACATCGACGTCAAGAAGAGGTACATCACCTATTTGCTTGCTGTCAGGAGCTGGTTTGACATTGATAACACATACGACGTGAAAGAGGAGAGCACCGTTGATGTGGAGAGGTACGTCGGCGTCAAAAACTTTGACGTGGAGACGTCCTGCTACTTCTCTGACCAAGACAGCAGAGTGCCCTTCACGGATGAAGCACACAGACTTCGATCAGTCTGACTGAGTAGCCCCAAACGATTCTCCATCCAGGCTGACTTCTCCAGTGACCATTCCGGATTTGCTAACGTCTCCTCAGGCTCCAACGGAATCCACTCCTCCTCTACATTAATCTTCTCCTCCTAGACCTCCTCCTCAACCAGTGATTCCAGTGGTACTTCTACTGCCAGCCACTCCTTCTCGCCCACCACCATCTCCTGTTCGAGTGGCACCTACACCAATGCATCTTAGATCTCGCTACAGCCATAGGTCTAGGTCCATGTCAAGATCGAGATCCCACCATCATCGTCCCAAGATCTCAGACATTCACACTGAAAAAGATATTTTACATCCAGGTCGAGATCCTCACTGTCTCAAGATACCACATCATCTTCAGGACTGTATTCGCCAACTTTAGCAGATTCTCCTCCAGGGATAATATCTCCAGTGGATGGCATCAACACCTTCCAGGAGGTACATATTAGGGGTGCCTAACAAATTAAATATTGATTTACTGACTACAACAACATCCACGTCGGTAATGTGTGAGACACTTCATAAAAGATCTGCAGATCGACCATTTCTACCTATGGTTCCAGGTCCTTAGAACAAGCTCTGGAACTTTTTTTGATACCGGCTGCTGTAAAGGCTGCACCATTGTGCCTACAGAACAAATATAAACCACCAAATCAGGAACAACCTTTTCTTCACTCAGATCCTATTTCAGACTGTTATAGTCTCAGCTGCTGGGAAGCTACATTCCACAGCTCCATTATCTACTCTCTCTCTCCTGACAAGGAAAGCAGAAAATGTAATTCAATAGGCAGGAATGTCTGCGGCGCATCTACGGTTTCTATGAAGGGTGCTAGCGTAACCTCTCTCCTAGGGTGATATATGGTGGGTCTCTGTGGGACTCCATTCAACAGTTCTTGGAAGAGATAAACATCAAAACTTACAAGAAGTTGTAATTTAAGGCATAGTGGAGTATAACATTGTATCTACAAGAGTGGCAAAAAATAACCACCAACAAATGGGTTCTGAATACTGTATAACACGGGTGTACTCTCATAATCCAGTGTCCTCCCCCATCGTTTCCACGGAAGAAACCATCCTTCTACTGGAAGAAACTTCAACACGAAGTCTCCATCCTCTTGCAGAACCATGTAGTGGAAAAGGTCCCCTCTCACCTGAGAGGTATGGGGATTAATTCTCGTGACTTCCTAGTAAAAAGGACTGAGAAACGGGGACAGACCCATTTTAGACCTAAAGAAAGCGAACAAGTGTATTCGCAAAGAAAAATTCTGAATGTTGGCTCTTCATCAATCTACCCTCAACTCTAACTCAGAAGGACTGGTTATGTTCAGTAGATCTACAGGGCGCCTATTTTCTCATCCCGATAGCCAAGAAACATAGAAAGTTCCTGAGGTTCACTGAAGGAAGGGACCATTACTAATGTAAGGTACTTCCTTTCGGACTCAAATCTGCACCTTGAACTTTCTCCAAATGCATATCGGTTGTTGCAGCTCACCTCAAGCAAATGTAAAGTTTATACAATTGGCTCATCAAGGCATCTTTGTACCAACAAGCAAGTCAACATTATCATCTAGCTGTCATGACTCTCAATCGGCTGGGTCTGCATGTAAATCATGACAAATCAGTCATGTTTCCAGTTCAGTACCTACACTAACTGGATGCAGTCCTAAACACAGTACACACAAGTTTTTACTTCGGAGGAGAGGCGATTATCTTTCAGAGATGTCGCAATCTGAAATCAGTCCTACCAATGACAAGACAAGTCTCCTGAGATGATGGAATCATGCATTTTTCTGGTCCCAAATGCACATATCTTTATGTGGCCTCTCCAACCACATCTAGAAGATCAATTGGATCAACTCGGGATAATGGAAGGACAAGGTGATTCTGACCACTCATGCAAAACAATAATTTAGATGGTGGTGCAGCTCAAGGAATGCTTTTCCATCAAGATGTACCAACCCAGACCATTGTGATGAATTCCTCTCTAACAGTTTAGGGTGCTTATATGGACAATCTACAGATACAGGGCATATTGTCTCAGAAGAAACAATCTTACCACATCAACCTTCTGGAGCTGAGGGCAGTACATCTAGCTCTGAAGGCTTCTTCTGTCATTCATTATTTGTTCATACGGACAATACAACAACCATGCATTATCTAACCAAGCATGGAGGGACGAGATCCAGACCTCTGTCCCTGAAAGTACAAACAGTCTGGAAATGGCAAATATCTAGGAATCTCAAGATTACAGCAATACATCTACCAAGACTCCACAACGCTCAAGCAGACACTCAGCAGACTCTTTCAAGAAATTCACCAATGGGTATTAAACTGCTCTGTACTTCAGGACATCTTTTCCGACTTGGGTTTTCCTCAAATAGATCTTTTTGCAGACTGAAAAAACAAAAAATGCCCAAGCTTTGCCTCGAGGTTTTACCAACCAGGCACACTGGGGAATTGCTCTATGTATCTATTGGTCAGGCAGAGTTCTTTTCACCTTTCCTCCGATTTCCTTGCTGCCATTCGTAATCATTAAGCTGTCACACTTGAAGGCAGGAATGATTCTCATTGCTCTGGAGTGGCCCCCACAATGGTGGTTCAAGGCTCTCTTTCACTTGAGTGTCCACGCAGGAAGCTGCCGTGCAGACCGGACTTTCTTCAGAAGTAAGGAGCCCAGATTCACCTAAAGGGTTTGTAAGTTGTATAAGTCTCATGGGAACAAGGGGCGTGTATCTTGTTAACTCTACAAACAGAAGTTATGGCAACCAAGAAGGAAGCCTTCACAATAGGTGTTGGATAGAGACCTTATGAATGGGTTCGAAGGGAGGACCCATAGGGCAAGAAAGGACTATTTTAACTCGAAGGGAACGTCTCCTGAGAGAAGGATATGTCTTCCGAATACCCTCTAGAAAATCCTTGACCATAGGTATTCTGAAAAAGGACATTTGTGAAGGACATTTGCATTCAGCTGTGGTGGCTGCGAGATGCATTCTAATAGAGCATTATTATTTTTCTTTAGCCAAATGGAGGAGGTATGGAAGAACCACCTCTTTTCTTGACAAGTGAGAAGACCGAAGTTGTTCTGAGAGCACCAGATGCAGAATTTCATCCATTTTCACTAACAGGAGTTGTAGTATAAAGTCGTTTGGCTTCTCAACACGTCCATGCATTCCCGAGGGAGATCACTGGAACCTCTCTCAGGAGACCTTCCCTTCCATTGGAGTTAAATATTGTCCTTTCTTGCCTTATGGGTCCTCCCTTCGAACCCATTCATAAGGTCTCTATCCAACACCTATCCTGAAGGCTTCCTTCTTGGTCGCCATAACGTCTGCTCGTAGAGTTAACAAGATACACGCCCCTTGTTCCCATGTGACTTACACAATTTTTCATAGTAGCAGGGTAGTTCGTGATGAGGACCCATCCTAAATTCCTTCCTAAATGTGAGGAAATGGGGGTATTATATGGTGTGAATGTACAACCTCACAAAGTAATAAACTTACAAACCCTTTAGGTCCTGTAGGTTTTCTGTCAAACCCTCAGCTGAACCCTGGGTAGCTGTGAGCAGCAAGGATTACCCAGAGGAACTAGTTTAAAGCATTTAACCCCTTCGCTGCTAGGCCCTTCCCCCGTGCTAAGCCTTTTTTTGGCTATTTGGGTAGTTCGCGCTTAGACCCCTGTAACTTTTTGACCACGTAAGTTATCCACGCTAAATTTGCGTCCTTTTCTTCCAACATCACAGGGATTCTAAAGGTACCCAGGGTTTGTGGATTCCCCTGGAGGGGACCCAGAAATGAACCAAAATACAGCTAAATGTTTTTTTTGCTTTTTTGGAAAAATCGGAAAATAGTGCTGCAAATGAAAGCGTCTGGTTTTTTCCCTGCAAATGGTATCAACAAAGGGTTTGTGGGGCTGAAATCACCCTTTTCCCAGCTTTCAAGGACTGACAGACTTTTGTTGGAAAATCAACATTTTTTACACAGTTTTGGCATTTTACTGGGACATAGCCTATTTTTGCTGCTTTCAACCTTCTTTCAGTTAATGGTAGAAATGGGTATGAAAGCAATAATGGATCCTGGAAAGCTATACATTTTGGAAAAGTAGACAAAATTCCGAATTCAGCAAGGGGTCATTTGTGTAGATCATTCAAGGTTTCTTTATAGAAACTAACAGTTGAAAATAGGAAAAATTGAAAATGAGTTGAAAAAAACAGCCATTTGTGTCAACGTTTTCACTAGTAACTTCTAATTATGACAGATGTTTGAAAGCAATATACTGTTACATCCGCTGGAACTTTCTGGTTGTGTGGATATATAGGACTTGTAGGTTCACCAAGAACCCGACGAACCCAGAGCCAATAACTGAGCAGCGTCTTGCAATGGTTTTTAGGTCGAGCCTCGAGTAGCGCGCAAGCGCTGCTAGGCGAAGACTTTAAGTAAGGGGTTTCAGAAGCTGACCACACGCTCGTGCGTCGTGGCCTTTTTCGGGCGGTTACGCGCGCAGGGCCGACATCTGTTTCCCATTATCGTGCCCAGACGCGTGCACGATCATTGGAAACATATGCCGGCCGTGCGGGGAAAAGGCCATGACGCACGAGCGTCTGGTCAGCTGAGCAGGCTGCCGCTCCTCCGTTTCGATTCCGTGCTTGTTTTTTGAACTTTCAGCGCGAGGCGCGCGCGCACCACTCGCGCCGCCCACCACTCGCGCCGCCCCCCCCGCGCCGCCCCCCCCGCTCATGCTTGTTGTAAAGCGCTCTGATGGCCCCGGGCATGACTACGCTATATTAAGACTCGTAAGCAAAACAGAAGATTTAAGATCAGCAGCCGAGGGGCATAGGTAAGTTTGTAATTCGGGAACCTTGTTTACATTCCAGTATGGTTGTTGATATTTGTGGGTGGAAACAATATGTGAAAATATGGTCGTGACACGTAAAATGTGGTTTCCGAACATATAGTGTAGTATTGAGTACTCAGTAACATTTCTCTCTATGGTGATCGTTTTCCGTGTGATTTTTCGCCTTTCGTCGTTGTTTGTTTTTATAAATTTACTTCGCTACCAATTCTTAATTTGTTCTCCTTTTGTTTCTCTTCCCTTCTATTATGCCTTTTTTCAATATGCTGCTTTTTCTGCAAGTCCGGCGTTGTTTACTTTAGTGCACCCCCTCCCGCCCCCATGCCATTGTCAACGCACTAGGTAATGGCCTATAACATTGCATGTTGCGATTTCCTTCATCTTTTGTCGTTCTTTAAAGCTATTCTGACTCTTAAATTCACTTCATTGAGCTTGCCTCCTGTGCATTTTTCATTCTATTCTATACTGATCTGTTCCCCCAGAGTTTTTTTTTTTAATCATATTTTCTTTTCTTCACTTGCTTAATACTTTGCATACCCTTTTCTATTCTTAAAAGCACGTTGCCAGCGTAATTGTGTTCATCCAGGTATTTAAATGTGAAAGTACTGTCGGGTACTGAGAACCTGCACTTCTTTATTTTCAGAACCAGAGTACCAGCACTTTTCGACAGGTGCGATACTTTTAATTGGAGAGTGCCGCCACTTTTCAGAAGCAATGAGGTATTCAAGGCCAGGGTACCTGTATTTTTTCCATTTCAAGCACTGGGTTCAACTAATAAGGTGCCCTCGTTCCAATACTTCCACAACTCATTATTATCGCGACAATTTGCCGACTCTAGCACACCTCGTGCTTTTGACAGACCATGTCCTTTAAACCCACAATCGAAACGAGAGAATCTCAGCACTCCTCACTCTCCTGAGAATCCACTCTTTAACCCCCCACCCCCCCACCACCACCCATGCGATGGCTGTTCCCGTGTGCTTTTCCACAACGTCTCGTTGTCTCTCACGAAGGCGTGTCCTGCCTGCACTCCAAAATCCCGTGAACTACCACACTTTAATCCCCACACCCTTTGTCTGGCCAAGGTCCCTCCTGTCTGGAGTAACCCGACCGGATTTTCTGGGGTGGTTCCGAGGCCGTGGTTGAGAAATTGCAGCTCTAAATTCCTCTCCCATGAGCCTCTTTCAGTAAGTGCTGTCTCCCAGCTTAATATTGACAAGCTTTTCTGAATGTGAAAGTGTAACTCTTGTGTTTTAATTCCTATCATTAGGATAAGAATTTAATGTAAATTACTTGAACAGACAGTAGGGCTTTCAGTTGGCCGGGTTCTGTAGGTGCTCAGAACCGGCAGTTCTTAAAACCAGGTGCTGAGACGTGTCCGTATGGGGCTCCCCATTTTTGCTCTCATCCTCAGTATGAAAAACAGTACCGGATTACAAAATAGGCACCGGCCTAGGGGCCCTACTCCTTTTAGGGGCCCTCGACAATGGATCAAAATACAATTTAAAGTACATAAACCAGAGACATCAGATTCGTATAACAGTTTGTCTCTTAAAAGCTCATCTTCTGGCAGCTGTCAGTTTAAAAAAAAAAAATCCGGTGCATTGGGTATTAGGAAATAATTTCAGAGGCCCCCTCTCAAATTTCGACTGCCTAGGGGCCTCCACAGGGTTTAATCCGGCACTGATGAAAAAATATATGAACTCAGCGGCCCACCACCCTTCCCTGGCCTTTGATGGAACATAAGGAATCTGCTTTGTTATGTATGCAGCCATAATCGGGAGCTTTGATCCCCGGTAGTGATATGAAAGCACGGAATCTGCAGGGTGCAAGAAGGTGGCAGAGTTCAGTCTTTATAGCAACACATATGCAGCCAAGGCCTGCTTTAGTGCTGGTGGCGCCTGGTGTGACAATCGCTTTTGGCGGGCCCCGACCTCCTCGGATTCCCTCACTACTACCCAGCAAAAGTGCCCATCTCTCCATAGCCCCTCTCTCAGATACATTTAATTTGTTTTAAAATGCTGGTAAAGACTGGCTTTACTAATCCACTCCGCTACCCACATAAAATACAGATCTGTTCTTTACAGCATGCATTACACAAGTCCAAGTCAGCTCCCAGTGCGGCTTGGCCAGTCGCACCACCCTAAAGCCGGCCCTGTATGCAGCAATTAGCTGGTAAAGCTGCTGCTGCTGCGCCTATTTGTTAGCAGACATTAGTCCATTTTCAAGCCCACAAGAAATACAACAAGCATTTGCAATGCAATGAGTCTCGCATTTACGCGAAGTTTGAGCTATTGACATTGCAAATAACTATGCCTTTTATTTTTGTTTTCGTTTCTAAAACAAAGAAAAGGCATTGTCATTTATAATGCCAATGGCTTAAACTCGCGTAAATGCGAGACCTATTGCATTGCAAATGCTTGTTTATTATGTACCGGGTATATAGCAATTAATTTGGGAAAATATATACAGTGAAAAATCGGGATGAAAGACGCCTATGTATTTCTGAAATTGGAACAAAATATAGTTTAGAAACAGTAGCTCTTTGCTTGCACATTTCCGAAATTGTGAGTACCTCTTACTAGCATGAGAATTATAGGACATTTTTCAAAGTGACTTCTTTTTTACACATTGTCTTTCATTTGGAAGGCAGAAATGCATCGAAAGTCAATAGGTAATGACAGTTGCTCTACAATTCTGTGTTACCCTAAGTCTCCCGATAAAAATTGTACCTCACTTGTGTAGGTAGGCCTGGTGCCCGCGACAGGAAACAGCTCAAAGCGCAACGTGGACACCACATTTTCACAGTGAAAAGTGACCCTTTTTTGCAAAGTGCCTAGCTGTAGATTTTGAACCCTAGCTCTGCCGGCACCTAGGGAAACCTAGCAAACCAATAAATTTTTGAAAACTAGACACCCAGGGGATTCCAGGATGGGGTGACTTGTCTGGCTCTCACCAGGTTCTGTTACCCAGAATCCCTTGCAAACCTCAAACTTCGTAAAAAAAAAAACACATTTTAATCCCATTTCTGTGGTGGAAAGTTCTGGAATCTGCGTGGATCCACAAAATTCCACCCACCCCGCATTCCCCAAAGTCTTCAGAGAAAAATGGTACCTCACTTGTGTGGGCAGGCCTAGTGCCCGCGACAGGAAGTGGCCCAAAACGCAATGTGGACACCACATTTTCAGTGAAAACTGACCCTTTTTTTGCAAAGTGCCTAGCTGTAGATTTTGAACCCTAGCTCTGCCAGCACCTAGGGAAACCCAGCAAACCTATACATTTTTGAAAACTAGACACCCAGGGGATTCCAGGATGGGGTGACTTGTCTGGCTCTCACCAGGTTCTGTTACCCAGAATCCCTTGCAAACCTCAAACTTCGTAAAAAAAAGAAACACATTTTCCTCACATTTCTGTGGTGAAAAGTTCTGGAATCTGCGTGGATCCACAAATTTACTACCACCCAGCATTCCCCCAGGTCTCCCGATAAAAATGGTACCTCACTCGCGTGGGTGGTTCAAGTATCCGCGACAGGCAAGGGCCCAAGACGTATTGAGGAGACATCAAAATTACCCATCATAAAAACAATGTGGTTTTGCAAGGGGGGTCACCTGGGTTTTTGGCCCTGGGCTCGGCGGCCATCTTGGGAAACTACCAAACCCACACATTTCTGAAAACTAGACACCCGGGGGAGTCCAGCGAGGTATGGCTTGTGTGGATCCCCCAACGTTTTCCTATCCAGATTCCCCTGCAAACCTCAAATTTAGCTGAAAAAACACATTTTCCACATGTTTGTGTGGAATCACCGCGCCGGCACTAATGTCCTACCCCACAGCGTTCCCCTCAGTCTCCCGAGTAAAATTACCATTCTGGGCAGCCTCCACGCATAAAAAAAGCCAGCGTAATCGCTGGCGCCTAGTGGGCTCTCTGACGCCCCCTTGAGGGGCAGATCAGGGGCTACTGCCCCATCTATCTCCTGGGGGGGCAGAAAGACTGGCATTTTTGGGAGGTGGTGGGGGCATTGGCATTCCCATTCTGGGCAGCCCATATCCCTGAATTAAACAAAATAAATATTCTCTGATGCCTATTGGGCTTTCTGCCCCCCCCCCCGGGAGGCAGATAAGGGGCTTTTGCCCCCATCTGCCTTCCGGGGGGGGGGGGGTCAGAAAGACTGTGGCAATTTTTTTGGGTGTGGGGGCATTGGCATGCCCATTCCGGGCAGCCCCCACCCCTACGTATGTATAAAATAAAAAAAATCGCTGAGGCCTAGTGGGATTGCCCCGATCTGCCTCTGGGGGTGGGGGGGCAGAAAGTCTTATGCCTTCTTTGGGGGGTAGGGTGGGGGCGTTGGCATGCCCGTTCTGGGCAGCCCCCACCCCTGGCATATGAAAAAATCCCTGGCGCCTAGGGTGCTGATTGGGGGCTACTGCCCCCCAAGGGGGCCAGAAAGGCTGTTTGGCAAAATGTTATGGGGGGGAGCAAAGACCCTTGCCCAAGGGGCCGCTCCCCCCCCCCCTGGTGGCTAGTGGGTGGATCCCTGCTTGGGGATCGCCCTCCTGGGGCGATCCCCAAGCAGGGATCCACTAGGGAAGGGAACCATTGGAAAGGGGACATTCTCCTCTTTCCAACGATGCCTCTTCCATGTTTTTCGGTGCTCGGGGAGCTGAGATAGCCCCACAGGCACCGAAACTGTGAAACTGAAACTAAGTTTCAGTTTCATTTTCATTGTTATGACGACAGCGCGCCATGCGCGCGATCGTCATTGCAATGAAAACCCTAATTATGCTTTGGGAGGTTGGGGAAGCTCTTCCCCCACCTCCCAAAGCATAAAAAAAGGGAAATCCCTCTGCTGTCTACAGCAGAGGGATTTTTTTAAAGTGTTCTCATGACGGAATGGTTCCGTCATGAGCACACTTGCACTTATGCTCATGACGGAACCATTCCCATATCTTTTCCCGTTTGCGTGGGCAGCCCCTGCTCTGATATATTGATTGCTCCGCCCAGTGGCACCAGTCCAAATCTTTCTTCCATGACTCCACTGACTGGGCCTCCCCTGCACCCTATGCCCGGGCAATGTTTCTTTTAGCCATTCCTCCTGCCAAGGCAAGCCAGGTCTTGGCCCATGTTGGCCAGGCAATCTCGCCCGTCACTCCCAGGATATACCATCTCGCCTCGGCCGGGACCTGGGCACCCACCAACGTTGTCATCACCCGGGCCAGGCCCTTTCAGTATTTTTTAATCTTGGGGCAGGACACCACAACCCCTCGCACACTCCTCAGACACACATTTTCCTATACGATACCGCACCATCCTCAAAGCATAGGATCTATGCAAAATACGGAGCTGAATTAGCCTGAATCGTGCCCTAATAGCTATTTCTCTGGGGCTCTGTAGGGCTTCAGTCCAGTCGTCATCCTCAAGTAGACCCACATCTGACTCCCAGGCCTCCCTTGAGGGACCCATGCAGTCTGGGGAGTTATTTACTAGCTTCCTGTATGTGAGGGATATAGCCCTGTCTATCATGGGATCCAGAAGAAGTCTGTCCTCGAGTGGTGTATATTCCGGTAACGGATCACCTTCCTTCAGGTGACAATGAAGTGCATGCCGTAGTTGCCGATATCTAAAATGCTCTCCCTCCCCCATCTGGAATTGCGCCCGTAGGTTGCAAAATTCAATCATTTTCCCTCCCTTCCAGACATCTCTCAGAAGGTCTATACATATAAGGCTCCATCTATTGAAGCCCTCCAGGCGCTTCACCTCACCCAGATAATCTCCCTCCCACAGTGGGGTCTGCTCCGTGAGTTTAGCCTCCCAGCCGATCATTTTGGTTGCTTTCCGCCATGCTGTGACCTTTGTCTGTGTATGAATCGGGAAGGACATGTTACCTTCTTCCTGTAAAGCTCAGCCAGGTAGCTACCTTTGCGCATTGCTAGTCGGTCGACCCTATATGCCGGCTCCTCGAGCGGCGAGAAGACCCACCCATTGATATTGATGAGCTGCGAGGCCCCCTCATATACCCCTTGCTGTAGATTTTTTTAGCTCGATTCTGGGACTAACCCACAACAACGTTCGCTGCTCTGACTCGACTGCCCGAAAGAAAGGCTCCGGAATCTGAAACGGAGCGTTCTGTATTGCGTATAGTAGGCGCGGGAGGGCCATCATTTTTAATAGCACTGCTCTGCCAATAAGAGAGACAGGCAGTCAATGCCAGTGGGCCACATTGCCCCTCAACCTGTCCTGCCGTGCGTATACGTTTACCTGCATAAACTCCTCCTCTGACTTTGTAATCCATATGCCCAGATATTTAAACAACTCCTTCTGGACTAGCTCCTTACACGCCGACATCCGGGAGCTCACCCACCAAGGAGAACACCAAGGATTTGTCCCAGTTTATGCAATATCCCGATTACGTACCAAAAGTCTGCAATATATGGATGAGTCTATGGAATGTTTGTCGAGGTCTATAGGCATACAGCAGAAAATCGTCTGCATAAAGGGAGATACGCTCTTCCCATCCCCCTCCTACGCAGATACCTCTCGCCAGCGGGCCCCCCCGTACCCAGGAGGCCAGCGGCTCAAGCGCCAACGTGAAAAGCATCAGCGAGAGTGGGCAGCCCTGTCGCGTGCCCCTGTGTAGTTTGAAAATTCTGGAACTTGCCAATAGACTGTATTTTTATGAGAATTTAGACACCACAGAGAAAAAGATCCACCTGAGGGTTCTAGAGATATGAATTTTACAAGAAACAAATCAAAGCATTTTCACTCAACTGCGAACAAGCCTTGACAAAATCAACAAATTTGACACTTAGCCAAGTTTTCTTTCAAGAAGTTTCTAAGTGTCAATGCGGTCGGGTAGAAGTACTTGAGGTGGCCAGCTTCAGTAGGGAGCTAATCAAGCAAGGGGACCAGCAAGGTCCTTAGAAACAGTTACTACAGAAGAAGCAGTCCCAAACGCTTTATATGCGTTTCGATGAATTCCGATGGAGTGGTCCTGATTCAAGGGATGAAGGATGCTGTGGATGCACATCGTCAACAGTGGTCTTCCTGAGGGGATTACTTGGTCCACAAGGATAGTGGGGTGGGGGGGGGGGTCATGGTTGCGGTGTTGACATCCCCCAAGGTTCTCCTGGGTTTAGCTGAAGTCCAATCGCCCCATGTCTCGGTCAGCCTGCTGAGGGTCCCAGCAACTCTCTGAAAATGCTCCTGGACTCCGCGAACTCTAGTGCAACTATTTGTGTCGGGTCTTGGTCTTTGGTGCAGCACAGATGTTGTAGTAGCGGCTTGGAGACCTTAGGCTACCACCTTGCCCCAGTAGGCTTCTTAAGCTATTGTGTCCCTGTGTTGCGAACAGGAGGCCAGTTGGCTTGCCCTTGGAGTCTCTTGGCTTTGCTGGGCTCTGAAGACATCTTCTCCTTGAGCAGGACATTGCAGGCACAGTCCCTCCCTTCGCTAGCAGCAGGTGCAGTCTTTTAAGGTGCAGACTCTCTTTGCTGGCACCTCGGTGCAGTAGGGTCGTCCTCCTTCAATCAGTCTTCCAGTCGGTAGAGATTTGAGGTCTGGGTGCAAGTGGTGCCCCTTTTATGCTTGGAAAAGGCCCTCCAGGTGGGATGCGGTTAGTACCCAATGGGCTACCAGGTTCCTTCCCACCTAATTACCACTTCCTGGGAGTTTCGCTTCTGGCTATCCCAGGATACACAATTCTGCCCAGTCTTAAGATGGCGAGACTCCTCTCTCGATGTTCAGACCTCCCTAGCCCACCCCTGGGGTGTGACTACCTCAGCTCTACATGCCCCTGGGGAAACCTGTTTGGTAACTGGTATCCCCTCTCATTTCCCCGTACCAGCCTGTTGGTCTAAACAGTGGGGCAGCCCTACTCCCTAGTGTGACACATCTGCCCTTCAAAGGCATCTTCTTCTTTAAAGCCTGCCTTATGGGGATAACACCCAAGTGGCTTCCTGCAGGAGGGAGGTAACACTTGCGTGGTCTGCAATCGATCATTGCTCTCCTTCCTGAGAGTCGTTCGCTTTCTGCCGTCTCGTGGAACAGGCTCCATGTGTGCCCGGTAAGGCACAGGAGTTTCAAAGGCAGCAAGGTGTCCGCTTTGTAGAAGCTGCATACTGCAACAAGTTATATTAATTTTGACTTGAAATACAAGACGGGCTTAATGTAACTAGTTGCTTGATACCTTGGGAATGCCCACTTTGGTCGCACAGTTCAGGAGTTAGCGCAGCTGAGGGATCAGTGTGTAATCCTGTGCTGTCCAATTGGGAGACCAAGACTTTTCACAGTAAAAACAGTGTTTTTGCATCTTTGCTTTCAGGACCTGTAAACTACATGTCCTGCCATCGACATATGGTGCACCCTGCCTTAGTACTCAGTAAGCCTGCCAGAGTGGTGACTTACACAGATGTACAGGGGAAGTAGTAGCTTTGCCATTGCTTTCAATGGCCAAGTCGAGCTAGCAGTGCACAACTGTTCTGCCAGTCTGCAGCGGCATATAGGGGGGGCTCATTTTACTTTGGGGGACACAAAGATTGGCACAACAATTGCTGCAAGCCCTGTGTACCCCTCTAACTTACATTCCCTGGGTAGCAGGGTGCCATATACTAGGGACTTATAGGTAAGTTAGGCTTTTCCAATTGGGTACAGTCAATTCGACATGCACTTTAGGGTCTGGGCACTGGCAGTGAGGTCTGATTAGCAGGCCAAACCAGCAGCATCCGGCAAAAAACTTGTAGGTGACCATACAAAAAGAGGCATTTCCTTACACTGAACATGAGCCAAAATAAACAAACAATAACGCAACTCAAGAAAGAAAAAAAAAAAACACAGCCAAACTTCCACCACAGAAGTATCACCCAGTTTATGTAACATCTCAGTTTGTTGTGCCACCTCTGTGCAGTTATCCTTACTAGTTAATTAGTATTTCTATGGCTTCCCTAGTTTCATACCTGGTATCTACTAACTAAATCTGGCTACATCTCCATTCTGGCCATGCCAACCTCCCATCTACCTGCTGGGGCATTGGGTCCATGTCCAGCAGTAATACCCAGCCCTTATTATAGATGCTTTAAGGAACTTCTCATGGCCAAAGCAGCCCAAGGGCCCTATTGGGAATTGTGGACTTGCATAGGACTACCTTCACCCACATCCCTCCCACGCCCAACCAGTACAGCTAGCATTGCCATACAACAGCCCTTTTGAGTTACAAAAGAGAATAAAGAAAATGCAATGTTTTTAAAATATATATATATATATATATACACACACACACTTTAGGGCTGCCCTCACGGAGACGGTTAGTGCGTTGGCGGTTAACGCCGCTAACTTTACCGTCACTGGGGATCTGAACCTTCATCTGGATAATCATGACGACACTGACGTGGCTAACTTTGCAGCTGACCTTGCGGCTTGCCAGCTTGTGCAACTGGTTTCAGGTCCGACGCACATTGCCGGCCACATGTTAGATCCAGTCTTTACAAACATACCCACACTTATAGTGCACACGCCCATCCCCATGGGATGGTCAGACCACTATCTGGTCCCTATGTCACTCCAGGGTATAACCCCGGCACGGAGCGAGGACCGCTTGACCTCCCTCAAACGCCCTTGGCACAAATTGAACTGGGAGCAATTCGACGCCTGCCTCGCGGTCACTTGCCCGAGTCTGCCGGCTGATCCCAACGAGGCATGCAGGGTGTTTTCCGATTGGATCAGACAGCCACTAGACAGCCTAATTCCTGAGAAATAGTCTATTAACCGCAAATCTAAAACTAGACCATGGTATAATGGCGACCTGGCCGATATGCGCAAGAGCTGTAAGAGGCTGGAGCGTGTATGGAGAAGGGACTTCGATCCCGCCGCGAAGAACAGCTACCGGGCGGCAATTAAGAGGTACCATAAGGCTATTCAATTGGCTCGAGCGGTATTCTATGCCAATCAAATCCGCGAGAGTGATAACCCAGCAAAGAGCGTGTTCTCGATACTCTCTAGCCTTCAATCCCAGCAGACTGCCACGGGGCCGACCATCAAGTCCAATGAGCAGTGTGAGGACCTTGCCTCCTTCTTTGTTAAGAAGGTGGATAACATCTACAGGTCCTTTCCAACTGCACATAGTAGCAAGCTGGTGGCACGGGGTTGTCATAAGGCGAATACCTTGGTTGCCTTTCCGCCTATCCCCGCTGACCAGCTGCGAGCACTGTGCAGTAAAGTCAAGTCAGGATCCCCTGCTGACCCGCTCAAACCAGACCAATTTAGGAAAGTGCTTCCTACAATCATATCCCCTATGGGCCTGGTGATAAACATGTCACTTGCCTCGGCCATAGTGCCCAGGGCATGGAAACAGGCCAAGGTGATACCCCTGCTTAAAAAACCTTCTCTTGACCCGGCCAAACCAGAGAACTATCTCCTTGCTCCCCTGGGCGGCTAAAATCACGGAGACCTATGTCAACTCCCTCCTGTCGGACGTCCTGACCTTGAATAACACGCTAGACCCCTCCCAGAATGGCTTCCGACCAGGTCACAGCACGGAGTCCGCTCTCCTGGCTGTGACAGAACACCTCTGGTCGGCACTGGACGGTGGTCGCACGTCGGCACTGGTTCTTTTGGATCTGAGTGCCGCGTTTGACACAGTGTCCCATGCCATACTGTTACGTCGCCTGGAGGAGGCAGGAATTATTGGCCCGGCTCTGGAGTGGCTTGCCTCATTCCTCCATGAGAGGTCATTTGTGGTTATAGCCCCCCCCCCATATGCCTCAGGCGAACACCCCATCAAACAAGGGGTGCCACAGGGCTCCTCCCTCAGCCCCCTGCTATTCAATCTTTACGTCCAACCTCTGGCCGCAGTAGCCAAGAGCAGAGGACTGACCATGGTCTCCTACGCCGACGATACACAGTTGGTGGTGGCGCTGACGAAGGACACCAAGCAGGACGCCCTTAAGTTTCAGGGCGACCTGGCGGCAGTCGCAGGGTGGATGACCGCCAACTGTCTCCAGCTGAACGCCAGCAAGTCGGAGGTATTGTTGGTGGGGAAGGACCATGGTCAGTGGAGTGAACGCTGGTGGCCCGCAAGCCTTGATAGTGCCCCCCCCCCCAAGCAGGCTGTGAAAAATCTGGGGTGTGGCTAGACTCGTCTCTCAACTTTCGAGTCCAAACCAAAAAAGTGGCAGGGACCTGCTTCGGACTTCTTCGGGAGCTCAGACCCCTACTGGGTTTCTTTGATGCACCCACACGACAGGTCATCATTCAGGCGTCTGTAATGTCAAGACTGGAATATGCCTGCTCTCTGTACCTGGGGTCCAAGAAGTCTGACATTTTGAGGCTGCAAAGGGCACAGAACGCTGCAGCAAGAACCCTTCTAGGTCTGCGCAGGTTCTGCCCGGTGTCTGACGCCATCCGTCTGCACTGGTTGCCTGTGGCTAGGCGAATTGAATTCATAGCTTTATGCATTGCTTTCAAAGCCTTGAAATTGACCACCCCAAACATCTTGGCCAACCTCCTCTCGCCTTATGTGCCCTCACGTCACCTCCGCTCACAGGGTCACCACCTGGTAGTGGTCCCCCGTACACAGATAGTCCGCGCTGGAGGCCGCTCCTTTCGTAGTAGAGCGGCCCTCCTCTGGAATGCACTTCCAGCTCACATCCGGGGCCTTAACAACTACCTAGAATTCAGGAAGGCCATTAAAACTCACCTTTTCCCTGCACCATAGTCCGGCTATCAATTTCCACCCGCGTCAGTTGCTCTGCTGTCAGCGCCGGGACGCCCCTTTGCTGGGGCAGCTGTTTGCGCTATATAAGTCACGGTAACATAACATATATATTCCCTCGGGTGACGCTGTTGAAGTCAAACACTTCATGAAACCTAGCTCGCTTTCCTTTATAAAAGTGTATCTGATATAGACATCTAGCGGCAGATTCCTTACTGTAGAGTCTTCACCAGACGCGAGACTGGATCCAGAATTTTTTCCTCATGGCACGTCCGCGTGTTGGTAGAGGGCATTGGGCGACTCCGTATCTACGTTATCCACCGATGTGACGTCAACGGAGTCCACATAACTCCCTCGCCGACGTCGGTTTCTTCCATTATTATTTTCCATGCTCAAAATGTGGAGCCACATAGAAACTGCCTTGCCAACGTCAGTTCCTTCTTTTCCACGCTTGCACTGCAGATCCGAAGCAGTTAGGGGGCCGTTTTTCGGCCCATCTCGACGAATTTGTCGCGGGAACACTGTTTTTTACCATGTCTTCAGGGTTTAAACCCTGTGGATCTTGTGACAGACAGATGTCGATCACAGATCCTCATACCATATGTTTGTGGTGCCTTGTCTCCGAGGAGTGCGGTTCCTGTTAGCGTCTTCGGCCGAAGGTGTTGAGTGCGTTGGATAAAACCTCTGGCGATGATTTTTTCTTGGGGCACTGTGGCATCGTCAGTCCTTGCTGAAGTCCAGAGACCGGTCAAGGAGCCATTCAGGTGAGGAGCCGTCGAGGTAGGCTCCGAAGCGCAAACTGTCAGTATGTAAGTCCGTCTCCCAACCTTTGGTTGTGGAGCATTCACAGGAGTCCACCCTGTGCCTCCCTAAATATCCTGGAACCAGGGCGACTCTAGCCCAAATGCGAGAATATTGCTTTTCCCCGCATAAGGTTTTTGGGCCTCGGCCTCTCTCTGGTGCGCTTTCTGGCCCCAAGAAGGTGGAAGGTGCCCTGACTGCATCTTTGCCGGTGGGTTCGCCCTTGGTAAGAGGTGGACCCTCTGAATCAGTTATCGGATTCGAGGCGGCGCCGGTGCACAGCCCTTTGGGGTTCACACCTTCGGCGTCTGGTCAGACAATGACGTCTGCGGCACTGATCGATGCCGATCCCATTACTCATTCCTGCGTCAATAAGACACAACAGCGGCACCGATGGAGCCATCTGCTTTGGCCAGCTCTCCATCTGGCCCTATTCAACCTGTTCCTGCTTTTCCCACGGGAATGCACAGTTTGTCAGAAGAAGGGAATATAGGGTGTCAAAACCCTTTGGGCAATACTGTCCAGCCTCCTTTGGAGAAAAAGTGGCTGACTAAACTGGGCGAGGCTAATGGACTAGAGTCCTTTCCAGTTTCAGGTATACTTTCTCCACCTGTTGCGCAACAGAGGAGAGGTCTGCTTATGCTATGGTGTTGAGGATGGCAGCTACAGTCTTGGGGTGCCAGCTTCCCTCCGTGAAATTCTCCACAGACCCTTTGGTGGATGTTCTTTACCAAGGTGAGACCGGAGTGGAGCCTTTACTCCCCTATAATGAGTCTCTGTAAGAAGGTGCCCTTTTTTTGCATGGTTGCCCCCACTTGTTGTTAAACTGCTGATGTACTTTGACGAGTGTGCCCTGGGCTCCTGCCAAACAGGTACCCAGGGCCTATGTTCTTTCCCTGAAACTACATTGAAAACAAAACCCAATTGGCACTCTCTGGCCACAGGTCCGCCTCTTGTAAATGGTACCACAGGGAAGGCCTCTAAGGGCTGCAGCACTCATTGTGCCACCCTTCGAGGCCCTGTACCTCTACACACAGTCTTTGCAGGCTGCGTGTTTTGGTGCAGAACAAAGTGAAGAGTCGACATGGCACACATCCCTGTGTGCCATGCCTACAACCCACTGCCCTGGCATAGATCAGCCAACCCTCTAGCTGGGTGCCCTATACCAGTGGTGAGGGTACAGGTGCATGAGCCCTGTACCCCTACAGTGTCTAAGCCAATTCTTAGACATTGTAAGTGCAGTAATGCCATTAAGAGTATATGGTGCTGGGAGTTTGTCATTACAAGCTCCACAGTACCATAATGGCTTTACTGAAAAATGGGAAGTTTGGTATCCAACTTCTCAGCACATTAAACCCACACTGATGGCAGTGTGGGATTTAATGAAAAATGCACACAGAGGGCATCTTGGGGCGTTTTTAAGGGGGCATCTCTAACACTAGTTTCCAGGATGAGTGGCTGCTCAACAGCTGCCACCACCAGACATGTTTCTGGACCCCTGGGTCGAGAGCGCTGCTCTCGGGGGTCTGAAACAATGCACATCCTGGGACAAGGTGCCAAGCCTCCTCCCCCTGGATGGGCAGGGTCCACAAAGGGGAAGCTTCAAAGGCTTGCTGCCTTTGTGTGCTTCCCAAGGCCTTTTGCTGCTTCCAGCAACTGGCCCCCACCGGTTCTGACCTCCACTTTGGGTGGGAGAATCGGCGGGAAAACAAAGTGAGGAAGGGAGGTGTGGGGGAGGCGAGGTGAAGCACAACTCAGTCCCCGCCATCTTGCAGATGGGGGGACCCAGCCAACCAGAGTGAGGCATATGCCCCCCTCCCAGTGGAGGGTGGCATAATAGGGGGTGTACTCGCCCCAAGGAAGGGACCCATTGGTCCCAACCTTTACTTACCTGTAACACCCCTAAATCTAGTATTTAAGGGCACCCCTGAACCTTGCCTCTTCAGACAAGAAGCAACCAAGAAGAAAAGAAGCTGTGCCAAAGCTAAGAGCAGGACGCCCACTGACTTGGCCCCAGCCCTACCAGCCTGTCCCCACCTCGAGCCTGCAGAAGCGAAATCCTGGTTTGTCCTCCAGCCAGGAACCTCAAGAACCTCCGAGGACCAGCCCTGCCTTCCACAGAAAAGACGGTCTCCCGTGAGCACCGGATTTGCTCACCCACAGACTCTAGCTTCGGCCAAATCTACGAGTCTGCACCACTCTGCACCGGACACCCACAGCCCTAGTTCGAGTGGCCCAACACCACGAGGAGGTCTCCCCGGCGATCCTGACCTGAGATCTGGTGATCTCTGACCTGCCTCGAATCTCCCAGCAAAGCCTGTAGCCTCTTTCTGGAGGAATCCCCCCGACCGCGACCGGAGCTGGTAAGAAACCCCAACGCCTAAAGACACCCCTGCATCCGAAGTCCCACGGCCTTGGGTGGCCCAACCGACTGTGTCCCAGCATACCCAG